>ULGS01000005.1:2471309-2741517 GCA_900519055.1 Yarrowia galli | reverse complement strand
ACTCAACCACCCTGACAGGCTATGAGTGGATTCACGTGATTCATAGCTCATGAAGTGCTACAGGCGGCTCTACTACGATACTTGTATCTTGTTGAGAGGTCTACAACCACATGATACACTCACTCTCTCTACTGTAATAATTTTATTGGGAGGTTTACAACCGCCATGCTCCATGATGCCAAGTCGTCTAATCAATCTTGATTGCGGTGTAGATCTTTCGCACAAAGAAGAAGGAACAGGTGTAGCCCACGGTTCCGAGCAGCACAAACATAATGAGCGAAATGATGGCGGAGTAGCCGAGGTACAGAATGTTGGAGGTGAAGGAACCCAGAGCCAGCTTGTTGATGAGGAACAACAGAGCGTGGGCGTACACGTAGAACGCACACGAGCCGGCAATGAAGAACGATCGCCACTGCCAGTGGTAGTTTTCGGAGCACAGCAACAGGTAGATCATCAGCACGGTGACAACCACAGTGGAGACCAGCATGAGACCGTAGGACAGAAACAGGAAGCCGAACATGTAGAACATTCGGTGGAACCAGATGGAGCTGACAATGAAGTACAGCTCGACAAAGATGGCCACAAACGGCAAAATACCGGCAATGGCCACGGAGGGGACCTTCTCCAGGTAAAAGGGCTGCTGGGGAATCTGTCGGGGGATCTGGTTGGTCTTGACGGGCACGGCAAAGGGAGTCTTGGCAATGAAACCACCAGCAATGGACAGGGGAACGGAGATGGCGAACCAAACGGCAACAAGAGCCAGCATGGTGCCAAAGGGAACGGCTCCAGCAGAGTTGTAGGCAATGAGGAAGAAGTTGAGACCAATGAAGGCGGCAAAGATGATGGAAGGAATGAGAACGGGAGTCAGCAGCAGGTTCATCTTCACGTTCTCACCGCCCATGGTGTTGTAGAACTTTCGGGACACGTAGCCTCCAACAAATCCAGACAGAGAGTAGAAGAGAATGAAGGCGGTTCCCAGAGCTCCTCGGTTGGAGGGCGACAGGAAACCAATGACGGCGAAAAAGACGGTGAGACCGCACATGACAAACATCTGGGCTCCAGATCCCAAAAAGGCGCACAGAATCATTCGGTTCTTGGGGGTTCGGAACACGTCGCCGTGAACCAGCTTCCATCCAGAATCCTCCTGCACCTCTTCGGACAGATCAATCTCGTTGTAGGAGGCGATATCCTTTCTGAGAGCTCGGGTGAGAACAGTAGCGACGGTAGTGGCCAGCAGAGTGACAACAATGGCGGAGTTGATGATGGCAAACCACTGCACCTGGGGGTTGTGCACCTGCAGGTATTTGTCCCATCGAGTAGCCCAGGGGGTGTCAGAGTACTTCCAGGTGACCGAGTAAGTGAACAGCACCTCCTGCTTGGTGTCGGGGTCCGTGTTGAGGTGCAGCTTGGGGTATCCCTCGGCACAGAGATCTTCCTCCTCTCCAGATCGGTCCATGGACTGGGGCAGAATCTCCACGCCCACAACTCGGTGCTTGCCCTGCTTTGTGGTGTGGTACTCCACAGTAATGTCGTAATGGTTGTTCAGGTAAGGGATGTCGGACTCCTCGTCTCGCTTTTCATTGTCGTTGTCGTTGTCGTTGTCGTCCACGTCGTCGGTGTTGTCGGCGTTTCGAGGCTCGATTTCGCCCAGCTCAAAGCCCGCGAAAAACTGGCCTTCCTGGCCCTGCAGCTGTCGGCCGGCAGGCAGACCGTCAATGAACCAGTTTTGCGCGTAGCCCTGCAGAATCTTCTTGTTGGTGAAACGGGCGGAAAACACGTCGTACACGGGCCGGTTGGGACACAGCTGCTCGCACTTTTTGTCCTCCTTCATGTTGAGCACAAACGGCGAGTTGAAGATTCGGTCGCCAAACAGAATCGAGCCCAGCGACTCGCTCTGCTTGTCGGCGCCGCCCAGGGGCTTGCAGAAGTTGAACAGCTCGTAGTAGTAGTCGTAGGGAACCACGGATTCCAGCTGGCCGGACTCGGACAGAATCTGTCGAGGAGTGAGAGCGTTGACCAGAAGAGGCACCTTTTGGCCGTCCTCATAATCTGTGGGAGCCACGCCGGGCAGATAGAACGCGTGACATAGTGCCGCCAACAGAAGCACGACGTAAACGTGTAGCATTGTGTTTGTGTCGGGTTGTGAGAGTTAAGTGTCGTGGCGTGTGGAAACCAACTGTGATTTTTCAAACCAAACGGTGCAGCACGAACGTAACCAAAAGTGTAACTATACACGAGGCCATGTAAATGTAACAGGCAGGCACTCACACCTTCGAGCTGGCTGGGAGATTGAAACCCGGACTTAATTACAGCTACGGAGTACAAGGGGTATAGTACTCCGGATTTAACGGAGTTACGGATTGGAGCACTTGGTCTGTCCCTACCTTGTACTTTTATCAATATAGATGATCCGGAAATGACTTGTCAATCTCTGAGCCCACATAAATTAATGCCAAGTTGCATGTCTCGCTTATGACAGGGGTGGACCCAAACCCCATGTCGAAAAGGGCGTCCTCACGTGGTAAGAGAAGAGGATGACGTAATCAAGTAACGGAAAAATGTTGATTAACTCGCTCTGGGCTCTGCGCTTTATCGCTCTGCCAAGTAACCACTTGTACTTGTACTGGTGCCCCGCCACCGCCACTTCTACTGACATGTTTTTATTGCACTCACGCGTCGTATCCAACAATGTGCATTCTTCCGCTGCATAAATCCCTCACAACGCTATCTGCGAATATATCCGAGGGATTTTGAAGAGGGGTTTTGAAGAGGTTGGAAGTGGTGAGAACTGAAGGGGGGTTTTCTTACACCTTACCATCGCTCGAGTTGCTTATCAATCTACTGTAGTGGTACGTGTCATGATCGTGAATCTAATCTAACAGGGCTTATCACAGTCTATTTTTGGGCCATCTCTTCTGAACTAAATGTTCAACTATAAGTACCCAGTTCAACTAAAGCCAACTAATGGGAGGAGGAGTCAACCAAAGTCAACTGAAGAGATTTGGAGTGATCGTGTCTACAAACAGCTGCTTGAATCGGAGAATCTGTAGACCGATAACGCTACTTGTAGAACTTCCCTCTACTACTCCAGCCCTCCCACCACCTACAAGTAAATGATATCCATGTTGTTAATCTATTCCATATGCTGATGCATCTCCCGTGTTACTCCTCTAATCCTTCTTCTTCCGCTTATCTCCAAAATCGACTCTCAGACCGGTCTCTCTGTACTTTTCAGGAACCCGGCCTCTCTGAGGGAAGTATCCCGTCAAATGCTTCTCACAGTTGCCATTGTCGTTACAACCGGCCAGATGCAGGGCCAGATCGCCCTTCTTGTAAGTCCACACGTCATTGGGCTCTCCAGTGTACGAGTTGAACAGTCGCTGAGGATAGATTCCAGTGTGCGACAAGATGGACTTGTGGCCTCGAATCAGGTTGTTGAGAGCCTCCTGTTCCTTGAAAACGTAGTTCTTCTCCACGTGAACAGGATCGTACCACAGATCAAGCAACATGTCGGTCCAGGGAGACCGTTTGATGAAGAAGGAGCCGGCGTTGATGCCAAAAAAGTCCTGAGAAAGCAACAGGTTGAGATTCTCGGGTTTAGGAGCATTGTCCTTGGAGGGGTAGACTTCTCCAGCAAAAGAGGTATCTGGTTTTCGAATGGGACGCTCATAAGTGAGTCGTTCAACCAGAGCTCGATCACTCAACAAATGTTCTCCTAGTTCAATTTCGGGGTTCATGAGGAAGATATCGGTATCCATCCACCAGACCCATTCGACTTCAGGATGTTCATCAAAGACCCGTTGAATAGCGCCCATTTTGGCCCAGACCACGTGATCTCCACCCGTATCGACTGTATTGAGATCCACAAATGCACAAATGTAGCCGTGGTAGTTGCAATACTCCTGTCGATTGGGCAGAACCAGTTCCAACAGGGCCATTTCATTGTCTGTTTTTCCGTTGGATGCCGAAAGGAGTGCAATTTTCGATCCGTAGGGCTGGACATGACCGTCCACCTTTTCTTCGTCCGTATATGTCAGTGGTTTGTTGACAATAGATCCAATCTCTTCTCCTTCCAACTTGTGGAAGATTCCCTGTAATTTCTTGCTCTTTTGCTCCTGGGCCTTCTTTCGACGCTCGTCTTTGCGTTTCCGGGCCTCCTCCAGCTCCTCCTTCATGGTCTTTGCCTTCTCCTGGGCGTCCTTGAGCTTGGCTTCCGTTTTCTTGTACTGTTCTTCATCGTCGGCCAGCCGGTCGATTCGGCCGTTTTTCTCCTCTTCTCTGAGTCGTTTTTCCTCCTCCTTCCTGTTCTCCTCGGCCTTCTTTCGATCCTCCTGGACCTTGAGCTCGTCGGCCTTTTTCTTCTCCTCCTCGGCTTGTTGGTTCACCTGGGGTGGTTGCTCGGCTTTGATCTCGGGCTTGACTTCAGTCTTGGGTTGCTCAGGTTTTACCACCTGAGGTTTGTCGTCCTTGATTTCAGCCTTGATTTCAGCCTTGGGTTGCTCAGGTTCCACCACCTGAGGTCTGTCGTCCTTTAACGTCTCCTCCTTGAGTTCCACGTGTCCATGATGTTGTTGGTCAAACACCTCCTCTCCATGCCCATGCAACATCTCATCGGTCACCTCTTTGGACTTTCGATAGCCATGATAAGAGGGCACATCGAGATCCAACCGGGACTGGGAGGCGGCCAGAAACAGCAGACAGACACAGACGGCCAGCAGAAGTAGAGTGGTCGAAAAGCGCCGGCGAAACATGGCTTTTTTGACAAGCGAGGCTTTGGCTGCGGGAGAGTTGGAAGAGGCTCTTTGTGGAGGCGGAGCAGCGCAAAACGGTTTTCGGAGATGTTCCTGACTAGCCGCATTCATTGTTCAAGGTTAATTTGAAAGTAGCAAAGGTGGATTCTGAGTCAGATTAGGTAACTTGTATACAAGTGTACTTGTCGTGCTGTGGACCCAGGTGTGTGTGTGTACTACAAGTGTGTAAATAACAGGCCCATTTATTCACTACTACGAGACAGTCAGACTAATGCACTCCTGGGCAAAGTGAGCGAGTCGTCTTAAAGAGAACCCCCCTCGCTTCTTTTTTTTACAAGTGCAAATACATCGAACTTAATAGAACATGAGATTCAATTTAGCCCCTATTGACAGTGGCCCTAATAAACCTTCATGATGATAACAGACAACCTAATTGCATGCTTATAACCGTAAGCAGTAACGCACAGAGAAAGAGAAAGGGATCGACACTGAGGGAGATCAACAGCAACGTTTTTTTTCTTGTGCAAACAGATGGGCACAACGGCCGTCTCCATGGCAACCAGCAGCTCTAGAGGTCTAAATAAATGACATCACCGCTGCATCGCCCTCATACATACCTCCCGCATACTATCCCCCGAAAGTGCATATGATTAAGTTGCTCGTGTGCGCTCACATTTGTTAACCGAGACTTGGCGAGTCTGGTTGGTCAGTTTGGGAGAGCCGAGTTGTAAAGTGAAAAGATGTGTTTATCTCAACATATTTGTACTAAGAGGGGTCGATATTATTATACCATTCGAATCAGCGGAGCGAGGCGAATAAAATGGTATAATAAAATCCACCTTCTTCAGTACAATTTTTTGCAGGTTTACGAACTCGCGTTTCTACTCTGAGACTTGGCAGGCTATACTTTCAAATTGCACATCCTGACAATGTCTAACATATGGCCAATATTCATTTCAGCCAGGTATGGATAGTCGAGAGAGATGAAATGAAATGGGGGCCGAGTCAAGATGTTTACAAGTACCGGTACCAGTATTCTATGCCGTTCACTATGACGCCGTTCTAGCCTCTCTCTTTGTATTTGTTGAGTGTACCAATTGCCCCTTTCTTGGCAGAGGAGGGTGGAGAAAGCCGAGCTGTCTTTTGTTGACCGACACGGTCTTTCAAGTTGTACCAGTCAACAAAAACTCAGTTCATACTCGACCATCCACTTGACTCTTACTGTTAGTGCTGTTGGGACAGATTGCCACGTATCCAATCCTGCACCCTTATCAGCCCCAATGCTGACTAAGCACGATGACTAAGCAAACGGTGGAAACTGAACAACACATCTCAATCCCTTCTTCATGACAGGCTGCAGCCCCCGTTTCGTTTCGTCCCACCCTCTATCACCACTTTCAGCAACTTCTGTACTGTGCATACACCTCCACACAATTATCACCAACCCACATATCACCAAACTCACATATCACCAAAACACAACATCCCAACCACAATGATGAAGTCGATAGTGGCTAGGGCATACTCGCCGTTCTGCTCTGTTTTCGCCACAGAAGACTGCGACAAACTGGCCAATGACCTGGGATACGAAGATCTCATCACTCTGGTGGCTCCTCATGGAGACTCGGTAGGAAGAGCCACGGTTCGAGACTCTCAGGGCATGACCAACACGTACGACGACTTTGCCATTCGACTGGGAGCCAAGCGACCCACAGAAAGAGATTCTGGAGGCATGTTGTTCAACCCGGATGCCATGGAGGCTCTTTTGAGAGAATACATTGGTCATTACAATTCTGACGACTCTGCATTTGCCCGGTTTTTCGCCAAACTCGTGGCTGCTCCGCCAGATACGGCGTTTGAGACCTTCTCTCAGCCCGCAGCACATCTCTTTTGTGTCTCCAGCAGAAACCCGCATCCTCTGGACACTTTACAGGCTCTGGCTCAAGGTCAGAAACGAGATAAGGACTGTCTCAACTTTTACGTCTTGGTACACGATTCTCGAGTGGAGGACGGCGAGAACTCGACCCAGCGAACCATTGCGTTGCTTGAGAGGGCCAAGAAACGGTTTGGACTGGCAGGAATGATCAAACTGGGCCAGGAGGGAGTTCCGGAGACGATTCCGACGCCGCAGTTTCTGACTGTGGGCGACGAGCTGGTCAATCTCAAGACTGGCGTGGGATTCGGGTCTCGGACCTTGTCTCAGGCTGATAAAGAGAGCATTCGGTCGTTGTTACGGGAATTCACCGTACAGCATCTCATTCCACATATGGAACGGTGTATCATGACGTGGGACACGGTGGCCGCAGGAAAACGGGGTCTCACGGGCCGAATGTTTTCTGCGGGCAAAAAGTGGCTCAAATTCGGAGGAAGCGAAAAACAGGAGGCTGGCTCGTCCATTCAAGCATCGGGAATCTATCCTCAGGGATCTCCAGAACAGACGATTCGACGTCTGGCCGATTATGCATTCATGCTGAGAGACTATAGATACGCATACGCCACGTACGAGCTAGTGAAACGGGATTTCCTGTCGGACAAGGCGTGGAAGTATCTAGCAGCATGCCAGGAACAGGCCGCCGTGGCTCTTCTCATGTACACGACTCGTCTGACGGAAAAACAGCGGGTGGAGGTGCTCAACCCGCTGTTGGACTCGGCTTGTTACACATACATTTCTCGGCTGCAATTACCACAGTATGCGCTTCGAATGCTGGTTGTCACGTCGGACTTGCAGTGTCTTCTTGGTCCTGACGCTGCTTCTCAGGGAGCGACTCAATGGTTCCAGAAACTGTTGGATGAGCGTCTGGTGGGCCGTCTGGGCTACGCTCTCATCATGCTACGTGTCTCCTACGCCTTTTCGCAGTCTCCAAAGGGAAGAAAGGCGGCTCTATGGCAATTGTTGTCTGCTCGAGAATGGGCCGATGCCAACCAAAAGGGCGAGATGGCCAAATGTTTGGATATGACTGCGCCTGTCTATGATGAGCTCAACTGGCCCAACAATGAGGGAACGTTGTTGACGAGGTTGAAGGGAGAACTGGCTGCCACTGAGCCCAGACCCACCAGTGTAGCCAGCTGACCTATTAGACCTATTAGAGAGCAACTGTAACGAATTCAATGACTATTATGATACACGTAAGAGAGAGGTGGTGTAGTTGGAGGGAGCAACGTTTGACAATCTATGGAACAGGTGATAGCCTCTAGCTACCAGGTACTCGTACTGCCAATAACCCCACTCGAATATGACCGCTCAATCTGACTGATCATGTTTCCTCTTTAGGACGTGGACATATGAGAACCCAGACCTTGCGAATAGTGTCTCCATGACAACGCGACCTGTACCATTAGAGAGCTTGAAGCGAGACGAGTACAACGGTCAAAGTCTCTTATCAGTAGCATTACCGGAGCTGATTCTGCACGTCTTGGAACCACCTGGGCACCACCTAACTCGTTGGGATCTGGACAATCTCACATTGAATCTGGTAAGCAGGCAGATTGGTCTACAGTCTCCCTACTAGTTTCCCTTAAACTTGCCTACATCGTGCTGTATCACCCTACCAGATGTGCATTCAGTGATTTAAGACTAATTAAGCATGTTGGCGATGTTTCAGAGAAAAGACGAGTACAAGTATACCTCTTCATATTTGTACTAAGAGAGGTCAATATTATGATACCGATCAAATCAGCGAAGCAAGGAGAGCAATATAGAACCAGATTATCCATCTTCTCTAATACAAATATGTCGAAATGGTGAGACCTTTCCACTTGGAGACCTAAACGATACTCCCAAGTGACTCAACTTCTACAGCCCATGGCCCAATGCCTGATCTACTCATTAACATGACAATAAATAAACTATGTATACATGGACGACTCATCCAAGACCTTCCTCACAGACCCGTGAGAGAAGAATCGTCGTCGTCAACAATGAGCTCGTTGGTGTTGAGCTCGACAATGAGCTGGCGGCCGTAAACGTTGGGGTTGGCCATACACAGCTTGATCTGGCCCTCATGGTCGTCAATGAGCCGCATATCCTGGCCGGGGATCACCTGCTTGAGAGTACCGTCAATGTGTCTGATCTCGGCCATCTCATCGTCCACAATCACAAGGTAGGGATGCTGAAGAGCCACATCCTTGGCCTTGACCATGATGGGGATGGGCTTGGACGCCAGATTGCCAAAGTGATCAGTGTACACCAGCAGCTCGTCGTAACACAGCATGAACTTGGAGTCCGAGATCTGGAACATGGCCAGAGGTCTGAGTCCTTCCAGCCGCTTTCTGAGATCGGTGGAACCTGAAGAAATGATGGGCAAGGTTCGGGGCACCTTGAAATCTAGACTCATGGCCTCAAAACCCTTGGTGCAGTGCACGGAGAAGTAGTTCTTGAACACTGAGATGCCCCAGCACTCGGACGGCACGTAGAACCGCTCAGCGTCCCGGAAATACTCAGTGGAGCCGATATGCGATGAGAACCGTGAGAGCGACATTCGAGACCGCTTCTTCTGAGAACCCTTCTGGCGAATGGGCTCCAGGACCTTGAACACCGAGTTGAGACCCTCCCGAGACTTGTAGAAGACCAGGGTTCGATTCTTCATGTTACCAATGGTGAAGAAGGACGCTGAGGAAGACAGCTTGTAGCCCATGGGGGTCTCTGCAGCCTTGGTCATGCTTCGGTTCAACAACGCGTCCAGGTGGTAATAGATGAGTCCCCGATGGCACAGAAGAATCACCAGGTTGAGCGTTTCAATCACTCCAATCTGAGTCACCTTTTGCAGATCCACACACCGCTTGTACTTGTTGTTACCGCCCTTGTGACGAGTCTCGGGGGAGAGCTCTGACACAAAAACACCATAGTCTGTACCGACAAAGACAAACTCTCGTGAATCAAACATGAACGAAGTCGCACAGTTGACCTTGCTTCGTGTGGTCATGGTGGCAGAAGAAGGCTGGGTCTTGAGATGAGGTTTACCGGCCATACCGGCCTTTTCAACGGCTCTCTGAAGAGTAGAGGCATTGTTGGGGACTGCCAGCCGAACAGGAATCTCATATCCAAAATCAAGGTACGACAAGACAGTCAATCTGAAGGGCTCGGCGTTCTTGGCATATACCCTGCTGGAGTACTGTCGCTTGGCCTCAACCATGGCGGTATGCCATCGGTCTCGATCGACAGAGGAAGGGCAAAACAGAGTGTAGGTGATGTTTTGGCCGAGATGACGGATTCGGAAAGGATAAGTCGTCTGGTCCGAGTCCTCGTTGAGAACAGTGACAGCTCCACCGTTGCCTGCACTGCCGCCATGACCATGGTCTCCACCGATAAAGCTCATTCGCTTGTCTCTGACCTCTCGAACATGAGAAGTGATGTTGTGGATTCGGCCCTTGGACTGCTGCTCGCCCTCGTCAATCTGCTCGACGCACAAAAGCTCTAGAGGAATGGGCTTTCGAGTCACGTACAGCTTGGGGCCATGTTGGCCAGTCTGATGCTTGCACAGCACCAGAAAGTTGTCCAGCAGCACCAGATGCGCGTCAATCCACTCAAAGCCATAGTCAGACTTTCGCTGCACGTCTCCACGTCGCAAAATCTTTCGCTGGGCGCTCTCAAGCTTCAGATCAGCTCCACAGTCGGACTTGAACACAAACTGGCTCTTGAGATCCAGCAGCTCCACCTGCTTCTCGACATTGCCAATGACCATGTTGCACTGTCGAGTGACATCATCGCACTCGGCAATGGCTCGCGTCAGAAGCTCCAGCTCCATCTCGTTGGTAGTATGCTTGGAAATGGTGCCCAGAAGAAGCGAGTATCGAGCCAGACGGGGAATGACTCGATGGAAATAGATTGAGTAGGGCTTTCCAAGTGTTCGGGGGTCCTTGGACATATCACCAAGCCACTGAGAAAACAGGACATTGTCTTCTCGCTCCTTTCGAATGCGCCGATCAGCATGCAAGTACCGGTTCGCATAGGCCAGGAAGTGGGGACGGGCCACCTTGATCCACTCGATGATAATGTCGGCAATACCAGTCACAAAAATAATGTGTCTGGCCTTGAGACGGCCCTGGAGTAGCTCCTTGGAACATCGGATAATG
Source organism: Yarrowia galli (assembly GCA_900519055.1). Classification (NCBI taxonomy): domain Eukaryota; kingdom Fungi; phylum Ascomycota; class Dipodascomycetes; order Dipodascales; genus Yarrowia; species Yarrowia galli. The sequence continues at coordinate 2,730,694 of ULGS01000005.1, read as the reverse complement.
TCCTGCACAGCAAACATGTCTCGGAACTGCTTGTCAGGCATATGCGACTTGAGAGACTCTCCATAGACATTGTGCAGAATCTCAAGGTCGCGAATAAAGTGCTCTTCTCCGACAATGAGCTCATGCATGGCATACTGTCGCTTGATCTCTCGAGGATCGATACGAGCGAGCTGGTCTTCTTGAAGCTCCCAGTACTGAGCCCAGTCCATCTGGTCTTGGGACGCAGACTCGGTACGCTTCTTCTCCTCGCGTTTCCGAGTGTCAGACTCGTAGGGACACTTTGTCGAGTAACAAGTGTATCCAGAGTCATGTGACGACTTGCTGTAGCACAGGGTGAGAGCGGGAATGACTCCAGATACGACTCCATCATCGCTGAACATGTACGAGCCTCGTTCCTCGTCATGACGAAGCACATCTCCTCGACCGAGAGCTCCAATCACGTGTTTGGCGTACTGTTCGGCGTAGACGGGAGACAGAGTCTTGTTGGCGGCAAACAGGTTCGAAACGGCCTCAAGCAGATCCTTCTCAGGCACCTCTTTGTCGCCAGTGAAGAAGGGACGGATCCAGTTTCGAACTCCAGACAAAGACCACATTTCAGGGCACGTGTAAGACACGTTTGAAAGGTCCACCTGAGGCCGTGTAGGGATCGAAGGAAGGTCCAGCTCCACCCAGGCCGTGTCTGACCGCGTGCTTTCCGACATGACGTCGTACTCGGGGATATCGAGCTGTTTGACGGGTGTGTTTCCTGCAGACACGGGGACGGGCCGCTTGTTGGGCATGGAGTTGAACCGTGAGGGAGACACGGACGGCGAGCTTGGCTGGTACTTGGGCACTCCATTGGGCAGACTCATGCGTTTTTCGAGCGAGGGACGCATATCGACGGGTCGGATGTCCATGGAAGGCCGCATGTCCATTCGTTCGACGACAGGACGGGGTTCGAGTCGTTCCATAGCAGGACGCATATCCAGTCGTTCCATTCTCAGAGCAAGGTCTCGTTCCGAGCACTGTTGGGGAGTCAGGGGAGACTGGGAAGCATTGGAGTAATGCAGGGAAGACTGAGACGAGTGGTGATGCAGAGGAGATTGCTGCTGCTGTTGCTGTTGAACCATGGAATGATACGACTGCTGAGAAGAAGGAGGGACAGGTGAGTACGTGGTGTCCATGGGACGCGGACTAGGACTTCCCGGGGACATGTAGGCGTCTGCCACGGGCATTCGCACCGGAGATTCGTATGCATGGTCCATGTACATGTTTTCCGTATCGTAGGCCGTCGCCACATGGCTCCAGTCGTTAGTGTCCAGTGCCGGCAGATCTGTGGGCGGCTGGTACGAGCTGTGGCCCGGGCTGAGATGTGGTGGAATCTGGTATCTGTCCTGGGGGTTTGGAGATGGAGTAAAGTGACGTGCAGGATGTAATGGCTGCTGTTGTTGTTGTTGTTGACGTTGTTGTAGGTCTGAATGATGGGAGTCCGGGGTACGACGTAGAGACTGGTCGTAGTACTCGTTTTCCAGGTAGTCCTCGTATGCTTGTTGTTCCAGGTACGTGTCGTAGATTGGAATCTGTGGTGGCAATGGGGGAGGTGTATGTGTATTGTGTCGTGAGAACTGCGGTCTGGCTGGAGACGCGGGATTAGATCTGTGCGAGGTGTTCAATGCGGGTTTTTTGAGAGGCAGGGGCGGTGGTCGTTCGCTATCGGGTCGCCACGACTGCATGCTGCTGGTCCGGCTGATGTCCGAGTACTGCTGTGCCCAGAACTTGTCGTAGTCCGGCCCAATGGTGGAGTTACCGCTGCTGCTGTTTGTGTTTGTGTTTGTTTCGGGATAGTAGCCCGCCATGCCGCCATGGATGCTGGTGCGGTCGGTGGAGTAGGACGAGTAGCTGGCTCTGTCGGTGGCGCTGCCGCTGGTTCGATCGGACGAGTCTGTGTTGCTTCTTTCCACGCTTCGTTCCTCGTCTCTCCAGTTTGGGGTTTGTGACGACGAGTAGACGCCCAGGTAGCGATTGGTTTGTTGTGGCGCGTCCGAGTTGAGCTGACGTGGTCCGAGCGGGTGGTAGGACGGCCGCTTGTCGTTCATGGACGAGACTCGCTCCGGCAGCTTCTGTCGGAACTCATCCGTTACCTGGGTGCGTCTGCTGACCACCTCAGCCGGAGGCTTTGGAGGTAATGGAGGAGGATGCACTGTGTTAGAGGAGGCTGAGCAATTTCTGATGGCGCTGGGGCTTGTACTCACTGCCTAGATGGCGTCTGTTCTGTTGCAGAAAGTGAATCGTGAAAGACGAAGATGGCGCTGGGGGAACTTCTTGTTATCCTGTATGTATGATGAGTGGCAGGCACGCGCGTCACGTGCTCACAAACACTCACACACACGAAACCAAACGAAACCAAAAGGCAAATCTGTGGGGCTGTTAACACTTGAAGTTGGGAGTAAAGACTACTTTATGTGAAAGCGAAAGCATGAAAGCATGGGGGCCGGTGGGCTGGCAAGATAACAAGGATAACGCCATTTAGGGCTCTTGCCCATGGCCAGCGAGCGGGCTTTTCGTTATTTTTTCACGTCCTCAGCCTAGAGCTGTCAGCTAATGACCCACGAGTCTCACTGTTCCTGATTTCTGGCAGTTATTGTGGGCCGACTAAAACTCAATGTGGCAGCTCTTAGAGCCAACCATTGCTTCTACGGTAGTACAAGCACACTAATCCATTAGCCTAGCCGAGTAAATTAGTTGACTACCGGTTGCAGTTGACACAGGGGGGGGGGCGGAAAAAAAGACGGAGCTAATATATTCACAACAATCCTTGCAATGTGGAAAGACACCCGTTTGGGTTTGGGGCTGTGTGCTAAGCCAATGTATTATTAGCCCCTTTAGCCAAAGGTGTGCCGCTTTCGTACCTGTAGCGAGAGCTCGTACTTACTGGTTCATACGTGTGTATTAAGATCTGTCTCTCTCCCCTATTCACGTCAAATGCACCCACCCCAAGCCCCATGGAACCTTTCCCAGATTAGCTTTGATTAGCCGATGGTACAGAATAGACGCTGGGTGTATGTACGAACCCACCAGTATCTTCTTGTGCAGGAATAGCTAATCTGCGAGGAGCTTGGTTAGCCCTGTAGCGTGTTGTTACTGCCCTGCCAATCGTGGGCTAGTTTGGCGTGGGTTTTGTGAAACACAAAGTCGGTTCCAAAAAATACCATGGCCATGTCGGCGAGAATCGCCTCTTTGTCCATTGTCTCCGACACTGAGTGAGAACTCTCGTTTTTAGAGCCATTGTTTTTCGACCCTTGCAAGCCTCCTCCTTGCTCAATTATGGTGCCTGCCCATCATGTTCTTATTGTGTCTCAATTGGCAGAGCTATTCTTCTCATTGTGTGCCCAGGTCCGTTCATTGTACCCGTATCCGGTAAAACAATGGCTTGTGGCTTATGGTCTTTCGTAATTAGCCCGGACTAAGAGCTTTCCTCATACAGTAAGAGCAATTGATTGCGGTCCATAACCAAGCAAGTCATTTGTCACAGCCTACCACAGGAGCTAACGTGTTTAACCGGCTTAGTAAGCATGTGTGGGAAATGACGTCAACACCAATTGACGTAACTAAACGACGAGAGACCAGATGCACCGAAAACGCGTTTATCAGAGACGATTGTGTCCCTAGACAAACTGCTCCCGTACTCGTACCCAAAACAACCCCCTTTGGGCCTGCCCTGTTAGTGTGTGTGGCTACTGGTACCGGGCAACCTATGACCAAAAGTAATAAGCTCCGTTTTGTATATGCTCTCCAGATGAGCAAATTGACCTCCAAGGTATGGTGGTATAAAAGGTGCCCGTAGCCCACGCCACTTTCTCTTTTGTTTTCGCTTCCAAGTTTTGCAAGACGTGTCGAAAGCCGCCGTTGCGCGTGTACGTCTCCTCTTGACTCGTCACACTGCCTCAGAACACTCACCATGACCTCTCAACAACATGATACCCGATAGTACATCCCAATTGGGAGATACTCCAAAAAGCCGATTGGGAACATAATCCAATTGTCTAATCGGGAATAAACGCCACCACCATAAACGGATACCATGTGCATTCACACGAGATATTGCACAATACCCAACGCAGACGGCAGTATACCCAAAGTGGAAAGATTTGACTCTGGCTCACAATTAATAAGCCACTTCGGCTCAGGCTCCAGCAAATATATAAAGTGCGGAACCTGGCGTTGCTCTCCACACACACTCAACACACACACATCAAAAATGGTCAAGGCTGGTGAGTACGAGAGCAGCGCCCCGAATCGGGCGGATTGAGCCTCCAGCAGGTCAATTGTCGGCAATATGGCCCGGACAGACCCTCAGGTCGGCTGGATAATATCGCCCTCAATCCTCTGGAAGGCGGCGGAACGTTTCCGCTGTATGAGGTGGCAAGCGGCAAAGGCGACAGGACACGAGTGGTGGGTTGAGTCTGGATTTTACAGACTCAATTGTAAGTGGGAGGGCGGATAGAGTGCCCTATTTGTACGTCTCGAGTTCACGGCCCCCACAACATCATCGATGTCGCCGTTTGCCACTCTTACCCCACAGAGTCACTGCACATATCTCCACTCCATATCCGCACGTAACTAACCCAGTCGCTGTTCTTCGAGGAGATTCCAAGGTCTCCGGTACTGTCACTTTCGAGCAGGACTCTGAGTCCGGCCCCGTCACTGTCACCTACGACATCAAGGGCAACGACCCCAACTCCGAGCGAGGTTTCCACGTGCACGAGTTTGGTGACAACACCAACGGCTGCACTTCTGCCGGCCCTCACTTCAACCCCTTCAAGAAGAACCACGGTGCCCCCACCGACTCCGAGCGACACGTTGGTGACCTCGGAAACGTCAAGACCGACTCTGAGGGTGTTGCCAAGGGTGTTCTCAAGGACACTCTTCTCAAGCTGACCGGCGACAACTCCATTGTTGGCCGAACCGTCGTTATCCACGGAGGTGAGGACGATCTTGGAAAGGGCGGCCATGCCGACTCTCTCAAGACCGGAAACGCCGGTGCTCGACCCGCTTGCGGTGTCATTGGTCTTACCGCCTAAGTTATGATAGTTTAAGAACTTTTGAATGATTAGTAGAAGTAGAGAAGCTGTACATGTAGGAGTACAAGTAGAACTGGGTATGGGAGGTGATATCCTGTACAAGTAGCGTAAGTAGTCCTGTTCATCTCCTTCCATGTCAGTCATTTTGACAGCTCACATTTTAGACACGCTAATAGACATGCAAAATCAACTGCACATGTCATTGGTAGGAGTCATAATTGAAGAAACAGAAGTCTGGTCTGAAGTGGAAAACCAACCTCCAAAACCAACCCACTGTCTCAATATGTCTTCAACTTGTGTGTGTCACCTTCTTTTTTCTGCCTCGCTTCCAATCCCTTCTTTTCTCCAACATTTCAGATTGGAGTTCTAGACTCGATATTTCATAGACGCCAATACGGGGGCTTGTCTCAAGTCAAGTACTTGTACAAGTATGGCACTTTTTGCCGAGCAGTTTCTTAGAATAGATGGCTGACTCCGATTACGAATCGACAACCCTTACCTCGTCTCTTTGTGACCAAAACTTCGACTTTTAGACCCTTCCGAGCTCTCCTCGGTGGTGCTCGGTAGTGACTCCATTATCGGTCCCCGGGGTGCACTATCACGCGCATGAATTAAGGTTTTTGGTTTTTGGTTTTTGGTTGGAGCGGGTTACCCGGCCGTCAATTTAGCCAGATCCGCGGGGTACAGTCTATGGTTAAGGGGAGTGTCTGAAACAGGCAAGAGAGGAACAAGGTGGAGGGGGGTGGTTTGAGGTGGTGGGTTTGAGGTGGTTTAAGACGTTTGAGAAATGGTTCTTTCGATCCAAGGGAGATTATTCCAAGTCGTACTAACGCCTCCGACAACCCCCCCCCCCCTTCCTGTGGTCGGTAATTTCGGCGCCGTTTAATGATGCTTAAAATATTTGACGGGTAGTGGCTCGTTTAATGAACCCGGCTCTACCAGTCAGTTTGGAACCTCCACTATACAGCACATTGCATGGCAGAGAGTCTGCAAGGGACGGGAGACGAGGAAAAAACATTGCAGCAGTAGAAGCAGCAAAGCAGTGTTTATCGAGCAATATAAGAAGGGATGAGATGGCGTAAGATGAAGCCACCAACCTGAGTTATGTTAATCACTCGCTATAGCTATACTCGGACTTGTAATACTGCTTGTACCACACCCCCATTCCAACCTTGCTTCCCCACAAGAAGGTCCAATCAGCTGAGAGTTTGCAAATGAATACAAGCTTGTTGTACACCGGCTTAGTTGCACGATAATATTTCGGCCATGTGCCATGTGAGTGGCCGTCGGTTTGAACTTTTGGACAACGACATGGTTATATAATTGTGGGTTGAAGTGACAGAGCTATGGCAAAGAAAGAGAAGAAAGCGGGGCGAGGGAATGTTCACAAATCGACTTAGCCAAAGTAGCCCACATTATCCTTGCCCTCCCTGTGGCGCGTCGTTCTATTCCTTCGTGTCACTCTCCCTCCTCCTCCAATACGTGTTTACCTAAAGTAGTGTGTCTCAGCCCAAGAGTTAAGGTTCACACAGTGTGCGAACTCTGAACCCTCCAGCGGCGCCTTAAAAGTACCGTTGGTCCCAACACCACACCTTTCCTTTCTCTGCAAGGCTACAGCCCACCACATAACACCTCAACTAAGGTAGACCCACCTTACCTCACCAACCTCCTTCAACAGCAACTCTCTAGACCGGCGGCCATTGTCAAGCAATGGCCTTTCTACGATTTACCGGTCGCCAGAGCCCAGCCCGCCACGAGTCGGACCACAAGTACTTTGTGTCCACCCGTCCCGGACGACCCCAGTCGGTGCTGTCTGACGAGACCCTGGTTTCCAGGACCACCATCGTCAGCGCCGACAAGGTTGCCGGACGGCGGCGTAAGTTTGGTGATAAGCTGAGGAGTCTGTTGAGAGGGGACAGGGACAAGGCCAAGGCCGATAGGACCAAGGCTGACCAGGTCCATGTCGCGGGTAAGACTTTGCCCAAGACCACAGGCCCAGTGTCGCGGTCTGGTGTCCCTAAGGCGGCGGTTGCCACCACGACGGTATCGCAGCCGACCTCCTCCCCCTCCCCCTCTCCCTCTTCGGCTTGCTCCGACGGGTTCATGTTCTGGCACGACCCTTCAGACAACCTGACCCCCGTGACCTCGCACGAGTCGTTTGCGTCGACGCAAGACCTGTCTTACGAAGACACCGACGTGCTCGAGCAGCTCGCAGAGGTCCCCCGATGCTCTAACCGCATCTCCAAATCCACCTCCCAGTCCTCCATGGCGTCCCAGCTCACTATTCCAAACTCAGTCAGCTGCACGTCTCAGCTCAGCGCTATTGCCGTTTCTGCCTTCTCCGACTCCGGTTCCGACTCGGGCATGTCCGATTCGGCCACTTGTTTCGGTGCAGAGGAGCTGGACTTCGACGCCAAGGATGCCTACAACCTCGGAGACTGGGGTCTTCCCCGGGCTCTCACCGACGGCTACTCCGATAGCGAGGACGAGGACGATCTTCTCGACGATATTGTCGACTCGGTCGGATCCTGCGTCTACGCCCCCGTTTCCGCCAAAACCGTTGGATACACCTTTTGTCTTGCCATTTGGGGCAAGCCCGAGGTGCGATCCAAGTTCCTTGCTCTCCAGGACCGAGTTAACCAAAACAAGGGAATGGAGACGACCCCAGTTCAGGAGCCTGTCACCCTGGCCATGTTCTGGTAATTTAACATCTAACATAGTTAACGTATTGTATGTGAAGTACGAGAGAAGGGAGCGAGCGCGAGTGGAGCACATGTTTGCAATGGGACACGAGCACTCTGGAGCACTCACACACCACCCATGTATAATCGTCTAATGTATTGTAGTTTATAATTACTGAAGAGCATCCCACTGTTCTCCCAGATCGCTCTTGAGGTGGGACGACGTGTCTGTGGCGGTGACGGTCTTTTTGGCGCCGGTGCCAAACGTCTTCTTGACGTGGTTGATGATGTTGCCCACTCCAAAGCCCACCACCAGCACGGCCACCACGTCCACCACAATCAGCGTCAGACCGCCCAGCATGTATCGCGGCGCAAAAATCTTCCACACCATGAGGTGTCGTCGAAAGTGGGTAGCAAAGACAGCAGCAGACAGAGTGACGGCGTTCTGGTAAGCAATGGACACCAGAAGCGACTGGCCACAAGAAGCAAACAGCAGCGACGGTTTTCGCACGGGAGGAATCTTCCACAGAGCCAGAAGAGGTACGGCAAAGGTGGACAGAATCTGGGGGCCCAGCGAGTTGAGAACAATGGCCAGATGGGTGAGAGGGAAGGAGATGGAGTTTGTGGCCACGAATCCAATATCCCACTGAACAGAAGGAATGGTGGCCTGATGTCCTGTGGAGAAGAAGTAGGCGTTTCCAAGAACAGCCAGAATGACGGGTCCAATGCTGGCGGGAGTCTCGAGAATGTGCAGCAGATCAATGGTGGTCAGGATATGGTACATTTGAATGATCATCATGACACCTCCGAGAGGCTTGGAGACAAGTAGAATGGCTCCAAAGAAGTTGAGCACCAGAAGCAGGTACTGGGCGCCATAGACGTTACTGTAGCCGAGAATCTGGGCCTGGGTAACTCCGTCGTCTTTCTTGGAGTACTTGACTTCCACACACAGACCAAAGAGCCAGGAGACGTTGGCAGCCAGAAGAGTGACTCCCAGAACGATCCGAGCAATGGTCAGTTTCATATTGGACAGCAGCTCAACGTCGCCAAATAGAGGATCGGTCCATCGCAGCTGCTCGGTGACAAAGAGGTCCAGGAACCAGTAGACGGCCACGGACATCATGACACCAAACAGGCCCCAGATGTGGAACTTGGCCGATCCATGATCAGAGCCGCTTTCAATGAGGAAGCCCTTGACAAGTAGAGGCAGCAGGAAGGCTCCCAGAGCGAGCAGAGCCACAGTGTAAGGTGCAGAGACGGAAGAGGCGTCTGACGAGTAAAAGGTGGTGGAACACTTGTCTCCATGTTCTTCTCGACACAGTCTGGAGACGGCCGAGGCTCGAGTGAGAATGAGGAACATGATAGAATGCGAAATGGCCTTTGCTCTGTTGGGGTTGGATGAGGGGAGTTGAGCGGCGTTGATTAGTAAACCAAAACCAATGGTGCTCAGAAGGAAAGACAGAATGTTGTCTTCCCAGATGGTGAAGGAGTTGGAGGTGAAGAGAGCCACATGAATGAGAGTGATGAAGATGACGGCGATAGTTCCAATCTCGGCTCTCTGCAGCTTCTTGCTGAAATGTCGAATGTAATAGATGGAGTAACCGAGGGTGGTTCCCACGCAGAATCCCAGACCACCAGTCCACATGGGATCAAAGGGCCAAGAGGCTCCAAAGGCACCATAGCTAGCAAGAGCGTAAAAGGCAGGAGCAGTCATAAAGGCACTGAGACCCGAGTAATTGCACAGTTTCTCCAACGAGCCTTCCACGTCAAGAATAGGTAAACGGCTGTACAGAATGATGAGAACCAGAGAAGATCCAATGATTGCGAAACCGGCAAAAATGGAAGCAAAGTCAAACTGGGCCCAAAGAGCTCGACACTGGTCAAGATTTGTTCGCTGAAAGTTGTAATGGTTGGATACGATGGCCTCCCACATTCCAGCCTTTGAGGAGTCGACCTTGATGGTCTTTCCGTAGAGTCCTCCAAGATCGTCAAAACCGTACTTTTGTCTGTAGTTTTCAATTTGAGCAGAAGTGAGCTGCAGTGCATTGGCAAGAGCCTTGGGGTCCTTGTTAGGGCCCAGAAAGGCCTCGGCAATAGGAGATCCCAGGTTGTTGAAGGGAACAGGAAGACCCATAAGAAGGGACAAGGTAGGAACCAGATCAATCTGAGGAACAGAGGGATAGTCACCCTTCAGTTGGTCATCATTGGGAGCAACCCAGTCCTTCTTGGAGTACATGAACAGTGTGGCGTCTACTTCCAAATCACTTTCTCCTCCATGATCTCCCTTGGAGTCCATTCCGTGATCTCCAAACACGATCAGCAGAGTATCGTCGTCGAGAGCGTCAATGATCTCACGAATGTACTCGTCCATCTCCTGCAGCTTTTCCGTCATCTTGGGCGAGTCGGGGCCGTATCTATGGCCAGCATGATCCACTCCAAGGGTATGTCCAATGCTCATTCTGTAGTTTCCAGACTTGTAGGCTGGCAACAAGTGTTCCTTGACTCCGTTATCGACAGTATACAGATCCCAGACGTTCAGTGAGTCGTAAGGGTTGGCATCAGCAAAGTACTTGCCAAAAAGCGCGTCCCAGGTGTCATCTCCACATTGATAAACAGTTTGATTCAGAGCCCACATCTGGTAGACCCAGTTGTCCTCGTCGATTTCCGAGCCGGCAAAGTTGCTTCCGGCGTCAATGAAGGTAGGCAGAGATCCCGTGGTGAGTCCCTTGAGTCGCTGGAGGGTGGTTGTGGGCGGATCAGCGACAAACTTGGACAGGTAGGCCTTGTTGGGCTGGTTCTTGTTCAATTCGCTCATAACTGTCAGGGCGTTGTGGTAGGGCTTATCGGAGCCCGGCTGCGGGGTCGAGAAGTCGAATCGGAGCGCGTCAATCACCAGCATGACGGCCTTGTCGAACTTGGGCTCGGTCCAGCATCCTCCATTCTCAACATTGATCGGGAGAGCTTCATGGAGCTCTGTGAGCTGCCAATCGCAAGGACTGACGTCGGTGAGCACACTGCGGCTCAGCAGGAAGCCTCGAGTGAAGAACCCCACGCCAATTGCGTCGTAGAGCACCATCCACAGAAACAATCCAATGAAGTACTTCCAGGTCCAGTCGAAGCTCATGGTCCGAGGCACGTAGGCCACGACGGGGGTGTCGACGCCCTCGCCACGTGACGTTGCGGTGTACGCGCGTTGGGCTGCGGCCCGTTGGCGCTCTTCGGGTCCCAGAAGGTCGGTCATGTTTCCGTCTCTGGTGTTTTCAGGTCGGATATCCGAGAAGAGATATTTTTTTAGGTTGTCCGAGGAGTGGTTATACGCACCTCCTCCTGTGAGACCATCGCATACATATGTTGTGGTGGGTGGCTACAGCAGTATTAGGGCAACATGTGTAAGGGGGCAAAGAGAGTGAGGGCAGCATATGTGAGACATTTTCCGGGGTTTGCAACTATGGTGGTATTTGCCGAGCATTCAAGAACAGTTACAGAGACTGTCACCTCCCTCTCCCTACTGCCTTCCCTCCCTAACTAAAGTTCCCTAAAATGACCTATTGTATTGACTAAACTACAAGCACGGTAAACTATGGGCTGTAAAGACGTAAAGACTGGTCAACTACTCGTCCCAGTATTATCAGTATTATGGGGGAAGCCAGATGGGACAAGTCGGAAGGACTATACTCCCCCACGGGCAACCTTAAGCGCCCCCTTTGGTTTGGCTCTCTCTCTCTCTCTCTCTCCGAAGCAAGCTCTCAAGTTGACTGGTGGACTGGTGGGAGGAAAGAAAGAAAGCTGCGGTGCCTATATGGTGCAGTGCAGCTGCCACTGCTGAGCTCAACTTGGTCACACTACGTCGTACAGAAAACGCCACACACACACACACAGACTCACAGACTCACAGACTCACAGCTGACAAGGTGTATGCATGTTGCGCAACTGATAACCCGATAATCCCACATAACCACACACATATAACGACAATCATGAGGTGAGTAGCGATAGCACGGACGGAAGGAAATGGAGAAAAAGCACGGGAGGTTCAGGAGCGCAGAAACAACCACAAATCCAAGTTCTCTAGGCTCCTTTATTCCTGGTGGCGGAATCCCCCCCCTCCTCCTCATTCTCTTAGGAGAGCAGGGTGGGTACACACCACCACTAGGGGGAGGTGGTGCTGCTAGAGACACAGACGGAGCCTGCGGGCGAAAGAGGTGACGTGGCAGATGTGATTTGGTGCGGTGGTGGGGACCGGCACCACTTCAAACAGCTCTCAGTTGTCACCGGCCAAAACCCCGGGGCTCACCCCTCCAGTTATCGCTGCACCACCCAAATGCGGGGTCCAGACTGCTGGGGGGCCAGGTGACTCAAGGGCAGTGTGGCGGAGGACCAGAGCCGGGCTATCAGTAGCAAGAGAAGCTCTTTCTGCTGGCTATGACAGTCTGTTCTCTGGGTCGAAATTCCGTGAACTTGTGATTCCTCTCAGTATCACATTCTCTCTGCTTGGAGCTGCCCAAACCTGTCTGCTCTGCCCTGCAGGTGACTCCCTAGTGGGGTGGTAGACCGGGTTATTGACGGCAAAGCTGTCAGTATCATCAGTATCACACACCGTCCCGTGAAACCGGTTTGAGCTCCTTAACCCCGAATGTCCGTGGAATTCGGTTATCTGGTGATGTGCGGATGTTGGTGCGAACATCGGCCTTCGTTCGGACAGCCGCCATTCGAACCACCAGACCCTCTCTATCTCTACAACTATCGAGTACCCCCCTCTTACACAGACTAACACAGTTCCCCAACAAGAAGAAGAATCGAGACAGACGTCATGAAGTTGTGAGTATCTCTCCTCAAGTCACAATACCGCCACCACTACTAACACAGGCTGATGAGCGACTACGAAGTGACACTGGTCAATGATAGCATGCAGGAGTTTTACGTGCGGTTCGAAGGACCCGAAGAAACACCGTTCCAGGGAGGAATATGGAAGATCCACGTGGAGCTGCCAAACGAGTACCCATACAAGTCGCCCTCCATTGGATTTGTCAACAAGATTTTCCACCCAAATATCGACGAGCTCAGCGGGAGCGTGTGTCTAGATGTCATCAACCAGACCTGGTCGCCCATGTTCGACATGGTGAACATCTTTGAGGTCTTCCTGCCTCAGCTGCTTCGATACCCGAATCCCAGCGATCCTCTCAACGGAGAGGCCTCGGGTCTGTTGATGCGAGAACCCAAGCAGTACGAGGAAAAGGTCAAGGACTACGTGACCAAGTACGCCAGCAACGACTCTGTGTCGGCAGAGAAGGACATTTCCGACGACGACGATCTCAGCAGCATTGGTTCGTTTTCAGACGATGACGATGAGCCCGCCGGAGAGTTGGAGGTCTAGTGCATATTTATATAACATTAAGAGAAGCGACTGAGAGTCGTTTACTGTCTACGAGGAGGAAGGCTGGAGATGAGTGGATTATTTTGCTCTAGAGACTGAATTGGAGATTGATTTGTAATGATTACATGTTCTGATATAGATGTGTGTGTTGTGTAGCTACTTATACCGGTACAGTATGTACCGGTATTGGTTGGGCTAAAATCAGGAAGCCTCAATGTACTCGGAGATGTCTCATTCTCAAAGACAATCGCGTTACATCATTTCCATCCTTCTTTCAAGCCATGTGATTACAGAACCTCCCCTAATTAGATCAATGTAAGGGGTTATCGTCACGTTTGATTAATTATAGCCTCCCAACATTGGGTTTTGATTAGCTACGGGAGAAGAGGTCATGTGTCTATTGCCCCTGCCTTCAAAGGGGGTTGTACGGTGTGCTGTATATTATTCTATCTGTGATAATCTACTCTATCTAGCATGCTAATCAGTTGGTGGACTTGGACCTCAACAAAGAAGCATACTCCTTCAGTCTCTTCTCTATGGTTGTACCATTCCACAACTCCTGCTGTCCCCCTTCTTCTTCATAAGTCAGAAGAGGTACTCCCACCTGTTCTACCGCCAGTCCAGCTGCAACATTTCCATATGAAGCGGCTGTATCCAGATCTCCTTCACTTTCCAGGTATCCATACAGGAACCCTCCCACAAACGTGTTTCCTCCTCCTGTAGGATCTATGACCTTCTCTGAGCTCTGGTGATAGGCAGGGTACCACTTGAGCGTCTTGTCACTGTAGACAAGCACTCCCAGTTTACCGCATCGAAGCACAAACACCGTTTTCAGCTTATCCAGATGCGGAGCCCAATGGTCGTAGACTAGAGACTCGATTTCGGACACTGTGGTTGGTTCAGGAAGACCTACAAACAAGGCAGCTTCATGACAGTTTGGAGAAAGCACCTGGACGGAATTGAGGGCTTTCAGCATGGTCGGAAACGTCTCTGGACAACAACAGTCAGGCACAGGTTCCCATAGAAACACCTGTTGGGCTTGTCGAGGTCCATTTGCCAGATCTGAACAGATCTTCATGCATCGATCAGGAGAACAAATCACGTGGATACTTCGAGACGAATCCAGACCACATTCCTGCAAATCAGACACCTCTATCCGTTTCTTTGGTGTCAGGTACTTGAAACTCCGCAGATCGTTATCTCCATAAGAGTTCCATCCACGGGTTGTCTTTCGGCTCGGGTCTCGTCGGATGACTAATCCCGTATCCCAACTGGTGATCTGATCCTCTACCGATTGAGGGAAGTCGTTTCCAGCGTCCACAATCCATCCAATATCTTTGGCCTTGTCCTTCTTGGCAAAGAACCGAGCTCCAAGAACTCCATAGGTTCCTGCTCCTCCAACAATGTCGTAGACCGAGTGAGTTCCAAAGTGGATTTCATCGATGATGAACATCCCCATTGTGGTGAACCAGGTCATGGTGGTTATGGTTGTAGTTGAATGGGTCTTGAACAGATAGCTGTATCGGATCATCTATCACCATCATGCACCCTCAACTTAATCAGCGCATGTTTAGTCATCTGATTAGTCAGCAGAACTGGTTTGATGACTTCAATCCTCGAAGCAGTTACACTAATGGCACACCTTACAGCGTTATATAAACACGACAGTCGTCTATATATCACCCCGTCCCCTCCCTACTGTACCCTGGTACCTGGTACAACTCCCACAATGTCTCAGAAACATTAAACTGTCGCGCGTCGTCCTGATTGAGATGAGACAGCAGCAAGTTTCACACTGGGGTCAGGGAGAGCTCATTTTGAGACATTGTGTGAGACATTTGAAAAGAGGGTCTCCTTGCAGTTGATCCACAATGTATGTACATGAACCACGTATAGAGAGGGTCTTACTAACTTGTTACCAATACGTGGTGTAGTATTGGTAACGTTGCGGAGGTTGGGGGTATGAGGGTTTATTGGGCAGATAATGAGCGGGAGAGTTCGCAAAGTCCAACTACCAACCATTTCTTCCTTCGTTCCTTCTTCTCTCTTTCCCCGCCAAAAGCAAGTCTCGAGGAAGCTTAGTAACCGCAAAAGCAATGTTTGAAAAGCAAATCCATCCTAAACGGGAGCGATTATGAACAGACCACTTTATTGGCGCAGAAGAAGCAAGTGACAAGTAGCTGGCCAAGTCCAACTATCGAGATTCCAAGTCTCCGTGGCGCCAGCTCGTTTCCATGGTGCTATCTACACCTGCTTGTTGATGGCGGTTTACCAATGTTTACATTTTTTTATAATCACATAATACATTAACTCTATAGATATTGAGAAACCTATTGGGACGTCCACGTTGTGAGGAAATACAATACGCTCGCATAACCACCGTCATTAGTGGAAGTATATGTATCTCAATGGAGTCTAAGTGTACGAGACACAGATACGTCGCATTTCTGAAGGGCTCGCAGACAATGGCAAAAGCAATGAGATGGTGATAGAGTGTTGTGGTCTGACGTTCGGCTATAGATTCGATTCGTCATAGGACCGGACCTTGTTGATCAGGGGGCCTTTAGATCCACGTCACGTCGTAATTGTGCCGACCTTTTGCTTCTCGTACGTGACACAGCCCCGGATGGAGTAATGGCATGTGTACATACGGAGGACGGGGTACATACACATTGAGCATTGCACGTGATGTGGGAAATACTGAACACAGAACCAAGTATTATGAGGCTGTGCTACCAGGTACACGGGAAGATCAAATCGATATCCTCCTCAGCTATAGCAAACCTGACTAATCCATCACACGCCATAGTTTGCATCCATAAGTCCATACCATTGTCTTGGTGGTATATTCTAGTATTCCAGTGTTTGTGTTTCTATGGAAACGACACTTAACTCTATTGTTCGGACAAGCGAAACCTAATGATGCTCCAGACATTCCACAGAATCTGGAGACAAAGAAGAAACCCTGATGTGACGACAGTCATTGTCCGATTGGGACAAGACATCGCTTTCAACGGTGAGCATATTTACCTGAGTCTTGTTCTGTACGAGTACGAGAACAGCTTTGTACGTATAAAGCTGACCCTGCGTGAAAGTAGCGAAAACGAGTGTACGACAAAAAGGGCGACCAAACGAGACTATCTGTAGCCAACTGGATGCAGTATTTCTTCTAGCCAACGGTTCTGCCCCCCTGTGTAGAGAGCCATTCCATGGACATGGCATGATAACGGCACCACGTCGTGCTAACGAAAGGAATTTCCAGTTTTCCTGGGCTGGCTCGTTTTTCAGTGACGCCAGCTGTCATGTTTACATCACGTGGCCCAGAAAGTGCCAGTTCGGATTACACAAGGAAGAGCCAGTTGTTGGTGTACCACTTGTACCTCGGATCACGGCAAAAGAGAGAGAACAAGAGACTTACACGGGGTACAAACAGAACCAGCTCTTGTGAGTGTGTATACATACAGAGGTGATGCACGGCTCTGATGTATGTGAGCGTATGGGTGGAGGGTGGGAGACGGTGATCTGGTCGAATCCGGCGTTAAGAGATCGATTCCGGGGTTCGGGGGTTCAGGGGTGAGAATCCTAGAACAGGGCTCACCAGACTAAAAGATCGTACTCGTAAACACGGGAGTGCCTAATCTTTGGCATGCCAACGCTAGATCCAATATACGACGCTGAATGGGAATGTGAGGTCTGATTCCGGAAGTATCTATGGAGGAGAAGCGCGCCGGGCCCAAGGATCTGTTTGTACTCGTACTCTTGAACACGCTAAGCCTACATTGTAGGGCTAAGACACAGACACGTCCTCCACTAAGCAAGTTCCCCCCACTTGTTGCTACCGCGTTATCTTTGTCATTGTGTGTGTCTCTTTCTGTGCTTCTTCTTTGCCTCTGAACTGAGACAGCAGCACCACAGGTGAGAGGGACCAACTAATGCTGTTGATGGTGAGGAAGGGCTATTACGTAGTTGACACTAGAGATACATTCCATGCGAAGCTAACCTCTATTGGGTTTGGCATGTCGACGCGTTCAACTCAAACGAACCTGGTTCCAGTGTACAGTAGCTGAATAATTTAATAAATATCCAGGGCCAAGGTGGGCATTTCGATAATAACGGCAAGCTCCCCCTCACCTCCATCAAGCTATAGGGGGCTTCTCCACCATACCCCTTTTCCGTTTCCTTCCACCCTCTCTCCTGGAACCATACATACACCCAATCTTGCAGAGGGACTCGTGAACAATAGCAGGGAGTGTTATTGTGTGTATACACAGACTAATAGACTAATAGCGACCTGTTCTTAACTTGTGGGCCGAGTCTAAAACTCGTCTCCGGCTCCGTAGACCAACGCAGAGAACATGGCGATATTGGCGTGCTAAAAGCCGGGAGGCATGAGGAATCATAACAAACGACATAGAGAGAGGTCGTGAACGGATGCAAACACCCCTAGGCCACTGTTTTAACACGCTTCTGCCGTCTACCGTTACATCAGCCTCTCAATACTCTCTACAGACTGTACACAGTACACTCCCCCTATTGTTGTTCATCGATCGACACCCCTAGGGAAGATCAGATGTTGGACGTGTGACAGCGAGATGAACAATGAAAGAGTGACAGGGAAGAGGAGAGCTACAATAACACAAGCTGTTTATTGCAGCCAGTCAACCAGCTTTGTCACTTGTGGTGTTTGTTTTTATGGTCAGATGTCTTCTTGTCTTCTTAGACCGGCCGTTGAGAGCCTCGCGCATTTGGCTCGCCTACCCCCACTAATAGCCCTAAAGGGAGAGAGTATCGACAGGGCCTCCAAAAGAAGACCGGTGTGATTATGGAATCTCTCTAGGTGGGAAAAAACGCAAAGTCAATAAACAGTTTTCTGCAAAATGCAAGGTGTGCAGCCATGAACAAAGACGAGAGTTACGATCTTTGAACTCTAAGCCTTATGTCGCTAGTTCCACCTGCCTAACTGGGAAACAGTGCACTCTGGAGTTATGCTAACTGATCGGCTAATAATGGCTGAAACCACCACTCTATCAGAGTAGCCATCATCTCGTCTCTACCTCTTCTCATCTCTCAACCTCTTCTTTACCCACAGCAGCAAGGTCTTCTCCCCATTCGACACACAAAGACGACACGATGTCCTACAACTGTCTGCCTCCAGCTGCCCCCAAAGTTCTGGTGGAGATCTGTGGACCTGCCCTGGCAGTAGTAGAGCCCGACGCTGCAACCGTCTACACCCACGACCCCTCCAACCTGTCCCGAGTGCCCAATGCCGGCTACCAGGTGTCCGACGAGACCCGAATTCGGTTCATGGCCGCCCACAAGACTCAACTGGCCACTTTCGACACATCCAACGTGCTTCATCTGGCAGTATTCGACGTTACCAAGAAGAAGGACCACTTTGGAAAGGTAGCCGAATGGAAGCTGCCCAAGTCTGAGATCTTCACCAACGTATGCTGGAACACGGACGGAACAGCCCTGGTGCTGAGTACAACTAACGGAACTCTGTACAGAGTCAACACAGTCACCCATCAGATGGACCCCTTTGGAGCCATTATTGGAGGAGCTGTGACTTCGGTTTCCGCAGCTCCCTGCGGTGACAACATCTTTGCAATTGCACACAAAAGCGGCTCCATTACTGTTCTCAGAATCACACACTCACTGGAAGTCTACCATACTTTCAAGCTCAGTTCTCGAGGCTCAGGGTCCGACTTTTCCAAGGATGCCGAGCCGGAACCTGCCACAACTTCTGCCTATGCTCTTTCCACAGCATGGCATTATTCGTCACGAGACGCCGCTAACCAATCTCTTGCGGCTATCGACTCCAACAACAAAGTTCAAGTGTGGTCTGTGAGTCTCAAGTCCATGGTTAGGAAGATCCGATGCTTTGGACTGCCCGATGGAGCCCATAGTGCGTCTCCCATCTGGTGGACTAAGGGAGGTTCTTTGTTCCACGCTCTCAACGACTCGCGAGTGTGTATTCACAACGTCAAGACGTCAAATGTCTCTACCAAGATCATTTCGACTGGAAAGGTTGTGTCTTGCAGCATCAAAAGCAACCGAGGAAAGGCATGGTTGGCGACTACAACGGGTATCGAGTTCCTGGATCTCGTGGGAGGAGACAAGAAGACGCAGAACAAAAAACGAGGAAGCGATAGCAGTCAGGAAAGTGTGGAGCACCAGGTCAAGGAGGTTGCCATTCCTATTCCTGAACTCTTACCTTCTCCTCCTAGACCTCTTCCCAGAAGATCTCCTGTCATTCCCATCCCTACAGAAGCTCCTCCACCACCTCCTCCTCCTCCTGCTTCAGCTGGAGCTCAGTCTGATTCATGGGATGATGAGTCGGATGGACCCTCTTCAGCATTCTCCAACACCCGCAGCAGCAACACTTCGGCAGATACACTTCCATCGGCCTCTGAGTACGATCAGCCAGTCAAACCTCTGCTCAACTGTCGGCCCAAAACCCGATTCTCAGGTCATACCACGCCCACCAGAAACGAAATGTTGCCCATCGATACCTCGCGAATCTCGCTCTTCCACATCAACATGTCTGTTTCAGATCCCACAGCTGAAAGAGTACTGTCTCCAAGCCTGTCTTGGGAATCTCAAGCTCTCAGAGTACTGTTTGACTGGGAATCGTCTTGTTACGAATTGATCCAAAGCCAGAGAACTGAAGACAACACCATTGCCAACTTCTATCTCGGTCAATGGCTCAATGACAGTGACTATACTCTCAACATTGACTCACTGGAAAGCACTCTCTCCCCTACACAATCCACAGCTCTCCTGTGTCTCTCTTTGCTAGACAGAGAACCAACCAAGGTCGATAAAGCCATCTCTGTGCACATCTCCAGAGTCCGAAGACGTCTTCCCTCAGCAGCTCTCGATACCCATTACGTCTGTACCACTCTTTTGTCTCTGGGCCTCGCTCATCAAGCTATCCATGTCTACCAACAACTGGGCTTCTACATGGAGGCCGTCATTCTTGGAATCTTGTACGCCCAAAGCATTGAAGAGACCCTGGATCTGTGGATGTACTCTGCTGCCTCCAGTGACTTGTGGCCTGATGGAGTTGTTCATCGATGCTCGATTCTCATGTCTCTGGTGAACCCTCAGGTCTCGTATCCTGTCAACTTTGAAGATCGAGATTTCGGCGGTAATCTACCCCCTGGTCTCAGAAAGCTGTCTCTAGACGATCTTCTCAAGTCGTCGCAAAACAACAACAACAACAACAACAACAATCTGGTTCTGGACTCGCCTATGATCCCTCATGAGGAGTTCTCGGTGGGCATTGACTCTCCTACCCTCATGCCCATCGACTTTGATTTCAACAAACCCCCGAACTTCAGCAGACGAGGCCGAACCCCCAAAACTTCGCCCACGATGATTTAACAAACACCAACAGCCCCCTTTATTTATTGCCACTAACGCTCCTGGCCCCATCTAGTTTAGTTTACTATATGAGCATGACCCGAACTGTCGAATGATTTGTACAAGTAGTTGTATTAATGCTATGCTATCGATGCTAATGCTGACTAGAAGAATGCAAATTCTAGCCTTTGAACGCACGGTCCACACGCGTTCCACACGCGCCATCTCCGTGTCCCGGCGTCTCCGCGTCTCCGTGTCTATTCTCCTTCTCTGTAGACACGAACGGTTCCTGCCCAACTTTCGGCCACCTTGAGACCTCCCTCGCTCGGCTGAGTGAATGCCACCTGGTTCTTGTCAAGCTCCATTCCGTAGATGAAGTCACTCTTGGCCAAGTCCAAGAGTTTGGTCACAATGCCGGTTCTTCGAAACAGCTGTGACACGTACATCCGAGACACTCCCATGACGGCAGGAAACTCTTTGGGTCCCAGGGTTCCCGTCTCCACGTCCACGTAGCGACATTTGGTGATTCTGTCCACCAACACGCATCCCACAGCTCGCTGGTCCACCACGTACACGTAGACAGCAGCCTGTGACGACAAGATGGGTTCTGGCGCGTTGAGTTCCGAGTTGACGAGTTTCAGAAACTGGCTGACACAGGGATGACTCAACAGCCGCGATTTGTAAACTGTGTACGTCTTGGACTTGTCCACCACCACTGCTGACACAGACGGCTTCCATTTGGGCCCGTTGAGAGCTGTGCTGTGGAAACTCTTGTGAGCAGAGATATCAGGAGCATAAGCCACCTGGTAGGTCATTCCACACGTTTTGCAGGTGGTGGAGGTGGTCTGTCCCAGTGATAGGGTCATTTGGACCGGCGCCTTTGTTGTCTTTGCAGGCTTCTTGCCCGTCTTCACCACCTTGGCCCGTTTCAATACTGGTGAAACGGGTTGTGCTGCTTTTGTGTTCAGAGTCGAATCATTGGATGGCTTCAGCGGCGACGTTCCAGGCGAGTGTGCTGGCGATGACGAAAACACGTCGTCCTCCGAGTCCGACAGGTACTTTCGCTTGGCTCGGTATGTTTTCATGTGTTGTTGAGAGGGCTGGAGAAGATGCAGATGAAGAGGAAGAAATCAGGTCGCGTCGCGTTCTACACATTATTACATTAACTCAGGGTGCATGAGGTGGGTGATCAGTGATGCTGTGAGTTGTGTTGGGATGATTAGTAAGAGAGGAGAGGAAGAGAAGTAGCAACTGAAGAAGTGGTGGCGTGGTTTGGAAGAAGTTCATCTCGCTCAATCATTGTCTATCAGGAGCAGCAGTGTCCATCCATTCTTGACCAAGGCATTACAGTAAAGTGAGCAATATGGTGTTATTAGTACAGTACGTGAGGGGTAGGACTTGGAGTGTTCAAAAATGTGGAACAAATCAGTTAAAATAGGAACTGTCGACTGAAAATATCGACAATTAATGGCCATTCAAAGCCGTACCTCCTGGTACTGTTTCCATGCCTCACAACAACCCCCCACCCCATCTAATCACACCTTGCTCAGCCCATCTCTGTGGCTTATCCATTGTCTTTACAAAGCTTATCAGGATCTGCAGGTCCTAAATATAGGAGTATTATTGTGGTAATCAAACACAGCCCAGGACAAGTAAATTACTTACAGCTGGTAGGCCCGTTGATTCGCATTTATTCTGGCCATCCCTGCTCCTACTAATGTGGCCTAGAACTTGGAGATACCTGTATGCTGCATCTTTTTCCATTACATGCACCAAACGGGTGTGCCTCATTTTTTTGTACACGCTTGCCTCTTGTAGGTCGCACGAGTATTCGCCTGGAGCATATTGTAATCACAATTAGAGCTTTGATTACTCCCGATTACCATTGGCTGAGTCATCGTGATATGCGAGCCAGGGGGGTGACGTGGAAGCCAAGCCTCATTTGCGCCTTGTACATAAATAGTAAAGAGCCGTGGCGGTCCAGAAGCTGCAGTGCCAATTTTTGGAGACGGTGAAAAACTGCACGCCCCCCAATATAAAACGGTTTGTTTCATGCACCAATTGCGAAATGAAACCATGATTATGTAAACGAGGTGTTTATTATATGGGTATTATGACACAGGGTCCGTGTGGCGACCTCTCCAGTGCTCGCAACCGCCATAACGCCAGATGTCCCCTCGGCATACCCGCCATGAGGGGAAGGCCCGTCATAGATGCTCCGTATTGTACCAACTAGTTAGTCTTGGGCTAGAGGCCGTAGCTAAGTTTGGCTTCGGCTCATGTGAGTAAGCGCAGGAGAGTTGAAATGAAGCAGGTGGAGTTGTATGTAGTGTGTGCGGTGAGGGGAAGATGGAATACGAGCGGACAAAGTCACGGGAGATAATTCGGACCACCTGGACCGCTCTCTATGCTGTTTGCGACAGGTCGAGCACCCACAAGCACGCCCCATCCACCTACTTTATGTCGTTGCACCCTAACCCGTCAATTGCACCATCCAAACTCTAAGCCGGGCCTTCCAGCTCACACACCACAGCACAGCACACACTACCGGCACCCGACTGACGCACACTGTGTGGGTGTAAAACACAAGCAGACCCTAAAGGCGAAAAGCTTCCGTCTCCACCGCGATAGTGAAGATAGTACGCCATCCATCAGCCAACCTACCCGAGGACTCGCTACCACCGCAACAACGTCTCTCAGCTGACCTCCGGCTTTCGACACGGCGCAATTCGCGGACCCGCTACAGGCAGAAAAATCGTTTCCACATCCCTTCTTCAAGAACGTTGTATTTTCCTTCACCCAACAGAGCAGCTCGGAAAAGTACGCAATCGCCTCCCCCCCAGCTCCCATAACCCCCGGGCCCCATAACATGGCGAGCACCACCTACACAGATACAAATAGCCCCTACCAGGTGAGTCCCAAGCGGTTTTCGAAACTTCATACACACAGAGCACACACACCCCTCCACGGAACAACTACACGACATTGCTCCTGTTACAGCACCCTGCCGCCAGCTCTAAACCAGACAAACAAACAACTAACCACAGAACATGACCGGCCGCGCCCAGTCCAACAATTGGGACCGGTCTCCGCCCTCCAGAGGCATATGGGGTGAGTACTACAACCACAACCACAACAACCACAGCGTCACCAAAGACCCGCCAACTAACACAGACACCCCAACATGGTCCCGAGCCCCATCGTTTCAGCAAGAACGAGACCTGGCCCCCGGTGGCGTGGGCCGCAAAAACTCGCAGGGAGAAGAAATCAACCCGGCCTACAACCCCATTCGAAGCGGCTCCTTCTCCGGCGGCATCTCGCTCATCCGCTCCGGAAACGATCTCCGTAGAGACTCGTCCATGGTAGGCCCCCACCCGGACCAGTTTGCCTCCAAACACTTCAGCTTCAACGACGTGGAGATGCAACGACCCCATCTACAGGCCTCGGAGATCTTCAACCAGCCCCAGGCCCATGCCCCCATCCCCGCGGGCGGCAGCTCGTTTCTGTCCCGATTCTCCAACATCGGAGACGCCACCAGAGACGCCGAGCTCAACCTGGGCTCTCGAAAGGCCTCGCCCGAAGACGCCTCTGGCTTTGGACTGGTGTCTCGACGAACCTCCACCTCGTCCGCCAGCCCCATCTGGAACAATACCGGCTCCCCTCCCGCCCCGCAGGCCAAGCTGCACATTGACGAGGTGACCGACCAGATGCAGTCCTTCACTCCATTCGTGCCCTACGAGCGATACTACGACTATGGCGCGGATATGAGTGGCGCCGTTGGTGTGGGTGCAACAGGCCCAGGTGTTGCTGCAGGAGTGATGCCCGGAGGTGTTGTTGCTGCTGCTCCTGGAGGTGGAATGCCTGCCAGTGTGGCTGCTGCTGCTGCTTCTGCCGGTGCTCCCCTGGGACCCGCCAGTATGACCATGGGAGGCATGGGCGGCATGGGAGGCAACATTGGAGGCATGGGCGGACTCACGCAGTCGCCACAGGCCCCCACCGCCTCTGTTGCCAACGGCCACGACTTTTACGGGTTCCGAGGACGACCCTCCCCCCGCAAGTACGGAGTCAAGGAGTTCTTCCCCAACGGCATGGACGATGACGTCGAGGCGTCCAAGAAGAAGGGCTCCCCCGAGCAGGTTGTCGCCAAGCCCGTCACCGCTCGAACCCCCAACAATAAAGCCAACGTTTCCGTTGCTGCCGCTGCTGCTGCCGCTTCCTCTGTAGCTGAGGCCGACGTTGCCACGGCAACAACCCCCACGGCGGTGCCCACGACCCCCACCCCCCCTCGCGTGGAGTCACGTGACACCAACAGTGCCCCCACCAGCGCCCCTCCCTCGTCGTCGTCGCGACGAAAGCGAGACGGCTACAGATCGCCTCTGCTCGAAGATTTCCGAAACAACAAGTCCAAGAAGTTTGAGCTCAAGGACCTGCAGGGCCACATTGTGGAGTTCAGTGGCGACCAGCATGGCTCCCGGTTCATTCAGCAGCAGCTCGAGTCTGCCAGCGGAGAGGAGAAGAGTGCAATCTTTGAAGAGATTCGACCTTCGTCTCTGCAGCTCATGACAGACGTGTTTGGAAACTACGTTGTGCAAAAGTTTTTTGTGCACGGCAGCAACGCTCAGAAGGCGGTTTTGACTAAACAGATGGAGGGCCATGTGTTGAGCCTGTCTCTGCAGATGTACGGATGTCGTGTGGTTCAAAAGGCCATTGAGTACGTTGATACTGCCAAGCAGGCCCACCTGATCAACGAGCTGGACAAACATGTGCTGCGATGCGTCAAGGACCAGAATGGTAACCATGTTATCCAGAAGGCCATTGAGAAGATTCCCCCTCAGCACATTCAGTTCATCATCAACGCGTTCAACGAGCAGGTGTACCAGCTGGCCACTCACCCTTACGGATGCCGAGTCATTCAGCGAATGCTCGAGCACTGCGAGGAGGCCCAGGCGGCCATTCTGGCCGAGCTGCACAACTACGCCTTCCACCTGATCCAGGACCAGTATGGAAACTACGTGATCCAGCATGTGCTGGAGCAGGGAGCTCCGGATGACAAGGAGGCCATGATGCTGGTGATCAAGCAGCACGTGCTGATTTTCTCGCGGCACAAGTTTGCGTCCAACGTTGTGGAGAAGTGTGTCATTTACGGTAACCGACGGCAACGCCGGGCTCTGATTGAGGAGATTGCCACCGAGCGTGAGGATGGCACTCTTCCCATCACGGTGATGATGAAGGATCAGTTTGCCAACTACGTGATCCAGAAGCTGTTGGATGTCAGTGAGGGAGAGGATTTCGATCTTTTGGTGAGCATCATTAAGCCTCATCTGGCGTCGCTGAAGAAGTACAGTTACGGTAAACATCTGGCTTCTATCGAGCGTCTAGTTCTTTTGTCCGAAGGTGGCGAATAGTATGTAAATAATGTAAATATGTCTAAGTAAGTATATTGGTTACAGCTTGCTAACGTCGATACCCTGGATGAAATCGTCCTTTCTGGTTCTGAGGATTCGTCTCAGAATCTTTCCAGAGGGGTTCTTTGGGATCTGTTCGTTCTTGAGCACCACTACTCCTCCATAGAGACGTTTGTAGGAAGGAACCTGTTCATCTAGCCATGCTTTGATTTTGACGGCGTCGTAGGAAGGGTCCTTGAGAACCAAAAACGCACGAGCACTTTCGGTTGCCTTGGCTTCTGAGTTGACTCCAATGACTGCACAATCAATCACTTGATCATGGTTCAGCAACAGAGACTCCAGTTCGGCCGGAGCCACCTGTTTGGACATTGATTTGATCATCTCTTTGTTTCTGTCGACGATCATGAGTCTGCCCCTTTTGTCAACCATACCGATATCGCCAGTCTTGAGCCACTTGTCTTGCCAATGAATGAGTGTTTTGGGATCCTCTTGAGACCGATCAAAGGACTCTTCTGACGACTGACGGTTTTTGTGGTACCCGTCCATGATCATGGGACCTCTGATAAGGACTTCTCCCACAGGTAAGGGTTCGTCTCGTTTCAACATCCCGTCCAGGTGAGAAAGATCATCCAGGGCAAGTTTGGGCTGATCAACTCCGTCTTCAGAAACGATACGAATCTCGACATGAGACGTGGCCTTGCCAGCTGATCGGAAATCGACATCGGGATCTAGAGGATCAAATACTGCACACAGTGGGGAAGTCTCTGTGAGTCCGTACCCTTGTGAAATGGTCAATGGAGGTCTTGTATCGGATTGGGAGTGTCTCATACCCTGAGGGTTACCTGTGATTCGAGTCAACAAATTGGTAACGGCAGATCCAGGAAGAGGAGCGGCTCCTGTAGTGATAAAATCGACATGTTCGTACAAAGAGGCAATGTACGGCTCCACAGCCGGATCCTTAGCCATCTTGACAATCACAGGAGGCACCAGCATGAGTCTGTTGAGCTTGTACTTCTTCTGAGACTCTAGAAGTTTGACCAGATCGAATTGACGATGGACAACGGTCGTGGCGTGAGAAGAGCACATGTTGAAGATGAACTTGGTCAATCCGTACTGATGGGTCATGGGCACGATAGCTGCCACTCGGATATCGTCTCCAGTAGAGAATGAAGGAGTAGACAGGGTTCCAAGAGTATCACAACTGGACATGTTGAAATGGGTGAGTCTCACAGCCTTGGGGATACCGCCAGTAGTTCCCGAAGACATTGATAGGTACGCGATTCGCTTTGTACACTCCTGGGGCGAGTATTTGAACTTTCTGGACATGGCCAAGTCAATTTTCTCGTCTGAGATGTTACAGGCCATCGTCAACAGGTTCTCAATGAGCAGAATTCGCACCGGGTGTGTGATTCCAGGAAACGCAGCGTCCTTTTGGGCTTCCTTGATTGCCTGTCTCACATTGTTCTCCTTGTCATGGTAGCATAGAACCAGACTAGCATCCGTGACTCTCAATTGATGGGCCAGATCAGCCACATCGTAAGAGACGCTTGCAGAAGTCACAGTGCATCCCATATCGAGCATTCCATAGTGCAAAGAAGGGAAGAATCGCGAGTTTGGAGCATGTAGCATTACCACGTCTCCGAGAGTATGATCTGAAGCCACAGGAGCTCTGGAGTGTCCGATTCCATAGTAATGATACAAGACAGCCGAGATTCCGTTTGCGAGTTTCCATAGCTGTTTGTAGGTGATTCCTTCGTCTGTTTCTGCGTCAATGTAGCCGATTTTATCGGATCCAAACGACTTTTTAGTCCGGAGATAGTCCGTCACGTTTCCGTAGAAAAAGCTGGACAGAGGAATATCTTCCCAGGCAGACTTGTGGATGATTTGAGACATGAGAAAAGACGATGGAGAAGGCGATTGAGAGCACTACTAGTTGTAGAATGGCCCTCCAAAGTATATATACTCTGCTAGTCCGAAAATGTGGGGTAAAGTAGGTTGTAGAGAGCAGGTTAGGTTGCGAGACGCATATCTGGATGCAAGGGCGGAGGAGCTCGACATTGGAGGGGTAAGCGAATTGGAACTGCGAAACAAACAGAACGGACAAACAGAATGGTTGTTGTGGCGGTGACACAAATCTGTCATAATTATCTGACACAATACGACGGATTGACATACTGGTTTGAGACTCGACGGTAGAGATCGCCTCCACCCAACTTTGATGTACGGAGTGTACATACGGACATCTTATCATGGTTTGGGTGTGACTTGTTGGGGTGGACTGTATGTGTGGGAAGTTGTAGCTATGGTCACTTGAGACTTACAGTAAGACACGCGAGTCATGAATCGATCACGTGGGTTCCGAGTCGGACCTACTGACTTAGAGTGTGCTGAGTCATCGAACCGGTTGGCCATTATACAGGTAATTATATGTGTGTGCGTGTGCAACTCAATCAATGGCTTGAACGGCATCAACATCACGAAGGTGGAGGAGAAACCGTATCTGACTGGATACGACCCTGGAAGTTTGAAGTTACTTGTAGCTTGAGCTGGAGTGTCTTTGGTGGAGTGAGTTGGGTGAGATTGAGTGCACCTTGGGCAAATATTTGCGATGGGGTGCAGGGGCTAACATTGGTGTTAATGATAGTCCGTAATGTTCGGGATGGCTCTAAGTAAACTTCGACTATACAGAACAGTAACCTCAACGAAACAGAAGACTGGAAGCCAACATCAAGTAATGAGGGTTACGATATCTGATAGTCAGGACGAGCAACACAGCCATAGAGATTATTTCAGTGATTGGCAGCTCTCATAAGAGCCACCTTATGGCTCAGATTGACAATGTATAACTACCGGTACTTGTTAGACCTTCCCGTTGCAGATTACTACCTGGTACAGTACTTTGAACAGCCTCATCTGCGTAACTCAGATCAAGTGCAAGTATCTTACTCCGTACTCCGTACTGGAAAATTCTAATTAACCGCGAACAAAGACACCACTCTCACACCAAACCACGATGGACGAGATACTGAAGAAACAGGGCTTCCCAGATATGGGCGAGATCACCATGGAGCAGGTGTGGGACGTGTTCAACCAGCTCAACCCGATGGAAAAACGATCGCTGTCGTCGGCTCTGGAGGTGCTGGTGGAACACTCCAACGGCAAAATCGAAGAGGTGGATGACGATGGTACGGCACATTCTGGCGATGACGATGATGAGGACGCACAGTTGACTCAGCAGGAGATTGAAGAGCTCACGAGCTCGATCAAGATGAACGGCAACGACGACGTCCCGGATCTCATGGGGCCAGATCGCGACTCTATCATGCATTCTTCTTCTGATGGAGAGGCCATTCTTGCAAAGACGATAATCATACACGACGACCAGCTGGAGAAGACATTTTCAATGGTCAAACTCGACAATGACGAGGCGCCGTTTCCAGCAGACCCCAACACCCTACACATTCCCTTCACTTCTGAACAGCTGAGTGAAACGTCCAATCTCATGAAGTGGGTAGGAGCTACAGATATGCGTACTTTCATATGGGAGTACGAGGCGATCATCAGGGCGATATTTGCGGCTTGGAACGGAGATCACGATGTGGAGAATCTCGAGTTTTACCTCGTCTACTATCTCCCCTTCTTTGTGTCTCTAGGAGTTATTTACAGTCTGGAAGCTGAGTTCGGATACAGAACGTTTGAGGTGGAAGGGCTGGACAAGCTGGAAATTGAGGAAGATGTTATGGAGATGCATCAGAGAGTGTTGGCGGGCTCGTGGCGTGAAATCAGACGCTTTGTGGTCGGAGAATTCGCAGCTATCAAGGACGATGAAGAGTTCATTTCACATACAATGTCTCTACTTGAAAACGTTGCTGTCTCGAAACGAGGTGGTCTCAAACGATACCTTTCATACGTTGCTCGTCTTGTCAGCAGGGCTCAATCTGAGCGAGAAATCAACAAGTGTCTGTACGGAGAAGCTGGAACGGGAGGATTCATTGATATCCAGGATGTATACAACGTGGTGGTGATGCGACTTCCGTTCAAGTGGCGTCTGGAGGCAGAGAATCTTGGCAACAAGGCCACCTCGGCCGTGGAGTTTGCCACCATCTTGGAACACACATTCAGCAAAGATCAGGACTTTAACGCTCGCAATGAAGAGCTCATGGGCGGGTCTTTGTTTGAGAAGAACAGAAAGAAGACCAAGACTAAGACCAAGAAGGAGAAGCCAAAGGATAAGGGCAAGGAGAAGGAGGAGGGTGATGCAAATGAAAAGGCGGCAGACAAAAGTCTCTCCGACAAGAGTTCTTCTGTCAAGAGCTCCTCAGAACCACTAAACGCAGATACTCTGGCACAAAACAACTCAAAGGAGGTTCTGGAAGAGAAGCTGAAGGTGCTCATCAAATCGTTGACCAAGGAGTTTGGACCCTCTTCAAAAGAATGGACTTGTGTTCAGGATATGAAACTGGATGTCCCCGATAAGGCTCCTTCTGCTCCTCCCCCAAAGAAACACGATGCCCTCGAGAGTCTCAGAGGCAACAATTATTTCTAGCTAGTATGTACAGTACGATATTTATTTATACCTAATCGGGGTGTCACGTGATGTAATGTGGTAGACAGTAATCATACGCACGCGTAATTTAGTTCCTTAGGACACAGATTATGAGCTGCAGGTGTATGCACGACGCGTAACATAGATCTTCTGTATCACGAAACTGTCAACAACATGTCACGAAAGGCTGCCTTGGCTCGATGCGTGCAAAAAAGCTACGAATGGGAAACGCGCACAGACACAACGCTCAGTGGTGTGTTTGTGTCTGAAGGACAGGAGCTCGACGACTTTCTCCAAACTGTTCCTGATGAGTACCATTCTGAACAGATCCAGCCGTTACTATGCAAGCTGACTTCGCAATGTATCGATCTGATAACAGACGAAATGATGGCACAAGACCAGGCCAGCAACAAATTCGGGTTTTCGGACGACGAGGACGTCGTGGAGGTGAAAGAGAGGGGCGCTCCACCTGCTAGACAGGATGATCCTCTGTTAATTCTTCAAAAGCGATACGTGGGTCTGGAAAAGACACTGAGACATATTGAGGGTATTGACAAGGAGGATGTCGGTACCTTATCGTTTCTGTTTGCTGGTAAGGCCGTGGAGGACAGCATTAACAGCAATATCTCGTTGGAAAGTGCACTTGAGAAGGAAGCCAAACAACTGAGGAAGAGTATCAGAGCAGAAAAGAATCTCAAACAGGAACACAAGAAGCTGACAGAAATGCTTGGACTCAAGTTGAAAGAGACACGGGAAAGAAGTCGCAAGGGCCCCAACTACGAAAAGGAACTACTACAGGCTCAGTTGAAGGAACAGAGCCAGTTATCAGGAAACGATATCTCCAGTGGTCTGAAGTTCATCAAGGGAACCCTGGCACGTCTGATAGCAGATTCGTACCTCAAAAAGAGCACAAAGATCACAGAGAGCGAGTACGAAGATCTGGTGGACATTTACGGCGACAGAATCAAGATGATCATTGACGATCTGTTTTACGCCAATCTGGAGGCAGATGAAGAGTCCCTGGCTCCAGATGATGAGAAGCGGTACATTGAGTATCATAAGGAGGATATTCCAATCGTCCAGTTCTTTCTGACATCGAATTTTGTTGTTCCGTACCCTAAAGACGGATTCAAAATCAAGTTGAAGATGCAGCTGGAGTTGTAACAATAGCATGGCAGTATTTATTATGTATTTTTTTTGGCACTACATTGTGTAGCCCTCAGTTCGTTCGTTGTCTATAATGTATCACACGTGCTACTGTCCGACAGCCTAAGCACTACATTGCCGCTCATGCTCAATGTAGTCAATGAGCTCAGCAATGATCTCCACGGTCTCGGAAGGATTGGCAATCCACACAGTGGTTGCTGCTAAACGAGCCTTGAAGTCGTTGGCTCCAAGAGCAGCAAACTGGTCGCCAACATGAAGAGTCTGAGTACCGGTAATGTTGCCCAGGTAAGCCTGAAGAGAGCGAACACCCAGATCCTTGTCTCCAATGTCGACCCAGACGTCGGAGCCGCCGTTAAACGCGCAAAACTGCACGTTTCCAGTGGCCTTGGAGGTCTCCAGGGTCTTCTGAGCAGCCAGAACCATCTCCTCCAGCTGTTCTCTCATAATCTTCTTGCCAGGCAGAGGAACAATGCCTACACCTCGCACCTTTCGGATAATGGTGGCAGGGAGACTGCACTTGGTGAGAGCGTTGTTGAAGACTCGTTCTCCAATGTTCAGAACATTGGTGATATCTTCCTGCGACCAGGTGCGAACCTCAGGGAGAGTCCACTGCTCAGGATCGATCCACTCGAATCGGTTTTCGGTGGCAATGAATTTGAAGAGGAAGTTGGACTCGCCTCCCATCACCAGCAAGTGGTTCTTCTGCTTCTCAGTGAGAATGTCAGACTTGACAATGGCTTCCAAAAGTCCATAGAGACGAACTCCGTACTTGGCTCCGTCCTTCTCAGAGTAGCCCGCAGCAGTGACAATTCCGACGTAGACGTCATTCTTCAGCAGACCCAAAAGAACAGGAATGATTGGACTGTCAGGGTCAATGTTACCTCCATCTGCATACAGCGTAACATCTCCGTCAAAGGTGACCAATTTCAATGGCTGACGACCAGTGGCTAGTGCCATCACCTGAGCGGTATTGAGAATCATCCGCACGTCATTGAAGCTTGGAGACACAAAGCGTCTGTGAGAAATGGACCGAATCTCGTCCTGAGTGTAGAAGGCTCGTTCCAGAGGCAGCTTTGTGAAAAACTGGCCAATAGAAGGCACCAATTGACGCAATCGTGCCCGCTCTCCGCTGTTGTTATTGTCGTGATACAGCTGGTTTTCAATCAGCTTTTCCACATCGTAGAAGATCTCGGCGTATCGTCGTCGAGTTTCAACCACAGATCGGTTTTCGTCTCCGGGACGACCGTCTCCTGTGGATCCCGCATGGAGCACAAAGGGTGTAGCAAGCAGCGTCTTGACCCACTCGATGAATTCATCTCGTCGGTGCTGTTTGAGCGAGTACTCCACTCTGTATCGTGAAGTCATGGTGTGTTGTGTTGTATATCGTGTAGATGGTTGGCTGGCTTCGGTTAAGACGTACACTGTAGGTTATCGTGCATGTCCTGAGGCAGGGCAGAAGAGGAGGTTGGTGGGGTACGGAATGGGATGAGGGGGAGTGAGAAAGATGTGGTAAAATGAGGGTCAGATAGGGACGGATTTTTTTTGATTGCTGTGGTTTTTTCGGTAATTATAGAAAATCAACACGACCCATACTGACTCACACGTGTGTTGCCCTAACAACTTGTACAAACCCGTCTCTGTGATGCTTGAGCTTGTAAGTGACAGCTGAGCAAGAGTCATAGCAACGCATTGGATTGGTGTTACATGCACTTTGAAGCTGTAGCAATAGGTAGAAACCGGTCTTCGTTGATTAGTAAAATACCCACCCCTCTCTAGTACCCCCATACCGGTAGTACCGACGGCTGAGCCGTGCATTCCGTGGACCTCCACGGAGGTAGACCCCACGGAAGCTCAGATCTGTCTGTATGACTGTCTGGAGACATTATCTCATACCCAGGTGATAGAATGAGTCACTCACACCACACGTGACCTCAATTGTCAAAAACGAACAGCTCCAGATCCTGTCCTTCAGTATTCGGTCACACCCCAACTCCATCAATCTATATGCACAATCATGCAGTTTGATTCTGCTTATCCGCATCATCCTCCATCAACGACAACAACACACAATGAGACCAGGATACATCGAGACACCTCTGCTGAAAAACGAGATCTTCTCTCACCAGGTCGGATGCAACGTCTACCTGAAAATGGAAAACCTGCAGCCCTCGGGATCGT
The DNA here is from genome assembly GCA_900519055.1 of Yarrowia galli. Classification (NCBI taxonomy): domain Eukaryota; kingdom Fungi; phylum Ascomycota; class Dipodascomycetes; order Dipodascales; genus Yarrowia; species Yarrowia galli. The sequence goes on along the minus strand of ULGS01000005.1, from coordinate 2,696,918 downwards.
TCAAATCAAGAGGTATGACCCAGGTCATTTCTGATGCCCTGGACTCGGACCCAGAGGCCTCTCTGGATACTCTCCACGTGTGTTCCAGCTCTGGAGGCAATGCTGGACTGGCTGCAGCCGTCTCCTCGCGACTTAATGGTGTCACGTGCACTGTGGTTGTCCCGGAGTCAACCAAACCACGAATGGTTGAGAAACTAAGAGAAGCAGGAGCAGATGTCATTGTGCGCGGCAAACACTGGTCTGAAGCCAATGACTTTCTGCAAAACGAAGAAATGCCTCGGATCAAAAAGACGGGAAAGACGCCAATCTATTGTCATCCGTTCGACAACCCGGCAGTGTGGAAAGGCAACTCTACACTGGTGGACGAGATAGTCACCCAGGGAATCACTCCAGACGCTGTTGTGTGCAGTGTTGGAGGTGGAGGACTGTACAATGGTGTGGTTGAGGGTTTGAGACGACACAAATTGGAATGCCCGGTGGTTGTGGTGGAAACTAATGGCGCTGATGCTCTCAGTCAGAGTCTTCAAAAGGGTGAACTAGTCACCTTGCCCGGAATCACATCGATTGCCACATCTCTGGGAGCCGTCAGAGTTGCCGACAAGACGTTCGAAAACGCCCAGACTTACCCCACAGTGTCTGCTGTAGTTTCTGATGATGACGCTGTCTCTGCTTTGGTGGAATACGCAGACAGCAAGCAGATCATCGTGGAGCCTGCCTGTGGCGCTTCGCTGGCTGTCTTACCTGCTCTCAAGGATCTGGTTGATCTGAAGAGTGACTCCAACGTGGTTGTTGTACTTTGTGGAGGCTCAGCTACTGGTGTTTCTGACGTCGCACAGTTCAAAAAGGACATTGAGTTGAAAGAGAGCGAGGTGAAGGAGGAGTAGAGCACGTGATTACAATTGCTCAAGACAAGAAAAGACAAGAAGGCGCCAAAATCAGGGCGTTGATACAGTATAGCTAGATCATACATAGACACAGTGATTCATCCATACCACTCATACCGTACATAACACTCCAGCCAAAGCTGACCACACCACTGAGGTGCGTAGGTCATCTACAAGAGTGGTATGCAGTAGCTGGTACTTCGTACTTGTACGTAATTACGACAATCTGTACTTCTGGCTCTGTCTAACACACTGATTATGCATGGTCAAGCCAGATAAGAAACCTTGTATAGCTAGAACAGAGCCTCAAAAGAGAGAGTCCTGAAGATCCAGCAGCCTACGGAGTGTGAAATAACTACGACAAGTGTTTCTCACATGATGACCGCGAGCAACAGTAAGTTGGCACTTGTTATCGTAGATGTTAAGACCTGAAGGATATAATGCTGTGGATGGAATTGATTATGGTCGAATCTATCATTGTAATGAGCTATGGTTTATCAGGGTTGTAGGTGTATCGCAGTACAATGTTTGTTCTCATGTTATACCCCTCCCCCACCTAACAATCATCATCGTCATCATCACTATCGTCCTCCCATCCATGTTCGTACTTGGAAGCCATGTCTCCAAGCTCCTGCTTCATTTCCTCACGCTCATCTCCTCGTTCGTAGATGGACACAAACTTGGCCATATCCAACAGAGTACGTCGGGGTTTAGTTGTGACGGCAAGCCGGGTCTTCGAGCTGACGTACTGCTTAGTGAATTCTGGCTGAGAAGAGACCTCCGGCATAGGTTGGTTCAATCTGTGACTGTTGGCGTCATCTTCCTGGTCCTCCAATCTGGCAATACTGAGATCAGAAAAGACGTGAGGAGTCTTGGCAGGTACTCTTGAGGGGAGGAAGAGTTCCTGGAACAGCTTGGAGTCGTACTGAATAGTTGATTTGTCGCCATCAGCATCAGTCAGAGTACCTCCTACTTCCGACACAATGTTTCGTTCACCAGTGGTGTCCAACAGAGCTGCCATAGCATCTAGAGACAGACCTCCGGTTCTCTGGGTAGCCAAAAGCTGAACGGGTTCGTAAACAGACAGTCCAAACAGAGCAGCCTGATGCCAGGGGCTCGTGGGGTCGAAATCAGCGTCAATTGGTGTTTTTGAAGGGAAAGAGACGGGAATGTAGATTGACGAAACCTGTGATAGAGCCACGGTGGTCTGGATGGCGTTTTTCTGAGTTTCTCGAGTCTTCTTTTCAGGTTTGGCCTCTACAGACCACGTGACAACGGTTCCCTTGGCGTCAAAGTCGTCTCTGTAGTTTGCCAGAATCTTCGCAGCCACTCCAGCCCAAGCAGAATCATCTACCACCACATTGAGCCCACCCAGCGAATCACATTCCTCCACCCATGATCGTAGAGTCGAATCGAGGTACTCTTTGTCGGAATTGAGCACGTTTTCCCACTCGTTGACACCTACATCGAAACCAGTCCAATTTTGATCACCTCCTCTATGAAGCCCCTGAGGAGCTGTTTCTGGATCAAAAACCCAATTGTCGAGCTGATGGCGGGTCTTGGGATGATGCAGAAGTCGATTGTAATCGGTCCATCGCTTTGTCGTGTCTGTGCTCAGCTGAGAGGCGTTTTCTCGACCCAGATCAAGCGCCTTCTGGTACTCATTCTTGTCCACAGGTTGTTCCTTGATCTCCTTGACCTCTCCTTCGATCCACACCTGTGATTGGCTCTTGTCGCCCTCTGTGTAGAATTGGTTGAACGCCTGGAACGCTCCATATCCTCCCTTGAGCTCCCATGTCAGCAGACGAGGATTGTAGGTCTCTGTGTGTCCATCGGTGGCTACTCCTCTTCGGAACCGTACAGCAGGGTCAGAGGTCGATTTGGTGGCGAGAGGAAAGTAGTGTTCTTGCGAATTGAAGTAGTCGGCGTTAATGTGGCCAGCTGTTTGGCCAAAAGACAGCGTGATGATTTCTCTCATGATGTTGGCAGTGGTGTTACAGACTCTGTTCAAATCTTTTGCTCCGCCTTATGCATTGATAGGAACCTTGATGTTGGTCAGAACTGGCTTAAGTATTAGTTCAAGTATAAGATCCCTCTCACCCTAACTATGCCAAGTAAACTAAGGACCCATGAGCAGAGGCCATCATAGACTCACAACAGCAACGAAAACAACGAGACGCCGCTTCAGAGTGGACCAACAGACAAGATGATCGATAATAGCAGCTTCTGGTTACCACCAGACTCTTACACAGGGAAATATCCGCCTCATCGCAAATAACATAGGCCGGGTAACCCCCAAATTGAGACTTGAACTCGTTACAACAGCAGCATCATTCTTAACAGGGACGAGAGAAACACACCAGCGGACTCGTCGGGATCGATACTAACATCCTGGTCGCTTTTTGGAGCAAAACAACGACATTCTCCGAAAATTCCAAAATCGGCCAATTTGCCTGACCCTCACCCCGGAATATGTAACAAAACCGACCATTTCAAACTTGCTGACTAATCACATTTTTTGCAAATATTGGTGTAGGGGCAATATAAATGGCAACACATGAAAATTCAGAGCGGGGCCATTAAAATAGTATAGCTAGCTTACCTACCCGTCGCCTCTAATGTGGTTCGATCCTCCAACAAAATCTCATTTTAAAAACTTTACCTCGAGTTTGGCCTTTTTGGACATTTTTTGAAACTGGACCTGGTGGGACTTGGTGTAAAAACCTTATTCGTCGAACTTGGCCCCAAAACCCCAACCTTCGAGAATGAAAGTGAAAACTGTGAAAAAATGAGAAAAAGCTTTTATGAGTCCATTAGATTCGCCTGTTCTTCAGCATTACGAATATGTCATTAATTCGTTGGTTTGGACTTTATTTGGGGGTCATTCGACCAATTGAAATCACCTAAAATGATGACGTCATCATGCGTATATTAAGGTTTTCCGGCTATACCTTCCTAAATAGGAAGTATCCTTTAATCGCTTCGTTTTTGGCGGTTGATAGCTTCTACAGAGCTCACAATGACAAACCAATTTGATGAAGCTGTAGAGACGATGCTAAGGAGTCGTCAGATATACTTTGACTCACTATTAGTTGTCTACACACCGTGCTAGGGCTAAAACCATTTCTGGCATTCAAACTCGCCAAACAGCTCGAATAAAATCCAAATGTAGATGAAAAAGTCGGGTTATGGGTTCTTGGAATTGGAGCTTTCATTTGGCAGTAGTTTCACTAGATTCTGAGGTATGTCATATTTTTACCAAATTTTCCTACTTTGATCAACTTTGGCCAACTTCTCAAGGAATCCCCGAATTAAGGTTTCGAGAAGGTCCAGTTTCGAGAATACTGCCAGAAAGTGCGAAACTGGGGTGTTTCTAACTTGGTTGGAGTATTTGAAGATGTTGCCAAGCTTGGAAATGAAAAGTAATTTGATAGATGTACAGACCGCACTTCAAGGTATGTTCTGGTATTGTTATCGTTTCGATAGGATCACTACGTCGCGAGATAGAACCGAGCCCTGGTGTCAGAACTGGCCAAAATCGAGGTATTTTCTGGGCTGGGGGTCAGGAGAAATTCACGATTCTGAGCTTTTCGAATGATTTCTTCTAAAGTGCCCATCAAGGGTGTCAGAAAGAAGAGTAGAGCTCAGGGATTCCCGTGGTATACTTTGTTTCTCTCTGGCTCCATTGTGGCCATCAGTTCACGCATGATTAGTTGTTCGGGCTCTCCCACTCCAACAAAACGTCAACTGTTTTAGGAACATGCTGTATCTAAATACTCAGGCTATTTTTACCTGAGACAGGAGAGCTGTGGGAGAGGCCTCTAGAGCTGTGAATAACCAGACGATTCGTCGATACAGCATCTGATTCAACTTTTCTTACAGCCAACAATACTAGAAGCACTTGCTATCTACCTGCCTACCCCTGATATACCCCAGGGGGTCCCATTATGTACAGATCTCTGGACACAAGCTCTAGATCATCTGTCTCACATCTCATCGTGTCTTCCCTTTGGTGATTCATCGCGGTTCCACGATGAGAACATTTTGAACATTCCAACGTCCAGGTCCACCCAGATCAACTCTTGCTTACTCAAGCTGGTCCTGTTTAGATCTGACAGACAGAGGCCATCCCTGCGTTTGCACAGACTAGCCCACAGGAGGTGAACACTGATTGACCCTGAACGCCAAGATCTTTGGTAAGGCTTGGAGATGTCGCCTTCCAAGTACTGGCTGACAGTTTCTTGGTGCTCTGACTTCGTTCATTTTTCATTTATAACATCTATACCGCTCTTCATAGACTTGCATCTACTCGTTCCTGTTCTCCACCTTTTCATCTGTCACTCTATGCTATGTTCCAAACCTCAACCTTAACACGAAGAAGCTCGCATCTCACGTGACGGGTTTAACGTACACCGTGGCTCATGCAGAACCCAACTCCAGTAGAGAGAGATCCAACTACCCACTTGTAACGACACAATGCGACTGGCGATTCAGGCGGTATTTCTTTTGGCCACGCTGGTGTGGCTGGTGGCCGCGCAGGCCGACTTCTACGCGGTGCTGGGCCTCAAAAAGGGCGCCTCCGACAAGGACATCAAAAAGGCGTACCGAACGCTCAGTAAGAAGTACCACCCCGATAAGAACCCAGGCAACGAGGAGGCCCATCAGACGTTCATTGAGATTGGAGAGGCATACGAGGTGCTCTCAGACGAGGAGAAACGAGGCAAGTACGACAAGTTTGGCCACGAGGGTCTCAAGAATGGTGGAGGTGGAGGAACCAACCCCTTTGACCTGTTTGCACAGTTCTTTGGGGGTGGTGGAGCTGGAGGAGGACGACGGGGAGCTCCCAAGGGCCACAACACAGAGACTCACATCGACGTGTCTCTGAAGCGCATGTTCAAGGGCTTTGATATGGATCTTCAGGTCAATCTGCAGGGTATCTGTTCAAGCTGCAAGGGCTCTGGAAGTGCTGATGGCGTGAACCACAGATGTGACGGCTGTGACGGAAGCGGAGTGGTGATCCAGGTGGCTCAGATGGGCATGATGATCCAAAAGTTCCAGCAGCAGTGTCCCAAGTGCCAGGGCCAGGGCCAACTCATTTCCAACCCCTGCAAAAAGTGTGGAGGACACAAGGTGCAGCGAGAGGACCGGAAATACAACGTGTACATTGAGCCCGGCACTCCACGAGTCCACAGCTACGTGTTTGAAGAGGAGGCTGACAAGTCGCCAGATATCGTTGCTGGAGATCTCATTGTGCAGGTCAGAGAAGCACCAACGGAAAATATGGGCTATCGACGACGACGCAACGATCTGTTCCGAACCGAGGCTCTGTCACTCAAGGAGGCGCTCCATGGAGGCTGGACCCGAAAGATTCCATTCTTGGACGAGGAGTCTGAGGTGGTTCTGACGCGAAAGAAGGGAGAGCCCACTCAGCATGGCCACATTGAGGTGATCAAGAACCATGGCATGCCCCAGATGGGTGTGGATGATTCTCATGGCGACTTGTACATCAAGTACGTGATTGTCATGCCCATGGGAGCCAGCAGTAAGGTGAGAGATGAGCTCTAGAGGGTTCTGAGAGAGGGCAAGATGAAGATCATGAAGGTGTTATATCATGTCAGTCAACCTTGTAGGTTTCATGCAAGGTTAGCTGGTATGTATTGTTAGAAGTGAGGGAAGGGCTACAAGTATACCAGTAGAGTGCTGGGTACAAAGCTGGTAGAATGTATGTAATATATGTTATAGATTATGGTGGTTGTTGTGGTGATTGTGGTTGTGGCGGTGGAATTGTAGTATCGTACACGATTTTTCCGTCTATCTTCCATGTTTCGATCTATACATGCAGTCAAAATGCGCGTGGATCATTTCAGGAGCGAGCGAGAATACAAGTTTCGTCTGGGGGCGCCACAGTAGGTCCAAATCTGTGAGCTATTTACTTGTTCACCACCTATTAGACTCCCCCCGCCAAAGCCGATCTCGCTGCCTGAGACAGATTGGCAACTCTGGAGACTGCTGCTTTTTAGCCTCTCAATCTTGGCCGTGTGTCCTGAGTGAGGCATCATGTTTAATGAGAGAGAGAGAGAGAGGGAGGAACGAAGACTTTGCTAAAAGAAGGAGATAAGCCGAGATGGAGTGATTTAGCGGCAGTCGATGCGAGTCTGTGAAACAGTGTCTTGCCAGAACACACACACAATGCCACACCACCCCTACTAACAACCCGACAATGTACATCATACTCGTGCCACTCGCTTAAACTGAGATCCGCCTCGATGCAAGATAACCAGGCGCAAATGTTGATTTCATGCACATCCCCGTCTATTATGACGCCTGCGTGAAAAGTGCGTGGGAAAAAATCAGGGGCAGACTGAGCTGAGGCTGAGGCTGTAACAACAAGGCGTGTAAACAGGTGTGGGGCTGCAGAGCGGTGGTGTACGTAAATTGCATGATGTGTGTAATATATATATAAAGAGGAGGGGGCGATCCCATCCCGTGATAAACTGCACCACCCGTTTTTGTATAGGCTCTTGTCTTGTCTTTCTTCCCTCTGTCTGCTCTTGTGCTTGTCCCAACCCAGCTTGGCTCTGATTTAATTACCCTACCCGCATCTCAGCAACACCAGACTAACACTTTTTTACTGCTATACCCAAAGTGCGTTTGTGCGTGCGTGAGAGTGAGAGTGTAAAAAAAGAGAGTTGTGTGTGAGTGAGCATCTGCAGCACACCCAAAAACCATTGCAGCAACACAAAGCTTTACAAGCGTCTTCATCACCACCACCCCACACGCCCCCCCGAACGACAGTCTCCCCTCCCACCATCTTCAGGCGGTTGTCTCTGTTCGCCACACACAAAGTCCACATACCCCCTACTGCGGCTTCTACAGTAGCAACTTTTCACTCGACTCAAAACCAACACACTCCACAGAAACACCTCTTCTTCTCTTCAAACACACACACACAACATGTCCAACACTCTGGTCAAAAAGGGCCAGGGCCAGGCAGCGTCCAACGCCAAGAAAATCGGATACAACAAAAAGAAGGGCGGAGGACAGACCAAGGGCCGTCCCGCGTTTGTGTTCAAGCTGTGGAACATGGTCAACGACCCCGCCTACGACGAATACATTCGATGGATGCCCGACGGCAAGTCGTTCCAGATCACCGGCCGCGAACAGCTGGAGAAAATCGTGCTGCCACGGTTCTTCAAACACAACAACTTCTCGTCGTTTGTGCGGCAGCTCAACATGTACGGATGGCACAAGGTCCAGGACGTGACCTCGGGCAGCATGCAGTCCAACGACGAGGTGTGGCAGTTCAAGAGCCCCAACTTCATCCGAGGCCGCGAAGACCTGCTGGACAACATTGTGCGAAACAAGGGCACCAAGGGCAGCGACGAGGAGGAGGAAATGGACATGACGACGCTGATGGACGAGCTGCAGCAGATCAAGCTCAACCAGCTCAACCTGACCCAGGAGGTCAACAAGCTGCGCACAGACAACCAGCTGCTGTGGCAGGAAAACCTGGGCTTCAAGGACAAGCACAAGCAGCACGGTGAGACTCTGGAGCGAATCATGCGCTTCCTGGCCTCGCTGTACGGCAACCAGGGCAAGGTGCTCGGCGAAGCCATTTCTGGCAACAGAAACCAGCGTCTGCTTCTGGGCAACACCGATCCCGCCCAGGCCACTCACATGATCAACGAGGCCGCCGCCGCTGCCGCCGCAGAGAACAACGGCAACTTCCCCTTTGAGATGAACGACATGTTTAACAACAACAACAACAACCGAAATAACCCCAACGACAGCCCCTCGTTTGCACGAGTCCAGCCGCTATCTTCGACCAACTCGCCGCAGACTGTCACAGGATCTCCCCGGGAAGAAAACAACAGCAACAACAACAACTACGACAAGATTACGGCCTACGACACCGACACGGGATCCGAGATGCCTGATAACCTGCAGGACCTCACAGACCTGTCGGACTTCACGCCCTCCATGCTGGATCCCCAGACTGTGCAGCAGTCCATGGAGGCTCCTATGGGTTTTGGAGATCTCAACAAGAACTCCTCGTTGATTCTTTCCAATAACAACAACCACAACAACAACAACAACAACAACAACATGCCCCACACACCCATGCGAAACCACTCTACCAGCTCTCATGGCTCGCAGAACATGCAGCACAACTACAACTACCAGCCCAGTACGCCCGGTGCGTTATTCCCTGAGCTGGAGGCGTTCCAGGGCGCCAACGACCAGCTGATCCGGTCGGCCGAGCGCCCTCGAAACAACCTCAACATCAACGGGAACGGCAAGGCTGATGATCTACAGCGACAGCTTCAGGACCACGGCCGTCACATTGACCAGTTCACTGATCGGCTCAAGAAGCAGCAGGGATACCAGCCGCAACAGTTGCAACAGTTGCAGCAACAGCAGCAGCAGCAGCAGCAGCAGCAGCAACAACAGCAGCCTACGCTGATGCAGCCGCCTGCACCTACGCCGGCGTCCACTATCAGCTCAGCTCCTACTCCTGATCCCACTTCGGACCTGTTCAATGTGGGTGACCCTATTGTTCCCATGCAGGATTTCAACATGGACGACTATATTGACAACGAGGCCGACATGTTCGCTCCTGAGGTCAAGATTGAGGAGGACCTGCCTCTGGTGACGGAGCTGGAATCTCCTGCTCCTCGACCCAAGAAGCGAAAGGCAGGGGAGTAGAGTATCTACCCGGTAGAAGATTGGGGAGGAGCAGTTGTTGAGGTGTACGGAGTACTCGCGATGAACAAGAGTCAAAAGACAACAACGAAAGAAAACGGTCTCAGCTGAGTATGAGTATCATAGGTAATTTATTGCGTAACAACCATTACTATTGTAATAGGAGTGGAGTGCAGGGCTCATTAGCTGATAATACAAAAAGAGCAATAGTTATCTATGGTACAATTACGGATTCGTTGGCTGAAAAAAAACTACAAATACAGTATATAGATTAATGCAGCGTGGCTACATATACATTATTTCCTCGTACTCATACTATCGTCAATCGTAATCGTAATTCATAGCTTTTATATGGTTTTCAAGGATGCTGTCCATCTTGATCTTAGGTCACATGATAATGCACTTTTTATCCTTGCCATCTTTGGACTTCTTGCCCTTGGTCTTATCGGGTTTGCTTTTGGTGGCCTTACCGCTTCGGGGTTGGGTTTGTCTTCGAGAAGCCGCTGGACCGCCAGAACCACCAGTGGAAGCTGTATTCTGAGGTCGACGACGTTGTTGCTGGTCCTGTTCTTGGATCTGTCGAGCGTACTCGGCATCATCCTGTTCCTGAATCTGTTTGGCAAGATGGAAGTCGTTGGTGGACTCCACTGTTTGGTGAGCTCTTCGTCTTGACTCCTCCTGCTCCTGATCAGTCATCATTTGTACTAGATCAAAGCCACCGGTGTAAAAGGTATCGTCTGTTCCTGATGTTCCCTCCAACGAGATCCACACGATTCCGTTTCGTCCACACAGCTCTCTGTCTGTCACGAGACTGAAGAGCCGGCCGGAGGTGGGCTGTTTGTAAAGAGTGGCAAAGTGGTTGTTTCTGAAAAAAACACACACTGATCCAGGAACCAGAATCTCCTCAATGTAGCGAATACCGTAGGACGTCAGTTGCGAGGGGTTTTCGTCCATGAAATCAAAAGTCGCTGCCAGTTGTCGATGCAGAGCCTCTCGTTCTCGTTGTTTCATTTTGCCATCGTCGGTAGCTTCGATTTGTAGCAGTTGAGCAGCATCATAAGATCCCACTTCGATCACATCGTCATAGTACGACTCTTTGGGGTCTGCGATCCACCCATGGACCACGTCCACTTCAAAGGCTCTGAAGAGTGCCAGTTCCGGTCCTTCTTCAAAAGTGCCGTCGAACCGGGGGTTGATATTGAGACCCGAGTAGAGCTCAGGAAGCAGTCTCAGACACGTGTTGAGATCGTCTGGGTTGATATAGGGTCCGTTCTGACGACTACCAATGTTGAGGAGCCACTGTCCGAGATGATCCAGCAGCAGGTTTTTGCTCACCATCTCTTTGTTCTCCAGAAGAGCCGAAAGAGGTCTTCCTGGTCCCGGAGGAATGGGCGACATGGACTCGGTGAAGACGAGGGTGTTAACCAGAGCGATGAAGGGACAGGGTCCGTTTTCGTCCTGCAGAATGATTGGTGTTTTGACCAGGTAGTTGGCTGGAGTTCTCCATTTGATCACTTTAACCTGGAAGGTGATATTGTCCTTTGGTGGGTTGAAGGTGAGAGGAGCAGGGATGATGTTTTGTGGGGGAGGCGAGGCTGCCTTCAAACTAGGCGATCTCACTGGTGATCTCACTGTCAGAGGGGCCAGTGCGTGGTCTGAATTACCAGCTTCAGACGACGGGCCGCCCAGGTCTCCCACAAGACCGTCTCCGATGTAACTGGCACGGTTTGCCGGGTTTGGTTGGAACGACGTGAACGAGTGGATCGAGTTTCGGATCGAGTTGGAGAAGTCCACGTCAGATGGCGTGTTGCTAGATCCTGCCTGGACGTCTAGATAGTGCATCTTGTTGCTGGTGCTGTTGCTGATATTGCTGTCTGGTTCGGCAGGGACGTTGACGGCAGAAACAGAGGTAGTGGGAACTGTGGCGGGGATATCGACCTGGCTGCGCTCCACGATAAAGTCCGTCGTTGTAGTTGTAGTCGCAGCAGTCGCAGCAGTCGCAGCAGGTGCGTCTTCGTGCGTGTTCCCCTGGATCGAAGGCTGTGCTACTACTTGTAGTGCTTCGCCTGGTTCCTGCATAGCCTCTGAATTATACACGGCTGGAGTGGTGACCTCCGTGCTGCTCTTGGCATTGTCGTCAGCCTCCACCGCAGGGATGAGATTGGCGCCATCGGAGTTTAGCGTCGTCTCCTCGGCTGGAGGAGAAGGTATGTTGTGAGTGTGAGGTTCCATAGAGAGAGACTGACGGAAGGGGTTTCGACTTGTAGAGGAAGAGTCACCGTCGATGGTGGTGTCCTGACTCTTCATTCCTGATGTGTCTGTGTCTTTCACCGCTCCCACACTCGTCTCAGCTCCTACCAAAGATCCGTCCATAGCTGTAGACAGTTCTGTGTTTTCTTCTTTCGGTCACGGTCCTTCAATAAGTCGGTTGTGTGTGGTGCTTCTTTTCCCCGTGGGACATGCTTATATCGGAGCTATCTATGCACGGTGGCCGAGTTTAAAGGGGCTGTGTGCGGTGTGTGTGTGTGTGTGTACTTAGGCCTACAATAGGTGGAGCTGGGCATACAGCATATGGGATGGGACTGACAGAAGGTACAGCCAGAGACGGACTAACGGAGGAGAAGACAAGCGCACGTGACTTTTTGCACAGATGTCTCATCATCTGGAAAACCTCGCTTATTTATCAAAACACGGTTTACCACTAGAGATGTCCTCTCTTCTATTAAGATTGGCAACAAAATGCTTTCAACACCTATTTATACCCACATCTTTCCCCTTTCCAGCAGTCTACACTCGTCAACAAGGTTATACTGTGCCTACTATAGGTAACAGACTCAACAGAGTTTGCGTTATCTCCAAGGAGACGAGACATTGCAAATTCTACATAAGAGTAATTACCCTGTGCTTGTACCACTTACATCCAATGTGCCGATTACAAATACATACATTAGTTGTCTTCCTTCTCCATATATAATAAATCATCGCATCCTACTATTTGAGCAAAGGAGCCACCTTTTTAGCCAACATGACAACCTCGCTCTTGGAATCCCGCATGTCCTCTCCGTCGCCATCAGCTCCATCGGAGTTCATGCTAGAAAGCTGGTGAATAGCATCGACAATCTCGTTGGAGTTCTTGAGCAGATCCTTGAGACGCTGGTCCTTGGACTCCAGCAGCTGCAGCACGGTCCACACGGCAATGTGGCCAAATGTAGAGTCGCCACTGGTGAGGAACCGGATCAAAAACTCCCGGATTCCTCCGCTGGGCTCGTTCCAGTGGTTGACAAAGGTGTCGTAGTTGCCCACCTTGGAAGACAGGTTGCCAAGAGCAGCGGCACTGTTGCCCTGCACCTCAATGTTGTCCGACAAGGTCAGAGGAATCAGCACCTCGGCGATTCCCAGCTCCAACAATGTACCCTTGAGCTCGTCTCCAAGAGCGAGCACAGCCAAGCATGCAGTCATCTCGCTCTGGACCAGTCGAGGAGCGTCCAGAACCAGCTCCTTGCACTTTTGCACGGCGCCGGCCTCGACAATCTCCAGCTTGTTTCGCTCAGAGCTGGCAGCGAGATTTCGTAAGGTGGAGATTGTGTGGCACTGGATCTCCTCGTTGTCGCTGGCTCCCAGCAGCTCCACCAGCGTCTTGAGGAAGCCGGCCTCAATGATGGGGGTCTCATTGAGAGGATGGATGGAGATGTTTCGGATGCAAGCGACGGCCGCCAGAACAAGCGGTGTGTGAGTGGATTGGAATAAGTTAAACAGGTGGGGCAGGCCGTTGGCCTTGACAATCTCCAGCTGGTAGTCGGAGTCACTGGCGAGGTTTCGCAGAGCAAGAGCGGCCTGGCACTGGACTCGGGGAGAACCGGAGTCCATCAGCTTGATGAGATGCTCAACCAGTCGGGGCTCCGAGCTGGACAGCTTCTTTCGGTTGGACTCGTCCACGGCAATGTTGGACAGAGCTGTGGTGGAGTAGTACTGCACGTCGGGATCTCGAGACGACAGCAATGACACCAGAATGGGGATGGCGCCGGCGTTGACAAGCTCCTGTCGGTTCTGGTCCGAGTGGGTCATGTTGAGCAGAGCTCCGGTGGCGTTTCGCTGCACTCGCATGTCCTTGGACTTTGCAAGCTTGGTGAGTGGCAAGAGAGCGCCGGATCGAGCAATCTTGGATTTGTTGGCCTCGTGGGTAGCCAGGTTGGTTATGCATCCCACGGCGTTGCACTGGACCTCCACGTTGGGAGACATCATTTGTCGGATGAGAGGCTCGAAGCCGCCCATCTCGACGATGAGCACCTTGTTTTCGTTGTTGACGGCGAGGTTTCCGAGAGCGGCGGAGGCGGCCCGCTGAATGTCGGGGTCGGTGTTTTGCAGCAGCAGCAGCACGGGCTCCAGGCAGTCTCTGTTGACTGGCCGGATGTCCTTCTCTGTGATTTCTGCGAATGCGAGAGCGGCACTTCGTTGCAGGTCAATGTTGTCCGAGTAGACCAGAGTGCTGAGGGCTCGGAGGGGCCCATTGGAGAAGAAGTCGACTTCGCCTCGGTTCTCGAGGTATCGCAGCAGCAGGGCCACGGCTTCCCGTTCGTCCTCTGCCAGCACTGGCGCGTAGTTGCCGTCCTGTTTGTTTCCTGTTGTTAGTAAGTGATTGAGTGATTGAGGAGGGCGGGGCTAGACCACTGATCGTCTGTCGCTGGCGTCGCCGCCGCCGCCCTCTTGTGTTTCCGTCACCTCGTCTGTGTGGTGTGTTACTCACCTGAACAACAGCTCGCACAAACACCCATCTTAGCTATCAGTCGAAGCGCAAGTAATCAGAAGGCGTGTGTGTTTGTGTGTGTGTGTATTAATGTGTGGGTCGAATAGCCAATCTGTCGCTTCACCGGGATGTGGACCAACTGATGTTTTGGTCGTTCGAAGATGTGTGTGGTTTTGTGTCGATGAGTCTTGTGTTGCTACAAGAGAGTGTAGGTGTGTGGTGGGTGTGTGTGTGTGTGTGTGTTAGTCGTCGAAAGTGCAGTAGACTTTGTGTGGGAGGGGTGTGTGAGAAGGGTTGCACAGTGCACCTAAATTGAGGTAAAACGGGGGGGGGCGTGTGATGCACGACGAGCCTGGTGCAACGATACGACTATAGGGGTGACATAAACCACGTGTAGACAGAATTGACAATCGAAAGCTATATCTACATAAACAAACCTGACACCCGAAAGACTCGCGTCCCAAAACGGCTTCGACGCACCAGCTTCCCGGGAAGAGAGAGACAGACAGACACACTTCTCTTAACTCAACTTGCCCTGCTCTTTTTGGCGTGTGTCAGATTGGTAATTTTGCCCGCAATTATACTTCGAGATCCTGAGCCTCGCTTCCCAAACGGGATTTGTTAGTGCACCCTCTCTGAACTAAGGGGCACACCGTGATAATAGAGCTCCGGGTAGAGTGGGTACAAAAATAGCTGTCAAAATGGCCCAGGGTTTCGGTGCGGCGTCGGAAAGTTGAATTCACGTTAGAGTCATCGAAACCACATGGTCAGAGACTGTCAGATCAGGTCAGGACCTATTCTATGTCATTTCGAGTCATTCTAGCGTTTGGCGTCGAGTCCGGGGAAAGGCATAAAACTACAAGTACAGGGCGTGGAGACGACACCATAGTTTGCTGACTGTGTGTGAGCAACCACATACAAAATACGAGTCTGTTGATGAGAAAATATCTGCTACTGTACAGAGAGGTCTGATTAGATATTACATAATGCGTTTCATCTATATATTCGGGCCCTCCAATTGGACCATCTAATTAGTTAAATATTGGACGCAGCAAGCCCTGCCAGTTTATCAGCTCTTGCTACTGTAATGCTGCACGGTCAACTAAACTTTGAAGCTTACTCCGGCTTCTTGCAGTCAGTTTAGTTGGCCTTGTACGCAAATCTCATGAGATTGCTTTGAGAGGTGCCAGGAACACGCTGCACGGTCAGGGGCGAAACGGAGTTCTTCTTGGGACGCGCTTTGGGTGTGGAGCTGGGCGTGATTGTAGATTTTTTGGTTGATGCAGAACCAGAAGGAGTCACCACTCGTCTCTTGGGGGTAGAAGCATTGTATCCAAATTCTTCAAACAAAGTAGGTTTTCGCTTGGCAGAGGCCGATGGAGTCTCAGGAAACGATCCGTCCTTGTTCTTGGGCGTTCCAAACACAATGCTGCTTTCCTCAATGTCATCGTCACTTCGATCAGGCTCTGAACTCAACATCGTGTTGAAGTTGAAGGGCTTGTTCTCCTTCTCGGGCTGATCGGGACTCGATGGGATGGAAAAAAAGTGACTGGATGTCAAGACTGGCTTCTTTGTTTGAGTAGGACTCAACATGTTCTCTGCAGATGCTGTACGGACAGCCAGATCGACGGGCTTTGCCGCTACCACAGCAGGCTTCTTGCGACGTAGCTGTTCAGGTAGTCTCTTGACGTCGGCTGTGTACTCGTTTTTGGGCGCAAAGAAGCCCCGTAGGTTGGTAGGCTTGGCACTCTTGTTCACGGGGAACGTCTTGTGAGTTCGAGGATGCACCAGTCCTGTGGCGATAGCTCGAGATAGACCATTGGGAAGCTCGGCACCAATGTGAAAGTCGACCTTTGCATCAAGTTCATCTTCAGGCTCGTTCAGATGCACCAGACGACGAGCTTCGGGACAGTAAACTCGCTGGTAAAGGAATGTGAAGTTAGCAGCATGGAATCTCTCTAGAAAGTCAGGGGAAGAGTTGTATCCGTCCATGCGCAGTGCCTTGATGATAGCTTCGGGAGTCTGCCATCGTCGAATGTATCTAGCAGCCCGTTTGAGTCCCACATTGGGTACTCCGTCGCAGTAGTCACAACCAGACAAGATAGCCATGTATCTGAGGTACTCAATAGGAACTTCCGAGCCGAGTTCCAGTTCTGTACAGCTTGAAATGCGAGATCCGTCGACTGTAACACACGCTCCAGTCGGGTCCAGCTTGGTCACCAACATTTGTGCACCATAGACCATGAGATCTGAGTCTTCGGAAATGATACCCGTCACGTAGCCTGCCTTCTCCAGATACACCAGCTGTGCGTCTGCCTCATAAGGAGCGACCACAAAGGGTATTCTTTGACCCTTGAGCATTTCCGTCAACTGGTGGACCATCTCTTGTGTGATTCTCGTCGCTTTCTGGAAGAGGTTGAGAGCTTCTGTTCTTCGTCCTCGGGCCAACAATTCAACAGCATCCTTGTGTGCCTGATCACGTAAAGCGTGTCGTTTCTCGTCGGTTCCCCGCTTGGAAGGCAGAGCTCCTCCATCGAACACGATCAGCACGTCCACTCCACAACGCTTGAGAAACTCCACTTTGCGCATGACCCACTGCTGGGGTCGATCTGTCGGTTTGTTCAGAGCGAGGTCTTCTGCGCTTCCAAACGCGGCTTTGTGTAACCATGCAAATCCGTCCACAGCCAGTCGTTGTCCTTTGAACTCGGAAATGTGAGCTGCCGCCTGGATCGGCTTTAGTAGAGGTAACAGTCCAGATACTCCCATGGTGGTGTGTGGTGGGGATTGTGTGGTGGGGATTGTGTGGTGGTGTATCAGTTGGTTGTAGTTGATAGTTGGTCGTTCCTAGTTAGATTTCTTGTATCGTCAGTCGTTAGTCGCCTTCCTTTCCCTCTTTCTGTGTCGTGTTAACTCGTCCAGTTGTCAAGTCTTCTGTGTCTCTCTCCCTTCTAATCTCGCGACGCGTTCAAGCACGTTTATTACTGTGCAAGTCTAACAAGTCAATTGTCCCAACTGTCATACACGAAACACAACGCATGCATACAACAGCCAAGTCCCGAATCTAAGTTAACAGCCAGCGCACATGCAAGCAGTGCGTGAAAGTGTGCTCGTCATCAAAAAGCTCGCCTAAAAAAATACAGCACCAACTCCAACACGCCATGGCTTCGAAAAAGAGATCGGCCAGAGCCTTTCACGACCTCGGCGCAGACCCCAACGCGCCCAATGGCAACCCCCTGATGTCCCCGGACCTCTCACAGCCCATGTACGGAGCTCCTCCAGTAGGACAGGCCGCCGCTGATTCCCCCTATGGAGGAGCCCAGTTTGGATACGAGGCCCATAACCCAGGCATGCCTCCCGGACAGGCTGCCTACGGTCATCAGGCTGCTCCTGCCATGTCTCATGGAGCACCCCTGGCCCATTCTTTTGCTCAGATGAGCTTGAACGCCTCGGAGCAGGAGGGGTTCGGCCACGATGCCGCCAACCCTTCCCTCGAGCGTGGTAACCAGGGTATTCCTTCTCTCGCAGCTCGACGAAATGATGCTCGAGAATACACCGCTCGAAAACCCGTGTTCAAGACATTCCAGAACACCCTGCCTCCTCCTGCTACCGCAGAGTACGTCTGTGAAGACCAGGGAGTGTCTGCTCCCCCCTTCTGCCGACTGTCAATGTACAACGTGCCTGTTTCCGATCAGCTGCGTACGCTGACTAAACTGCCTCTTGGAATGGTTGTCAAACCCTTCGCTGAACGAGACGTGCCTGTGGCCGACTTTTCGCAGATCCAGCCCTTCCGATGCCGACGATGCATGGCCTTCATCAACCCTCAGTTTCTTTTCTCCAACGGTGGATCTCGAGCCGTCTGCAACATGTGCCAATTCCCCAACTCGGTGCCCGGCGAGTACTTCCAGCCCACTGACCATAATGGAGCTCGAGTCGATGTTGCCGAACGAGCTGAACTGTTTGCAGGAACCTACGACGTGGTTGTTCCCGACTCTTACTACCCCGAGGGAGACTCTAGAGAGCCCGTCAAGCATCTGTTCGTCATCGACGTCTCCGATGAATCTATCAAGAAGGAGCTGCCTTCCCTGGCTGCTGAAGCTATCAGAAAGGCTCTTGATGAGGATGATACCCCCAAACAGATTGGTATCATCACCTTTGACCACGCTCTGCAGTTCTACAACCTGAACCAGGATCTGGAAAAGCCCCATATGGTTGTTTCCAATGATCTCAAGGAGCCCTTTGTGCCCTTTGAGGATGGTCTGTTTGTGGACGCCCAGGAGTCGCGTCATGTCATTGAGGATCTACTTCCTCGACTCCAGTCCATGTTTGAAGGCTACAAGTACGCCGAGTCTGCCTTTGGAGCTGCTGTTTCCACTGCTCACAAGGTACTGTCTGCCTTTGGAGGAGGAAAGGCCCATCTGGTTCTCGGATCCACTCCCACCTGGGGTCCCGGAGGAGTGTTCCCTAACAACCTCGAAAACCGAAACACCGCATCCAAGGAGCCCAAAAACTTTGACTGCAAGGACCCCTTCTACACCGAGCTGGCGGCCAAGTACGCCAAGGACGGCGTGGGTTTGGACGTGTTTGTCATGCCCAGCAGTGTCACTGATCTGGTGACTCTGGGCCACGTCCCTGCCAAGTCTGGTGGAACCACCAAGCACTACCCCAACTTTGTGCCCATCAGAGACGGCAAGCGGTTCATGGCCGATCTTGCCCACTCTGTCACTTCTCTACGAGCCTGTGGAGCCAAGCTTAAGGTGCGATGTTCTACAGGTCTTCAGGTGGCTGCATACTACGGCAGCTTCCACTCTGATGACTGGCATCTCGAGCCCGATGTGGGTTCTGTC
Source organism: Yarrowia galli (assembly GCA_900519055.1). Taxonomy (NCBI): domain Eukaryota; kingdom Fungi; phylum Ascomycota; class Dipodascomycetes; order Dipodascales; genus Yarrowia; species Yarrowia galli. Next base: position 2,677,743 of record ULGS01000005.1, on the reverse strand, counting down.
GACTCTGACAGCACATACGGCATTCTGTTTTCGTACGACGGCAAACTTGATACTAAGCTGGACGCCCATTTCCAGACTTCGCTGCTGTACAAGCATCTGGACGGAACTCGACGACTGCGAGTCATCAACGTGCTTGCTGGAGTCACCGAGCAGTTCAAGCCCGCCATCAACTTTGTCGATGCTGACGCCTGTTTCTCCATCATGGCTCGAAACCTGTTTTCCAAGGTCACCTCGACCACTCTCAAGGAGGCTCGATTTGGTTTGAACGAGCGACTTGTGGAAGTGTTCGCTTCTTACCGAAAGAACACCACCGAGGTTCTCCCTGCTACACAGCTGCTTCTGCCCACCTCTCTGCGGCCTCTGTTGATCCAGTCTCTTGCACTGCTCAAGTCTCCTCTTCTGCGAGATACTGTGACTTCGCTCGATCGACGAATCCAGTACCTGCGAGAAGCCAACAACAGCGACGTGGACAAGTTCTCTTACATGCTCTACCCTTACCTTTTCGCTCTGCATAACATGCGAGAGATTGACGGAAGTGCTATTGAGAACGGCCACTTTGTTCTGCCCGACTCTCTGGCTCCCACCATGGCCTCTTTGGAGGAAGGTGGTGCATACATGCTCTTCAACGGTGAAAAGCTCTACTTGTGGCTCCCCAGCACTGTTGCTCCTCAGCTCCTTAACGATCTGTTTGGTGAGGGCCATAACATCACCCGGGACCTGGATCCTTACATGAACTCCATCCCCGAGGTTGACACCCACATTAACAAGCAGGTTCGAGCTCTGGTTGCTCACTTTGAGGGTCTCTATGGCCTCAGCCATCTTAACATCCAGTTGTGTCGACCCAACTTGGATGGAGCCGAAATGGAGTTCCAGTCTCTGATGGTGGAGGACCGAAACATGAGCGAGTACGCCTACACCGACTTTGTGTCTCACATTCACCGACACGTCAAGCTGATGATGGAGAACAGCAGTATGAAGCTGACCAGCAAGACTCTTTTGAATGATGCCATTGGATACAGAGAGGCTGGTTTGTAAAGGAGAGGGTGAGGAAGAAGTAATAATGGTGATGAGAGGAGGGATGGAAGTAACTAGGAATTAATACTGTTAATAGAGTGCGAAAATGGACATTGTAGGATGCTCTGACTGAGATGTATTAGCCAGCCCAAATATCTCTCCACCTTGACTGCCTTTGTCATCCACCATATCATGATGTTGTGATGCACCCGAACTCTATATCGTGTTGATATATGTAATTTGTCAAACTAAAACTTTTCCAGTGAACATTCTTTGATCTCTTGTGAGGAGGTGAGTACGAACGCTACGGCGCGTGAACACGGCCCGGACGGCCTTTTTGGACAGCTACTAACCCAGGCTTGTATTTTTATCCCCCCGGTTTGTATTATTATGAACTACAACAACGACGATACTGAGGATCGAGTGAGTACCACCAAACCAACCCGCGACAACTACCAGAGATACAACGACACAAAATACCCACCCTCCATGGACGACGCGTTTGAGAGAAGGAACCGAGACGGAGAGAGGAGAAGGATCGATGGGGCTGGCCCTTTATCGCGTGCTGGATGATATGGGGCACACCAGAGCAAGACAAGCAGCCTCGCGAGGCACGACGATGATGATGGCGATGATGGGAAAGGCGTGCAACGATGCAAATGAGGGAGGCGACTAAAGAGGGGCGTGAACGAGACGAGAAACACACACAGTCAACAAGGAGAGATGAGATGAGATGAGACGATGGTGATATTACTTGTGGGGATCTATTTATTGGGGGATGGAAGATGGATCTACGTTATTGGTGCTGATGGCTTCTTCTTGTTCGACATGTGATGGCGGTGGACAGTTTTGGCGAAGACAGAGGCAGCGACGGTGGCACTACGGACGGCAACAGCTTCCTTACTACAAGTGCGGGTACGATGAGTACGATACTTGACTCTACAAGTATGTACGATACGCAAGGGCTTGGGCAGCAGCAGCAGCAAGACACGGGAGGTGGCTACAGGTTGCGCACATGTGCGTCATTCCACGGATGTGGAATCCCGACCCCACCGAATCTCGTGACCGTGACGACTTTTGGGGCATGTCGGTCTCTATGAAGGGGTATGCGTGTGTCTTGTCTTGTTTTGTCTTGTCTTGTGCTGTCTGTCTCCTTGTGTGGTGACACTCCCGTGCCTTCAGAAACGCTCCCTGCATGATATGTCAGGTCATTTGAAAGCTGTTCGAGTCCTGCCCATGTCGTTTGCTGCTACTGCTGGTTTTTATGTCACCGACCTCTGCTTTGCCACTTTTTCGGCTTTTTCTTGCTACTCTCCTTTCTTTGCAGTTGCTTGTGTGCACACTCCCTTTTTCCTACCTGCCTGCCTGCCTGCCGGCCTATCCTCTCCCCTCGCTCCGGTTCCGAACGGACCATAGGTTTTTGGTTCCACACACGTGGACAGAGTTCAAGGAGGGTTACCCTACCCTGAAAGTGCCTCACATGGAAAGGCAACTCTAAAGTTCCAACCACCACAACCAGTGCGCAACAGCAAAGTCATTCGTCACAGACACACCACCACACACACACACCACCACCCATCGGCGACAACTTGTTACTTTTCTGAGCTACACGTGCAGAGCTACAGTTCATTGAATTGGAAGAAGGGCCGTGATATTGAGAGCGAGAGAGAGCATTGCGCTAGGCATCAAAGACGAAAATATTCAGAGTGATAATTGTGGATTATTAGCACCATTTTTTGGCAGAAAAATAATCACGGAAACGCATATTGATTGAATTGGCTGTGTTTGGACTTTAGGGTATGTCTGGCGATGGAGAGAAGAATGATGGCTGGAGCAAACATGTGACGCTCTTTCAGGAGAGAGAGAGACGGGGGAGATCCGGGGGCACAATGGAACATTGGAACAATGGGGGCAATCGACAATGTGAAGGAAGGAGACACCACAGCAGCACATAACAGCACACAGCACACAGCAGCACAAAAGCAGCACCCACAAACAACATGACGATGACTTGGCAGTTCGACTCTTGAGAACCGCATTGACCGTGCAATGCTTTTGTGGCCTCAATTGAGACATACTTGTTGTGTGTGTCCCTCCCCGACCCATGTTTCACGACACCCCTGTTTTCCGGTGTATATTACCCTACCCCACCCCTCTGCCTCAACAACAACCACAGCAACAACAACAACTTACTAACTCAGTATTCCCGATCACCCTATAGAAACAGATCCCGATCACCAGATCAGAGAAACAACAGATACTATCGAGACCAATCCAGATCTCGATCCCGAAGCAAGTCCCCCCGAAGAGACTTCAACCCCCAGTTCCGAGATAGAGCTGGCAGCGGATCGTACCGACGAAACCGATCCCCACCAAGAAGAAATAGCGGACCCCCTCAGATGCTTCAGCAAGTGAAGGATTCCTCCCAACAAGACCGACGAGTCTACGTTGGAAACTTGGCCTACGAGGTCAAGTGGCACCATCTCAAGGACTTCATGCGACAGGCTGGAAACGTGCTGTTTGCCGACGTCCTGCTCATGCCCAACGGCCGGTCCAAGGGCTGCGGTATTGTCGAGTACTCCACTCGAGAGGAGGCTGAGAACGCCGTCAACACCCTCACCAACCAGGAGCTCATGGGCCGAGTTGTCTACGTCCGAGAGGACCGAGAGAGCGAGCCCAAGTTCTCCCAGCCCAACCTCGGTGGACCCCCTGGCGCCCGAGAGGGTGGCCGACCCGAGCGAGGTGGAGACTTTGGCGCTTCCCGACAGGCTGGCGGCGGAGGTGCTCCCGGCACCCAGCTGTTTGTTGGCAACCTGCCGTACTCCACCGGATGGCAGGATCTTAAGGACCTGTTCCGAGAGGCTGGCCAGATTGTCCGAGCCGACATTATGACTTCTCATGATGGTCGATCCAAGGGCTCTGGTATTGTGCTGTTTGAGACCGCCGAGGATGCCCACCGGGCCATTGAGCGATTCAACGGCCACCAGATGGGCGGACGAGCCATTGAGGTTCGAGAGGACCGATTTGCTGGTCCTCCCCGAGGCGGACCCCCCGCCCGAGTGGCACGAACCCCCTTTGCTCCCGCACCACAGAACCCTCCCCGAGTTCCCTCCGAGTTCTCGGATAACGCCATTGGTGGCGGAGACCCCTCCGACACCATTTTTGTGGGCAACCTGCCCTGGTCTACTGCCGACCAGGATCTCTACGACCTGTTTGAGACCGTTGGCAAGGTGACCAAGGCCGAGATTCAGTTCCTGCCTGATGGAAAGAAGGCTGGCAGCGGAGTTGTGCAGTTTGAGACTCCTGCTAGTGCAGAGATCTCCATTGCCAAGTTCTCCGGCTACAACTACGGCCGACGAGATTTGGAGCTCTCCTACGTTCGACGAACCGAGCCCCAGATCCCCAACGCCCCTGCCGCTTTCCACGAGTAAGTGTTGCCAGGAACTGTTTTTATGTAATGAGTCATTATAGGAAGAGTGGAGCCTCCGTGAGTGGAGCGCAAGTGAAAATGAGTTGTTATTACAGAGTAGGAGAGATTAGGTCATCTTGCATGCAGGCTGAGATAAATTGATATGATGCTGTGATCAGCGGTAAAAGTACTTGTACATTTGTTAGATGTGTTTTTGTAGCGTTCTATATGGAACAATTCTGGTGCTGTGATTTCGGCAGTGTGTCAAAGATACCAGATTAGTCAGCATAACTCTTGGGTCAGAAACGCTCGCTAAATGAGACCATGGATATACCGTACAGACCTAATTACATCTACCACTGCTAGTACACTCACAGATAACCCTCCATAATATACATTAAATACGTTAATCATTGTTCCCCCCGTTAGTTACTTGGGGATGTTCAACACCAGACTTCGACTGACCTCAGTTTCCTTATCAGCGTCCTCTTCCCCTTCAAACTTGAGACGATACTTGTCTCGTCGAAGTCCCGTCACCTCAGCTCGATAGAAGGTGGTGGTTTCGGGGTACCGCGCCAGAACCTGAGAACCAGCAGTGAACTGGGGCATGTTTCGGAGCTCGTCGTCAGTAGGCAGAGGAATGATATCTCTGATGGAAGTCTTGTAGCTCTGTCCGGGGTTTCCGTTTTCATCGGGCTCGGGATCCTTGACTTCGAATCTCTGGCCATCAGAGTACACTCGGGTCACCTGGCATTGGATCCATTCTTCTTCCTCGTCTCCTCGCTGTTTTCTGAGCCGGAAAGCGACCTGTGAGCCCACACGGGGAATGGGACGTCTGTATGAAGTCGACGGTTTGTCCTCCTCGACTTTTCGTCGTTTGATCTTGGCGTCTTCAGGGTAATCTGTTCGCACCGCAATCAGCACCTGGAGGTACTCCAGAGCTCCATCCAGACACTTGAGACGCTCAGAGAGAACCTCGGAGCCGGTCGTTAGCACCTCCTGTAGATGATCGAGGCTGGATTCCGAAGGAGAGGCCTCTCTGACCATTCGCAACATCTCCCCCAAGCTGGTTTGATCGCTGAGTCCGTTGGTGTCGATCAGCTTTCGCTGCAACCGCGAAATGTCCGTGTCCGTCTCCTGCAGGGAGGTTATCGACGTGACGATATTTCGCCACGTGGCTGCTTCGTCTCCCTCGGGCATCGGAGTGGTGTTTGATCGAGACCTGGAGTGACTGGGCATGGTTTAGCTAGTCTGCATACTAGACTGAGTTATGAGTGCTTGAGCTTGTTCACGGGTCTCCATCGTGAGACTGTGCGTTATTCATGTAGTCTGTCTAGGCGCTTCTAAAGTGGTTGATGGAAATATACGGGGCTGAAATTTACGCCTGGCGTTCATTATCTTGGTGATCAAAGTGAAAGACCTCATCCATCCACCCGTAACTGAGAAAACCCTCACAGGGCTTATTCATATACAAACTTTTGCAAGGGATGAGCAATGAATGGTAATCTTGCCCATACAATAGAGTGGGGTGGTGTTGTGATAATATCAGACTGGTGTGACGTAAAGTGGGATTGTAAAAAAAGGACAGTTATTGAGCTCTATAGGTACATACCTGTATTTGTGTTTTGGCTTGCTTTTTGCTCCATATGGATATACTGTCATCCATACAATCCTCTCTCGGGTCCTCAGGTCTTACTACACCGCTTACCACCATTAAATGTCTCTAATTCGATCTATACTATTTACATTCACATTACAACTTATCGCCGATGAAATAAGCCACAACCTTGACCCAGGTCTTGACCTGTCGGTCCTCCTGGTCGTAGTCGGTAATGCTCTTCTTGGTGGTGTATCGTTCAATGTGGTCAATCTCCTGCTGGAGCTGGCGCTTAAGCTCTTCATCAGTAGTGACAATCAGAGCGTTGGTCTCGAGATCCTTGGAGTAACCTCGTCGAGTGTAGTTGGAAGAGCCCACCACTGTGATGGAGGGCAGAGCATCTCCAGGACCGTTGATCCAGATACCCTTGGCATGGTAGGACCATCCACCGGGAGTGTTGACAGTTCCTCGCTGCCATTCAAGCAACTCAATCTCCTTCTGTCGATGAGCCTTGTTGACATCGAGAATGAACTGACGGGCCAGCAAAGTGTAGCAATCAGGCAGGTACTGAGAGATACCATGACTCTTGTAGAACCCGTTAGCTTGAGGAGAAGCAGTGATGACAGTTCCCTTATCGGGGACACTGCCGAGCAGCTTGGCCTTGAACTCGGGGTGCATGTTGAAGTAGCCGGCAGTGAAAGTCCAAGAAGATCGCTGCATGGACAGCATGGACAAAAGTCGCCCAAGAGTAGGGAACTCGGTAGAAGAGTCAGGTTTGAGGAGAGGAGTAAACTGCGAGATGGGGAAGACGAGGGTCTGAGGTTCGGACTGTGCTTCCGCTACGGATCCATTCTTGGCCTCCTCCAGCTCGGTTTCTCTCTCAGCTAGAGACTTGACCTTTCGTCGGCCCTTCTCAACAGGTTTACTGGTGATGAGAGGAGCGAGAGAAGCAGTGGCTTGTCGCTGGAACTCTGCCAGAGACACGTTGGGGCTCTGAAGAGTGTTGTTGTTGGGCCACTCAAGCACAAAGCCGGGATCCTTGACCGGTTCGGGTTCAGGGAGAATCTTCTTAGCAAGAGCAGCAGTCTGTTTCTTGAAAAAGGCAACCACCTTATTGGGCTCAGGAGCCTTATCGGCGACAGGTTTGGGCAACGACACTTTCCAACTGAGCTTGCAGACAGCATTGTGGATAGCATGGTAGTAGTCGACAATGGGTCGAGACTTGAAGACAAAATATCGATCCTGTCGGTTGGTAAAGTAGTCTCTGGAGAGGTTTGCTCCAGACAAAATGATGTCGTCGTCACAGCCGTACAGCTTCATGTGTTGCAGTCCCCAGCCCTCGTTGAATCGCTTAGGAATCAGCTGTTTCTTGAGTCCAAACAAATGTGGAGTAATGTAGCATCTGATATCGACTCGATCTGCGTGTTTGTGGAGCAAAGAAGCTAGAAGAGAAGCCGAGCAGGTGTCGGGCTCCTCTCGACATCCTCTCAGACCGTCAATAAGCACGGAGACCTTGAGATCGGGGTTTTTCGTCAGGGCCTCGTCCAAGCAGCTAACAAGTTCAGTTTCTTCCTTGCCAACGTACAAAGTCGAGAGAAACACACGTTCTTTGGCGGACAGGATCTTCTGCTTGAGCTGGTTGTAAAACTCCTCGGGGTCATATAGAACCTGGATCTGGCCCTTGTCCACGGCAAACTTGGGAACTGTGGCTTCAATCTGCTTGAGAGTGATGTTGACGTTACTGTGGAGTCCGGAGAGTCCCCGAGATCCGCCAGTGAGTCGCATAGCTCGTGAGGTTCGGGCGCTCATGACACCTGCTCGTCGAGCTGAGCACACCAGTCCAGCCAATCGGGCGTTTCGAAACATGTGTGAGTTGTAGGTGTTTTTGTTTTAACCGATTTGGTCGGGGTCGTTCGTTAGTCGGGATATGTCAAAACTGCTGAAGTTTATCCATCTGGAGATTAATATGGGGTAGCTATATGCTGTACAGGTATTACGGGAAGTTATATTAGCCAAACAGAGGTGATATTGAGGGCAAGATATTTTGTATCGGAGCAATCCATTAGTTTAGGCGATTAGCGAGATTGAGATCAATCTACTTATTTAGACCATCACTATTGGTTCTGTTACAAGGCTCTACTTCCGGTACTTGCGGCTCATTCAACAACGATGTGCATAAGGAACCAATACAAGCTGAGATAACCCACTCCGTACGTACATACACTCCAAAAACACCAACTATGAATACTATTCCTATGTACAATGCACCCGTTTAGACTCGTCTTCGTCCAGGAGGTCGGGTACCTCCCTGGTTGAGCTTGGTTCGGTCCGACAGACGGTCCACCTTGCTGGCCACCTTCTCTCCCTCAGGAGCAGTCAGAGCGGCAAAGAAGCCCTCTCGGCCTCGTCCAAAGCCTCGCACAACAACCTCAACGGGTCGAGTAAGCATGCCCTTCTTCTCCAGCAGCTCAAAGGCCTTGACACTAGTCTGGAAGGCGCCGTCGTACTCGCCTCGCTCCTTCTTCTTGATGCCGAGATGGCCGCAAGAAATGTGGAATCGCACCTCCTGGGGCGCTCGCACCTTCTGAAGCAGCTTCTCGTCAATGCTCTCGGGAATGAAGGATTTGTCGACAAACTCGTCGGTAGCACAGATGTGCAGGTTGTTCTTGGTAGCAGTCACATGGACGTAATGACGCACCACCTCCTTACCCTTGGCGCTCTGGTCGATCTTTCGCTGGGCCTCTCGGGCCTTGTTGAGCTCCTCGGCGTCAGTCTTGGGGATCTTGTTGATTTCCTTTTGCACTGCGTTAGTATGTGTTTTGTTTTGATCCAGCTGAACTTATGATCTTGGATCCTGTCCCGTCCTTCTCAGGTCCTCAAATCAAGCCCATGCCAAAAGCTCAACTCACGGTTCATGAACCCGGCAAGGCCAGAATTGTGTCGAACACCTCCGATGGCGCCCGTGGCGACTCGGGTCCGCAGCATCTGAAACCCTTGCATTTTTGTGTTAGTGATGACGCTGTGGTGGTGAATATGCGTAACCTTGACAAATTTGATTTTCCACCCTGCACGTGATGCACTTAGTAAGTGGGTGGGTGGTGGGACAACTTGGAGATGTCAACTGCGTGGTTCGATAGAAAGTACTCTCATAATTCGAATGAAATCGGTGGAAATGGAAGGAAATGATAAGCGGGACATTCGTCAGTATGCTGTAGACCCCAAATTATCACCTCTCATTCAAACTCGTTGTTAATCGGATTGATTGTGAAATAGTAACCTATTCACGAGTGTAAAACCAAGATCAGATTGAAGACATCTGTGAGAAAGACCGTATACGAAATAGGAGGTCCTGAAACAGCTCCCTTTCTTCGTACATTCCTAATAATGAGACATTGTCTGTACGATATGCTCTTCAGTCAGTTACAACATCACCTATAGTTGTAACCATAGAGACATCTCCATATCGGTATGTACCCATGACGTCACTCGACTATGGTTGACGTTCGAAAGCAACTCCAGAAACACATAAACACGCCGCTTTCCGCCTCTAGATCCACTCTCCTTTATTCCGGTGACGCGTACAACCCTTCTGTCTCTCTTGGTCTATCTCCTGTCACACTTCCGGCGAATAAATAACGTTGGAAATAATCGTTGGAGGCTTATATTTTAAAACAGGTTGAAGACGAGCAACGTCGTTTTCCCCCCAGACGGTAAATACAGTGTTCGCCAAAAGCCAATTGAATAGAGTGTATAAGTAAGGGACTGTTAGGGGGATCATGATAAGAGCTTCTGCCGCCTGTCAGCGAGGCCCTTCACCCGTTGTAGCCGCTAGCCGCTCGGCGGACCGCCCAAAAAAAACGACTTTAGACCGTGATCCAGCGATGGAGTTAGACGCACCCACGTGGATTGCGCTTATCGCTATGCAAGGGAGCAACACACATTTGAGAGAGACACACACAGACAGAAAGAGTGCTTGCCAAAGGAGCGTGTGAAAAATTGGACACACACGACACACGAACTCTGCACAATCAAATCATGACGCAACAGGAACGAGAAGCTACAAGAGCCATCCGAACCACCAAGGCTCCCTACAAGCCGTGGATTAGCTCGCCCAATGTGGGTCTGTCGTTCGTCTACCACCTGATCGGCTTCATCTCCTTCGCCTCGTCGTTCCACTTTCTGGAACAGTACCCCAACCCGCTCAATGCCTCGTACGGCGGCAAGTACCAGTACCTGACCATTCTGGGTCTGTGCGGCAGCTACCTGGCGTTCCTTCTGGCTCTTCTGGCCGACGCAGCCTCGCTGTACTCCAAGGACCTCAGCAACCTGTTCTACCAGCTCAAGAACAGTGTGTCCGTGGCCGTGACTCCCCTAGAGTGTGTCATCACCGTGCTCTACTGGTCTCTCAAGCTCTACGACCCCAAGCTGCTCAAGCACCCCGCCGTCAAGGAACAGATCCCCTTGTGGCTCGACTTCTCCATCCACCTGGTCCCTGCCGTCGCCCTGTTCCTCGACGTGGTGCTCATGGGCCAGCCCTGGAACCTGACCACCGTCCAGGCCGTGGTCGCCAACTTTGGTCTGTCTGCCGGCTACTGGTTCTGGGTCCACAAGACCGCCGCCGTCAACAACTTCTTCCCCTACCCGTTTCTCGGCCTGGTGACTACCGAGGTCCGAGTCGGCGTTTTCATCGGAGCCGGAGTCATTGGCTACATCAGCTACATCATCATCCGAGGTCTGCAGTCGACCTTTGCCCGATCTCCCCTCGACCAGCTCAAGGGCAAAAAGAGCATCTAGTTGCGATGCTTGTAAATAGATTATAGAATGAACGCGAGTGAACGAGATTGCACGGTATCGAGTAAGGTACAAATACAAATGCGATTAAGAGTTATGTAGGTAGGATGTTCAGAGAATGCATCCTAGGTAAGTATGCAATAAATAGTGGTGGATCTCGACGTTCAACGCTCAGACCATATGTACTCGACAAAGGCCATCACATCTTCACATCGAAGACTCACCTGAGCAGTGCTGTTTCCCAGACTCAGAGGAGCAAAGTAGATTTTGTTGGTGGCCCGGTCGATCATGGCAATGGCATCAAGCAACATGCGTCCTCCGCCCATAGGATGAAGGGCCCGAAAAGCTCGAGCAAGAGCAACTGTATGGTCACAGATGAGGGGGATAGAGTAGTCGTTCTGAGAAACATGGGCGTCGGTCGTCACGGCAACAACAGTGGCCCCCAGCTGCTCCTGGAGAACCGCCCAGCACTTTTCCAACTGTTGTCGAATACCAGGCTCCATCTGGTCGTCCAGGAAGAACAAGAAGCCTAACTCACTGGAGATGTCCCGCAACTTGAGCTTGGTGGTATCGCTGTCCATCACATCGCTATGAGGACCGAAATACCCAACGTCACATTCAAACGTCAGAGGCACCTGCCGAATGCTGTATACAGACCCTTGACTGATGTAACGTGGGATCTGGGAAGAGCAAACATGTGTGCGTCGCTGACTGTGGCCCTTGAGTCGCTTTGTGATCTCCTTGACATGTTCCCCGGAGAGAACGACATCATCTTCGTCGAGATCGTCCCGAGCCCGTCGTCGAGGTGTTGGTGTGGCAGCCCCACTACAGTTCTTGCGTGTGGGTGTGCGAGGCTGTCTCGGTATGATGTTCATGTTGTGAGTGTGTGTGTGTGTCTGGTTCTGACTGTGTTGCTCTGCTTGCGGACGCAGATGCTTTTAAGTAGTTGTGCAGATGTTTTTTGAGACCGTGTCTTTGTGTTTGACCCCTCACAGTTTATGTTAGTCACCGGTGATCCAGGGTCCAGACTAGTTCTCACCTCCCCACCCGGGATCACCGACATACTTAAGCATGCAAACTCGAGGATGCTACTTCTTTGTTTGGGAATTGCCCCTTTGGGTAATTGCTACTCAACCCTAACCCTGTCCCCACAGACTATCAAGGGATAGCTATGCATCGAATGCAGCTTCGACGACATGAAAGTTGATGAAAGTTGGGCCAGACAATGACGCCACCAAGACATGTGGGTCACGCCATGCCCCACAAAAGTAATCATTAATGCACGACCTCTATTGGTAATCGCGAGCTTACTAATATGGGGTGGTCTAATGGTCTAGATGGTCTCGATGGTCCAGAGTTTGCTACAGTCTCGAATGTGGGTTTTTATCGCGAATACGTTTAAATAGCTATATACTTAGCCGACTGGACTCTATCATTTCAAAGGCAAAGTTTTAGATCCTAGCTAGAATGGTTAGTGATCGTGTAGTTCAAAGAGGTGGGGGGGAGATATCAGTAGGAAGGCACTTTGTGCTCTTCCCAGTGCTAACGGTGATGGGTGTGATGTGATGTATACTTACTTGGCAGGAGGGGGGTTAACAATGAACTCCTCGCCCTTGGCAATGTTGCCGTAAAGACCGTCAATGGAGACCTTGAGAAGCTTCTTCTCGTAGTCGTTGGCCTCGGGAAGGATGTTGTAAGCCTTGGCGGCACCCTCGGGGCCGAACTCGACGGGGACGGAGAAGAAGGCGGTGCCGACCTCTCGCTTGATGTCGGAGGTGCCATCAATACCGTCAAGGTAGATGTAGGCGGGCTCAATGATGCCCTTCTCGCCAGCGGCACCCTTGAGGACAGCCTCGGCGAATCGGAATCCGGCCTGGGCCATGGAGAGGGTAGCAGATCCAAGACCATCCTTGGCCTGGACAACCTCGTCACCACCGAACTGGATTCGCTTGACGAGATCGTCGAGCTTGTCAGCGGGGATCTCGACCTTGGGCTTGGTCAGAGACAGGAGAGGGACAATGGTGTCTCCGGAGTGGCCACCAACAACGGGGATGTTGAGCTTGGTGGGGTCAGACTCGCCAACAACAGCGGCGGTGAAGGTCTGGGCTCGGACGACATCAAGGGTGGTGACACCGAACAGCTTCTTGGGGTTGAAGACGTTGTGCTTCTTCAGGACCTCGGCAGCAATGGGGACGGTAGAGTTGACGGGGTTGGAGATGATGAGCACAAAGGCGTCGGGGGCGTACTGGGCGACACCGGTGACGAGGTCTCGGACGATACCAGCGTTGATCTTGAACAGATCGTCTCGGGTCATACCGGGCTTTCGGGGGATACCAGCGGGGATGACGACAATGTTGGCGCCGGTCAGGGCGTTCTTGAGTCCGTCATCCTTGGGGAGGTAACCAGTGACCTTGGCCTTGGTGGAGATGTGGGAGAGGTCAGCGGCAACACCGGGGGAGTTGACGACATCGTAGAGAGCAAGCTCGGTCACGTAAGGAGAGAGCTTGAGGAGAAGAGAAAGGGGCTGGCCAATACCACCAGCGGCTCCGGCAACGACAGCTTTAACCACTGAGTTAGTTAGATGTTCGTGACACAAAGACCAGCTTCGGCTATCCCAACTTCACCGGCTGTCCGGAAGTGGGGAAGAAGTGGGGAGATTGCATGGAGGGTGTGACGATGAGCGTAGACAATGGCGATGCACGCAGAAGGGGGATTGAACTGTACAGCTGCCTGTTGTCCGATTGAGATATTGCTCAACAACTTCGTTTGTGTCGTGAGGTAATTGACCCTTTGATAGCAACGCCACAGTTGTAGAGTATCGCGCTGCTATCTATCTGTGATCACTAGGGAAGGGTTCTCGTGTCCCCCCTAACTCCCCGCATGTCATTGTCGCTTCAGTCCATCTCCAAACAATCAATTGACGTCTGCCGATACTCACTTTTGAATTTGTTAGTGTTTTGATATGTGGAGAACGGGTGCGAAGGAACACGTCTGTCTATATATACTCTGTCCTCCCTGTGTTGGGATGATGCGTGTGCTGAGGTCCCACACAGTCACATAATAACCATATAACCTTGTCTGTCTCTAGCCTGCCGGGATTGTTCCAGAGAGGGCAGAGGAGAGGGCGGACACAACGAAAGAAGGCGGAGTCACAGGGGTCTTGTGATGGTCTCAATCAGAGCAATTGCTCTCAAATTGTTTATATAACAACTCGATATTCCCTCATCTTTTATCACTCACCCATTTTACCCCGGTACGATACACAGGTCTCCTGCTACCCAGCAAATTGCTCGGCTCTTCGGTCAGTGCTTGCTGAACCCAAAATGCCCAAGCTCTGTGCGGGGTGCACATGATAATGGCGTGCTATTGGCTGGGGCAGGTGGAGAAAGCCAAGGAGTGACGGGTGCCCCAAACCGCTCGTCCGCGTGTTTTTCCGCCGGTTTAGCCGCCTCAACACACGCTACGGGGGCGTGCTGTTAAATCCCCCCGGGCCATGGACGCTTCGGCATGTACCCGTGCGTAGTTGCTTCGGGCAAATCACACTCTCGGAACAGCCCGGAATATGCAAGTCGCTGCCACGATAATGTTTCCGACTAGCTATGGAACGGGGTAGAAGTGTGGAGCAGAGTGCAATGGACGGTGATTGGGGTTTTTGGTCGTGTACAGTAAGTATGTCGTGTTCGGTCTTCACAAACCCGCTTGTTGAACAATCATCTTGCGTTCAGCCGCACCGACAGATGTACGAGCAAGCCTACTTATATACACCTTTTCTGTACCAGTTATTGTGCACTCTCCAATCCCTCTAGTCTCGCTAAGGAACACCAGTATGGACCCATTGCATTGCGACATGATCGACACAATCCGGGGTGCCTGGAAGAGAGCCCTCAACCGTGTGACGTGGACCCGAATCGTAATCTGGGGTTACCTTATCTGAATGGCGTCATTGTGAAAGTGGGTGAGGTTGGGGAGAGTGCAAGTTGATGTGAAAAGCTTTAGACAGATACCACCAGAAGAAGGGCAGTATGATTATGGTGAGTATTGGTATAGCAGCTCCACTCTACACAGTATCAGTAAAGCTTTCCGTCATAACCTGTACACCACTGTGAGCTACAAGCTTCAGTACAATGACCGATCCGTCGCATGCACCCATACCCCCGACTCATCGATTAATTATACAGGTATTACACTCACCGGTCTCACCGTCTTCTCCCCTCCTCGTCTCAAATGAATCTCCCATTATTATCCAACAATGACTTCAGCTAACGGTTTAGGTTGAGATAATGCAGGGCGAGTCCCGGAGTGGAAATAACTGGAGTGAGAGGTGTGAATAAGAGGTGAATGTTTGGTATCTGCTTTTGGAAGACGAGACGGAGTTCACCGGTCGGCAAGATTGTGTTTACAGACAGGAGATTGATCTTTGCAGCTCTCTGAGGATCTTGCTATGAAGACAAGAGCATAGCTACTTATGTAAACACAGGGAACTACTACGGAGTAGGTACATTCTAAAGACGTCAGACGAGTCACGTGATCTGAAGTACGATATTTTACAGCCGACCTGAATTGAAGCTGATTTGATTGACGTCTGTTGATGTGTTCATCTTAGTATTACAATGGCATCAATCGCAACCACTTACCATGTCTTGACAAGCCTTGCAACTGACCAGATCATTGGTTAACTTCGAAATCACTTTCTCCCCGTATCTACTAATCTCAACAAACGTCTCCATATCCTTTTCACCTCTTTTGCTCGTCTCCTTCTACGTCTACGCTCTCAGGCAGTGCAATATCAGTGAAAGCCTCACTCCAATACATTATTTTTTTACCATACTTCAACTAGGGGAATAATTTAGGCACGGTTTCGGGCAGCGAACTGCTTCTTGGAAACAGTGGCGGCTCGCTTGATGGCAGAAGCTCGGACAATGGCGTCGTAGATCTGCTCGTCCTTGTAGCCCTGGACGGTCTTGGAGACGGCCTTGGCAATAGCTCGAGAAGACTTGGTGGGCTTGAACTCAACAATGTGTCGGGACTTGGCGGGCTTGTTGGCGTTCTTGACGGTCTTGGTGATGACACAGATCTTGCCGGAGGGCTTGCAGTAGTGGACACCAACAGCCTTGTCGTGAGAGAGACCGGACTCGAAGTGAGTGGGCAGGTTGTTGAGAGCGTAGGGGTCTCGAGACAGAGTGGTCTCGATGCCCTTTCGCTTAACGAGGTAAGAGTTGGTGCTCTTGGTGCACTCCCAGATGAAATCGTTAGAGACGTTGGACATTTTGTGCTGTGGTGTGATTGCGACTACAAAGTAGGGTGCGAAGATTTGGGTGATTGAAAATGTCGGGAGTCTGCGCGCGAGGTGTGGTTCCCGATTTGGAAGGAGGACCAGGAGCTGCGGCCGGGAAGAGGTTTACTCCCGGGTAAGTCATGTGATGTGCATGAGAGAAATTAGGTTCGTGTGGGTTCGATTCCTATGTGTGTCGATATATGAAGGATAATTCATTACACTTCGGACTTTTCACCACATTTGGACTGATCTGCACAGCTGCAAAAAGTCCTCGTAGATGGACGACAGACAAATCTGTGCGCTACAGAAATAGGTCTTACAGAGAGGCCCAAAGTGGAAATCACTACATACTGGTCTTGGTACCGGCACTATC
The DNA here is from genome assembly GCA_900519055.1 of Yarrowia galli. Taxonomy (NCBI): domain Eukaryota; kingdom Fungi; phylum Ascomycota; class Dipodascomycetes; order Dipodascales; genus Yarrowia; species Yarrowia galli. Next base: position 2,661,284 of record ULGS01000005.1, on the reverse strand, counting down.
GTTAGTCGTCAAACGGATCGTCACAAGAACATTCACACCACACCCCACATTCCACCACATCTCCCTATCGGTGCTATAACAGTCTGTAACAACACCCTGTCTATTTGTACCGTACGTACTCCACCAATAAGAGCCCTGTTGATTCCAGCTATAAATCGGAGAGCGACGTCCGTGGGTCTTTTTTTTTTCGGCCTGTCCGTGCATCCGTGGCGCGTCAGGGAGGTCCATCTCGTGAGTTTGTTGTGGCTGGCAGCGGCGGATTCCGATAAGATGAGGGAGGAGGGTGTTTTTTGTCGCCTGCTGCCAGGGGGCGAAGGGTCTAAGAGTTGGTTAGCTGTATTTTTGGTGGTTTGTGTTAGTTTGATGAAGAGGGGGTTGGAGCAGATTGGATCGCCTATCAGTGACTCATCTCACCACAACTCCTCGTATCCACACAATCAGTCACTTGTCTCATCTGTATTGATGACCATTCATTATTACGGCGCTTGGACACTCTCTCCCTATAAGGGACAGGTTAGAGATAACTGAAAGTCAAAAAGCCTAAGTGCCATTAATTTCGCTCTTGCCATCTTCCCACAAGCCTTGTTCAGAACAGTGTCAAAGACGTGTGATAAAGACGTTTGTAACGGGCGAATCAGCGTGGAAAAACGCCGCGAATCGATTCCAAGTTACACAAATCAGATCACACAACACATAGTCACCTCGTACTACTCATAAACACCCCTATACACCCCGATCTCGCTTGTTTGCTGCATTATGGGTGCGAGCTAGTGCGCGTTGTTTAATAGACTCATTCTTTGCAATGCGCACGGCACTGCATTGTATGCAGCCCCACCCCCGAGCACACACTGTGGTCGGTTAGATAGGGTATAATAAGTATAAGACGTGTGGGGCTCGCATCTGACAGGTCTTTTTTCCTGCTCTCTCCCACTCTTCGACTTCAGTATCAGTGATCCGCTCCCTCTGTGCTGCCTAAAACAAATTGTGTTGCGTGGTTCTGAGACAGTCGCTCAAATCCAACCAAGAGATACTGACCGTATTAGCTACACACGTTCCTTTATCAGCGTTTAATTTTCGCACCAACCTTTTCTGTTCTAACTTTTTCAACAGTCTTGACAACCACACCTCTTCAACCAACAACCACCAACAACAACAACACCATCCATGTCATTGAGCTGCGAAAGTCCCCTATGGGATGGCAGCGATGTGCCCCGGTGTAGTCGTCAGATGTGAGTACGGACAGCACTGAACCACACATTACCTTACTCTTGTAGTGAGATCAAACCCCCACAAACAACCACTAACACACAGATACTTCTTCTTCTACCCCTACGTCATCACTATGGCCATCTCGGTGCTCCTGCTGGTCACCCGAACTATTCCCGCCTCGATAAAATACCTCGCACGACAATCTCGAAAGAGAGACCCCTCAGCAAAACCCCTACTCGCCTCAGACACGTTTGTGGACTCCGATACCGACGATAGTGATAACCTGCAGCCCGTGGCTTCTGAGACTTATGGAGCAGTTCTTGTCAACACCCAGCAACGACGATTTTCAGTGAGAGCCGACCGAGCCCGACTTTACGGCGGCCAGAACGCCTCCTCAAAGGATGACACCTCCTACACCGTGTGTCACCGAGGCGTGTTTGGAAACGCGACTTTTGCGCTGGAGGGCGTTTGTGTCATTGCCCAGCTGGTTCTGGCTACCCTGCCCTTCACCATCCGAGATCTGTACCCTGTCTATGAGGGCTATCCTTACAACGTGCTTGTCAACATGGCCTTTTGGCTTTTGGCCGTGTCTTTGTACGCCGCTAGAGTCTGTGCCAACTGGTCCAAGTTTCTGGGAGCACAAAAGCTGTGGCTCCATTCCACTCTTCTGTACACCGTGGCCGTCATCAGCTCTGTGGTTTTCTTCCGATCTGCCATTGTCGATCCTCAGACTCCCATGTCCAAGAACTTCTTTGTGGCCCAGTTTGCCTTCTGCTCAGTTCTTTTCCTCATTTCAATCACAGCCACCTACGCCGACAAGCCTATTATTCTGACTGCCGTCAAGGGTCTGCAGCCCTCTCCCGAGGCTGTGGCCAGTATCTTGTCTCGATCCACTTTTGGATGGCTTGATCCTATGGTCTATGCTGGATACAAGCGAACCCTGGATCTCAAGGACGTGTGGGACCTTCGATCTGACGATCACGCTGTCGCCATTCTCAAGGATTTCCGAAAACTCAAGCGATCTGCTGGACTCATTTGGAGATTTACCTTCTTCTTCAAGGGCTACCTGTGGGCTTCCTCAATGTGGGCTATTTTCTACTCTCTGGTCACCTTCATCCCTACAGTGCTGCTCAAGTCGCTGCTGTCGTACGTTGATGATCCCTCAGAGACTCCCAAGAACGTGGCTTGGCTCTACGTCATTGGAATGCTGCTTGCCTCCATTCTGAACAACGTGGGCCAGGGCCAGTGTCTGTTTATTGGTCGACGAATCTGCGTGAGAATGCGATCCGTCATCATTGGAGAGATTTACTCCAAGGCCATGCGACGAAAGGTGTCTGCCGCTGAGACCAAGGAGAAACCTGATGAGCCCATCTCTGGAGAAGCTGAAGTTGATGCTCTGGCTGAGGAGAACAATGGAGAGGGACCTCAGCAGGCCAACCTCGGAGCTATCATCAACCTGATGGCTGTCGATGCTTTCAAGGTGTCTGAGGTGTGTGCTTACCTGCATTTCTTTGTTGCCTCCATTGTTCTGTTTGCCGTGTCCATCTGGCTGCTGTTTGTGCTGATTGGCTGGTCTGCTCTGGCCGGCTCGCTCGTCATGCTGCTCTTCATGCCCGCCAACTACCTCTTCTCGGCCCAGTTCTCTGCTGTCCAGAAAGATCTCATGGGTGTCACCGATATCCGAATCGAGAAGACCAACGAGCTGCTGCAGTCCATTCGAATCATCAAGTTCTTTGCCTGGGAAGACAAGTTCATCGATGGCGTCAACGAGGTGCGAGAAAAGGAACTCAAGCTGCTGCGACGACGAGCCATCACCTGGGCCGGAGCCGGTCTCTTCTGGTACATGGCTCCCTCCCTGGTCACTGTTGCCTCCTTTGGTGTCTACACCTCTGTTCTCGGCCATAAGTTGACTTCTCCCATCGCCTTCACTGCTCTGTCGCTGTTCAACATTATGCGAATCCCCATGGCCCAGTTTACCGAGATGCTGGCTGCTGTTCTGCAGTCCAAGGTCTCTATTGATCGAGTCGAGAAGTTCTTGTCTGAGGATGAAACCTCCAAGTACGTGCAGCTCTGCAACCCCGTTCGAGGCCCCAACTCTCCCTACATTGGTTTCGAGAACGCTACCGTTTCTTGGGGTAAGAAGGAGTCCGACTTCAAGCTGCGAGACCTCAATCTGGCCTTTAAGGTTGGCCAGCTCAACTTGGTTATTGGCCCCACTGGTTCCGGAAAGACTTCTCTGCTGCTTGGTCTGCTTGGAGAAATGGAGCTTGAACAGGGCCAGGTGTTCCTTCCCGGTGCTGAGCCTCGAGAACAGCTCGCCATCGATCCCTCCACCGGTTTCACCGAGTCTGTCGCTTACTGTCCCCAACAGGCCTGGCTTCTCAACGATACCGTGCGAAACAACATTCTCTTCTCTTCTGACTACGAACCCACCCGATACCAGGCCGTTGTCAAGGCCTGTGGTCTGGAGCGAGATTTCGAGATTCTGGAGGCTGGTGATTCCACCGAGGTCGGAGAGAAGGGTATCACTCTGTCTGGAGGTCAGAAGCAGCGAATCTCGCTGGCTCGAGCTCTTTACACTCGTGCCCGTCACGTGATTCTCGATGATTGTCTTTCTGCCGTTGATTCTCATACTGCTGCCTGGATCTACGAACACTGCATCTCCGGAGAGTACATGGCCAACCGAACCTGTATTCTTGTGTCTCATAACGTTGCTCTCACCATCACCAACGCTGACAAGGTGATCATTGTTGATAACGGACGAATCAAGGGTGCTGGAACTCCTCAGGAGATGGCCGATCAGGGTCTTCTTGGAGATGATAAGCACATTTTGTCTTCTGCCTCTGTTTCTGCCTCTAGAACCGCTTCCCACGTCAACCTGCCCAATGCTGCCGCTGAGGCTGCTGCTGCTGATGCTGCTGCCGATTCTGATCTGCTCACCAAGGTTGTTTCTCGAATCCACGAAGAGATTCCCTCTAGTGCTGGAAAGCTCACTCAGGAGGAGGCTCGATCCGAGGGAACTGTGCCCTGGTCTGTTTACGAGGGTTACATGTCCAACATGGGAGGTCTGATCTTCTGGGGTGGTCTTACAGTCGCTTTTGTGGCATCTCAGTCTGCCGAAATGTACCAGTCCTTCTGGATCCGACAGTGGGCTATTGGTGTTGGTAACCCCGACGACAGTATCGAGCCCGGAACTCTTCTTTCTGTGGCCAAGGTGGTCCAGTCTTCCCCTGTTCTGCAGTCTCTGTCTGTCTTCTACCATAACGTTACTTCCAACTTTGTGAGTGTTGAGGATGAGACCCATGCTGCTCACTCGGCTGGCTACTACCTCACCATCTACTTCATTCTGGCCGTCATCTTCGTCTTTCTGTCTGTTTCCAAGGAGCTGTACATCTTTTTTGGAGGTCTCCGAGCCTCTCGAAAGCTGTTCAACGAGCTCATGCAGAAGGTTGTCTACGCCAAGCTGCGATTCTTCGACTCTACTCCCATTGGCCGAATCATGAACCGATTCTCCAAGGACGTGGAGGCTCTGGACCAGGAGACTGCCATGGCTGCTGGTATGATGGTGCAGAACTTTTTGGCCTGTGTTGCTACTGTTGTTTTGATCACCATGATCACCCCCTCTTTCCTGTTCTTTGGTATCATCATTGCCGGCATCTACATGGCCATTGGAGTCTTCTACCTGACCACCTCTCGAGAACTCAAGCGTCTGGACTCCACCACCAAGTCGCCCATCTACCAGCACTTTGGAGAGACTCTTGTTGGTGTGACCACCATTCGAGCCTATGGAGATGAGCCTCGATTTGTTCGAGACAATCTTGAGAAGGTCGATACCAACAACCGACCCTTCTTCTACCTGTGGGTTGCCAACCGATGGTTGTCTTTCCGAGTCGATCTTGCCGGTGCTCTTGTCACCTTCTTTGCTGGTGCCTCCATTCTCATGGCCATTGGTAAGATTGACTCTGGTCTGGCTGGTGTGTCTCTCACCTACGCCATTCTCTTCTCCGAGAACGTTTTGTGGGCCGTGCGACTCTACGCCGTCAACGAGATGAACATGAACTCCGTCGAGCGAATCCAGGAGTACCTTGATCTGGACCAGGAGCCCCCGGCTGTCATTGAGGACAACAGACCTCCTGCCAACTGGCCCTCCAAGGGAGAGATTGAGGTCAACAACCTGTCTCTCAAGTACGCTCCTGAGCTGCCCGACGTCATCAAGGACGTTACTTTCCACGTCCAGCCCCAGTCCAAGATCGGTATTGTCGGCCGAACTGGTGCTGGTAAGTCTACAATCATCACCGCCTTCTTCCGACTCATTGAGGCCCATCAGGGTAGCATCAAGATTGACGGTGTGGACATTGGCAAGATTGGTCTCAAGGACCTTCGACGGGGCCTGGCCATCATTCCCCAGGACCCCACCCTCTTCACAGGAACCATCCGAACCAACTTGGACCCCTTCGACCAGTACACGGACGAGCAGGTGTTTGAGTCTCTTCGACGAGTGCATTTGATCGAGGACTCTTCCAGCTCTGAGTCTGAAGGCAGCACCTCTTCTGCTGCTACTACTAACGAAAACAAGAACCAGTTCAAGGACTTGTCTTCTTCCGTGTCCGAGTCCGGATCCAACCTGTCTCAGGGCCAGCGACAGCTCATGTGTCTGGCTCGATCTCTGCTCAAGAGCCCCAAGGTGATTCTTCTGGACGAGGCCACTGCGTCCATCGATTACGAGACGGACGCCAAGATCCAGAAGACCATTCGGTCTGAGCTCAACGACACCACCATTCTCACCATTGCCCATCGACTGCGATCCATCATCGACTACGATCAGATTTTGGTTCTGGATGCCGGCGAGGTTCGGGAATACGCTCCTCCTCACGAGCTTCTGCAGGACAAGGATGGAGTCTTCTACTCTCTGTGTGCCGACTCTGGCGAGTTTGAGGCCCTCATTGACTTGGCTAAGGAAGCCTACGAAAAAGCATAGCATGATAATCAGCATATACCTGATTTAGTTTATTAGATTTACATTGATATTGTACAGAAGTGAGTGGCCGGAGGTCACGAATGGACAACATTGTATTGTACGGTACACTAGTATTCTGGGACAGTGTCAGCAGTGTCTTGATCTGGGGCAGAGTGACCTGCTTTCGTATTAAGTATAAGCTTAAGTACAACCTCAACCATTTTAAGGTTCGTCAACAAAACAGAAGGCTTAGTAACCCACCGGAGATGTAGTAACCACAAGAGAAGCCCTCAAAAAAGATCACAGTGCAATTGACAAAAAGAGAATTGCAGCACCTAGGATTCTCGTATGGTCTCCCACTACAATACTAACTAGGCTCTCTGGTGCTTGACTATGGCTGATCGGACGGGAAGCCGTATTTTCACCAGGATATGGCCGCAACTGCACCTTTTCGGTGTTTTGGCTGTTTGTGAGGCCAAACATGTCACGTGATTCGAAAAATTCAATTTTTTTTTGACGCCACTGAAGTCTCCTTTGTCTTAGGGGGGTTCAGGAGTGTACTGTTCGTACTCCCTTAGCATAGTCTTTTCTCTACTGTGAGACTATCACCTTGTTGGGGTTGTAATAGGAGTTGTGTCTTTCTGTCAAGGGTAGCGTTGGATCTCTTTCATAAAGTTGATTAGTTGAATCCTTAGAGCCTTGCGGTTAATTTGATACTAAAATCGACACCACTCGCTTCAATCACAATGCTGTTGTGGTGTGCTTTCAATTGGACACAATCAACTGCTTTCCTCCTGTATGCAACTCTTTCCCACCTCCACTACCCCAGATACCGTTCCACACTCTCCAGATGCAAGATAAGAGAACAGCCACGGTTTCAGCTTAAACACAAAAGCCTGAACCTCAACACAAGTACGCGTTATTACCACATGTCTCAGAGTCAGTCCGCTTAGCGTGAGGAGAGGTACACTTTGGGGGCCAGCCACTGATACTCTTCGATTGTGTGTTTGTGGTGAATACCATGACTCCAGGGACTACATCTACTGACCTCCAATGGACGACAAACTGGTTAGCCGGCTCGTGGAGCTCATCGAAGTGACAATTGAGTCACATCTTGAGAAACGCGAGCAACGTCGAACTTCTAGACGCAATGGAACTGACAGTGACGAAGAGAGCCCCGGTCTCGATGCTGAAGCTGAAGAGGGCTCAGCTGAGGAATACGACGGCGAACTGTTCGTACCTGAAGAGGAGCCTGAAGCCCGCCTAAGAACCAGAAAAACAACAACAGCAAGACCGACAAGTGGTCGCACCAAGACCAGTTCTGCCAGACGAAAGCCAGCAAGAAGAGAACGGGTTGAAGCTGACCTTTTGAAGAGGACACGACGCACAGCAAGGGAGGAAGCAGACGTCAGAATGAAAGTCAGGAACGCCTCTACCAAACCCTTAAAGGTGAAGGCGTCCACCAAAGTCCGCCGGTCAAGAGCTATCTCCAAAGCTCGCACACCAAAAGCCTCATCTTCGAAAGCACATACCGCGAGAGCAGACACTCCAGTAACTCCACCGCCTTCCCAGTCCCCAGAAGAGTCTCCTACTCGAGTCAAGTGTGAGAAGGGATCTGTACCAACTCAGGAAACGGCAGAGGAGCTCGAGACCTACTTTGCGGATCTCAATCTTACTCTTCCAGTTATGAATTTTTCATCGCCGCGTTTCTGGTCGACTATCATGAACTACAACCAGTGCAAGCTGGTGACAGGAAATCGTGTCACCACCTTTCGAGATTTGGTCAGAGGCATTTCCATCAGTTCAGAGAATTGTTACCCAAAGTGGCTCAATGATGGCTTGGTCTCCAGAACGCAGTTCCACATGTACCTGAAGGCCAGCAAGAGACTGGACGCCATTGTGAATGTGGTACGAGGAGAATCCAACAGGTCAAGGGCACCATGGCCAGGTTGCTCCTGGTTGACATTGAAATCAAGAGCTAGGGACGTCGTCATTGCTAGGGACCTCGTCATTGCTAGGGACCTCGACGAGCTGAAGCTACTACCTAGTCTTAAGCAGACCTTCTCCCAAGCCTCAACAGGTGGGTACAAGTGTGAGGGCCTCACTTCCGAACTGTCCAGATACTTGATCGAGAAGTATCAGGAAGAGAAAGAACTGGATTCCGACTCTGAGTCTGAGAAGGATAAGGAAGACTCTGATGTAGAAATGAGGGATGTCTATGGAGAGGAGGAAGAGGATGTTCCTCCTATAGTGTCATCAAGTGAGCTTCTTGAGGCGCGTCTTTTTAACCAGGAGAGGTTAGCTGGGAGTGCAGCTGTACCAACAGAGGAAACGATTACGCAACCGAGCGAGACTACTCAAACAGCGGCCTCATGTGGCTAATAATCCCTTAGACGACTCCTATAGCTACAATTGAACCTGTGCAGATGTAAATCTCAGACTCGAAGCTACAAGTGGGCCAAGGTTCTCACACAACGTGGTTCTCGACCCTTCTGGGCTCAAAATCAAAAAGTAGAACCGCTGCTAGACTTGTTCTAATGACTGGTTGAGTTTTGCAGACCTCAAAGATATTATCGATGTCTCAGTGTTAGCGTGAGGGAAGCTACTGGTATGTGGTCGGGTGGGAGGGGGACCAGATATCGCTGTTGATGTAGATGTTAACGACACCCCCAGCATGGACAAAAAGGCTCTCCAACAATTGATTGAACAGGCCGCTAGGAACAGCAGGGAGCTTCAGCTAGCGCTGGAGAGGATGATGGAAGCAGAGGCCAGGCAGAGGTCTGAGTCTTCTGTTGAGGAAGACGAGGACGAGGAAGAGGTAGAAGAGGACGAGGACGAGGAGGTAGAAGAGGACGAGGACGAGGAGGTAGAAGAGGAAGAAGACGAGGTAGAAGAGGACGAAGAAGAGGAAGATGAAGATGATGAAGATGATCAACGGGCTGTCAAAACTGAACGACCTGTCAAAACGGAACGAGTTAAGACTGAACGGCTACAAAGATCCAGGTTCCCTGTTGTCTACAGAAACCAGGGCTTTAGAGGACTGGATGTTCTTCTTCCGGCCCTAGATTTCGAATCTGACACCTTCTGGGCAGACCTCATGGAGATGAACCAAACCAGGTTGCAGACTCGTCCCCAATTGACCACTTTCCGCCATCTTACCAAACATCAGAAGATTCATTCCAATATCAAGATACCTCCCTGGTTAGCAGATGATTCAGAAACACACGAACAATATCCATTGTATTTCAGAGCTTGCAGGCGACTTGACAACATCGTCAAAAATATTCGAAAAGCTCATGAACACCAAGTCTTGGAGGGGACTCCCTGGTACAATCATTTCTTGGACGACAACTTATGGATCATAGATATCCGAATGAGAATTGCTGGAGACATCGACAAGCTAGGTCTTTCTGCGGAGACAAAGAGAATCGTTGCAACGAATGAGGCAGGATGGCGAGCCTCGATTCAGACGTGCAATCAAATTGTCGAAGATCTGATTGCAGTTTATGAAACTGGAGTTCTTGGCCAATCTGGTTGTGAAGAGCAGGAGGAGAGAGAGTATGGAACGAAGAGGAAGCGGAAGAAGCCTACACAAACACAAGAGCAACAAGTGGTACGTCTAAAGAGAAAGCGGAAGAAGTCTACACAAGAGCAACAAGTCGTGCTTCGAACTAGAAAGCGTCAAGGTTCTGAGGAAGAAGAGGAAGAAGAGGAAGAAGAGGAAGACGAGGAAGAAGCTCGCGAAAAACGAGTTCAGTTTGACCCAGCTTTCGCGGAAGTTATGCAAAAGGTCCAAGGTTTGAACATCAATCATCGCAAAGGAGTAGTTCATATGTTTGCTGGGTTATACACGCGTAAACAGTGAAAATATACTATCTAATCAATTGGTTATATAAGTTAAAGCTAAGGTGCTTATTTGGTAGGGACGTGCTCCTTGTGCTCCTTGTCATCACCGTAAGCCTTGGTACCGTAGTGACCGTTGATACAGATGATATCCTGGGGTCGGTAGTCCTGCTTTCCGGAGAAGAAAACCTGCAGAATGTTCTTGGTTCCAGCAGCGTATCGGCCCTGGGCATCGATGGAGGTACCGGAGATATGGGGGGTCATGGCGTTTCCACCGCCCCACTTGTTTCGCATGTATCTCCAGGGGTGGTCCTTGGGGGCGGGCTGGGGGTTCCAGACATCACCACCGTAACCTCGGATCTTTCCAGACTTGAGGGCGTCGACAATGTCCTCGGTGACACAGATGGCACCTCGGGCGGTGTTGACGAGCCAAGCGCCGTCCTTCATGTGGGAGATGAGCTCCTTGTTGAACATACCCTTGGTAGAGTCGTGCAGAGGACAGTTGATGGTAACAATGTCACAGAGGGAGAGCATCTCTCGGAGGTCGGGAACGTGTCGGCAGCCAATCTCCTTCTCGACATCAGCGGGCATGGGCTGGTAGTCGTAGTAGAGGAGCTCCATGGGGTCAAAGGGCTTGACTCGCTTGAGGACTCGCTGTCCGATTCGGCCACCTCCAACGGTACCGATGACCTTACCCTCCAGGTCGTAAGAGTCCTTGGCAACGGCGGCAACATCCCAGCCACCCTCGATGATCTGCTCGTGGGCGGGGACGAAGTTTCGGACCAGGACCAGCATGGTCATGACAACGTGCTCAGCGACAGACTGGACGTTGGAGCCGGTGACCTCGAGAACAGCAATGTCTCGGGCGTTGGCGGCATCAAGGTCGATATGGTCGGAACCAACACCGGCAGTGATACAGATCTTGAGCTTCTTGGCCTTCTCAATTCGCTCCTTGGTGATGTAGGCGGGGTGGAAGGGGGTGGTGATGACAATCTCAGCATCAACAATCTCCTTGTCGACGGTGGAGTTCTCACCGTCCTTGTCGGAGGTGGTCACCAGGGTGTGTCCCTGAGACTCGATCCAGTTTCGGAGACCGAGCTCGTTCTCGGTACATCCGAGAAGTCGGGGCTCGTCCTTGGCGTGGGTGCCGGCGTCGTAGAGAACAAGAAGGATCTTCATATTTGTAGTAGTAGTTGTTTGTGTGATGAAAACTGAATAGAGGGCATGGGCAGCCCTTTATATAGACGACGAACCCACCACATGAACCAGGACACACGGACACAGAGACACAGGCACATCCCGCCGCCCGCACAACCTTGAGGCTCTCTCTGTCTGCGTGGGAAGCCTTGTTTGAAGCTTCGAGGGGGCTGATCGAGCAACTGGGGCAGCCGGTAATTGGGGGAGAAATGTGGCCCTTTGAGATTGAGTTGAGGCTGACAGAGAGAATGTTCTGTGCCTCGCTTAGGTGTGTACTTGTAGGGTAGTAAGCGAGGATGGGGGAACGAGCATCTTGTCAATGGCTCTGGTGACACCGAAGAGTCCACTTCAATTGAGCCACAGAACGCCCCTCTCGTTAGCCACCTCCACAATGACCGTCCATGTCCTTCCATAGCCAACTCTCCCCTCAAACACAAACCCAGAGCTAGACATTTCCGAGCCGCACCACTGCGAAGCTGTATGTGCCGGTGCACAAAGATACTGTAGCGAAAGGTAATTACGGCGCCGCACCTCACGGTCCGGATTCTGTTCTTTCAGCGGGGTTTTAAAACATGGGGAACTTGGGGTACGGTCTCAAGACTCGAGGAGTACGGCTTGTTGGGCCCTTAACCGCATTCGTGCTCTTACCCAGATTACTGTAAGCCGCTCTACAACCACAACACCCGCCTGCATTTCTAGCGTTGAGCTACAAGAGCGTATGTACGAGTACTGGGTGCACGATACTCTGTAGAGGCACCGTAAAGTCCTCCCTCGATCCCATACACGCACGCCCCAGAAGGTTCAGTTGCTGCTACAAGTGCCTTCGATTGGACGTAGGAGTGTGTACAGCCACTGACGATTGTGCCTGGCTTATGCGCGCAATGGTGGGGGTAGTTGGTGATATGAAGGCGACGATTATCTTCACACTGATGAAGTGCTCGCTCGTCAGTAAAGCTACAGTACGCCAAGAATCTCAACTCTCAGACGTTGGTGTCTTTTGGCTCTCGTCGAACAAGTCTCGTATCCGACTCATAGATGTTCGTTTATGATTCACCGTGGACCAGCGCTGGTACGAGTAACTCCTTCAGCTCTCAAACACCTCCCATACATTCATACGGTACATACCCCAATCTGTGCTGGCATTGTGCAGATTCCAGCAATGTAACCGCTGCACCCCAGAACCTTGTGATAATCATCGTCAGGGGCATTAACTGAGTCAGGAGAGAGCTATCGGAGAAAGCTGACCTATCATAGGATTCAATTGGGTCTATTGATGAGGTCTCTTCTTTTCTCTCGCTCACATCTCTCACCAACAGCCGATTACCCCGACTTACCAACAATCACCAACCTCCAAGGCAGCTACTCTATCGCCTCCAAAGTTCCACCTTCGTTGTAGGAAGTTAGAAGGTTATCAGCTCTGCCAACTCACAGGTGGTGCCTTGTTTTTTTCTTGACTCCAAAGCCTGGTTATGGAAGGCCGTGGATGTCTCTCTTGGAATCTTGAAAGACGTAATTGTGCAGAGTTAGCCCAACGGTGTTCATAACAGCCGGAAAGAGGCGCCAAAACGTGTTCTAAAGATGCATAGCCGGGATGACCTCTCGTTGCAAAAGGAGATTTCTTAACCCGATCAAGATTCACACCAAGCCAGGCCAAGTCATACTCAGAAGTTCGGCAGGCAAAAAAATCGACAACTGCAGGATTCGAACCTGCGCGGGCAAAGCCCAACAGATAGTACGTTAATTCGAATCTGTCCCGTTAACCACTCCGGCAAGTTGCCACTCGGCCACAGAAATGCGGCGGTTATTTTTGGGATTTCCAGAACGTACTAGAGCCTAGAAATAGCGAAAAATTCGGCGAAAATTTTGGCCTTTTTTGGCTGACCCAGAGAACTAGGAGGTGTAACAAGGTATTGTATAGTTAGCACGTGGTCAAGGGTATGTCCTCCAAAAGAGATCTCATCGATAGGGCTTATATTCATGTTGTGATGACTAAGCATCTTAGTACTGTTGGCTATGGGGCATGTGAAAAGTCATCTCAAGTTGCTTACAAGACTCCTGGGTCCGTATATAATTCATTGCCGATATATAATCACTCTACCTACAGCTTAGGAGGTTTGTTTCCCTGAACAATAACGGTTTCAGGGTAAGTTGTTCGAGAGGAGGTGTGCCATGCTGCTCCATCGATCACCAGAGTAGTTCCTGAAATGTAAGAGGCAGCGTCAGAGAAGAGAAACACGGTTCCGTTGGCAATGTCTTCAGTAGTTCCGAATCTCTGGACAGGAACGAGCGACAGGGATCGTTGTCGAGCGTCAGAGGGGAGAAGACGTCCCAGACCCTCAGTTCCATCAATAGGACCGGGAGCGAGACAGTTGACAGCAATACCCAGGGGTCCCAGTTCAACGGCGAGAGCCTGGGACAGTGCGTCGATGCCTGCCTTTGCAGCTGACACGTGAGACTGTAGAGACACGCCTCTGTAGTGCAATGTGGCAGACACAAACAGCACCTTGCCCTTGTTCTTTCTCAGTTCAGGGAAACACGCCTTGACGGTGTTGTAGGAGCCCAAAAGATCAATGGAGATGACAGATTTGAAGGCGTTGGCAGACAGATGGTTGAAGTCTGCCAAGAAGTTACCTGCGGCTCCTGCAATCACGAAATCGATTCGACCCAGTTCCTGCACGGTCTTTTCGGCTGCAGCTACCAGAGACTTGACTTCTCGGACGTCACAGTTGCCAATTCCAATCACCTTGGCTCCGGGACGCAGCTGCTGCATTTCCTCGGCGGCCTTTTGTGTCACTTCGGGTCGTCGTCCAATTACGGCGGCGTTGGCGCCCAGAAGAATGAGAGCTTCGGTCTGCACTCGACAAATGGTTCCTGCTCCTCCAGTCACCAGGACAACCTTGCCATCGAACAAGCCGGGGTTGTAGACGCATGTTTTGAGCCATTCGGGAGTGAGAGTGTTGGGCATGTTGAAAGAGGTGGTAGTTGGTGTGTGTATGGTGTCAGAGCCAGATCTACACTGGTACTTATATTTGCACTGTCTCATCAACAAGGTTCAAGTGGGGTCAAGGTTAGGTGGGGGGGGAAGGTGGAATATACGATATCTCGGCACGTCCTGTAGTGGGTGGGTGGTGCTTTTATAGGAGTAGAAATTTGACCTCTGGTTTACCTGTAGCCTAGCTTTCAGTTGACCAGCTTTTTACACCGCTTAGGTAAGCATAGTGACATCTCAGATTCACCATCCACATTCTCATATATGCACCCAACTCAGCTCTCATACAGAACATGTTTCAGAAGCTTACCTAATACCCCTCCAAATTCAGCCAAAATTTGCCAACCCATAAATACAAGACCAAAAAACCACAGACCAGCCCATCTACCCTACTGCCACCGCCACACCTTGCAGTATCACCACATTTCCACCTCCCCACTTCGGACCCGACCATGCATCCCAATGCAGCTTAAACGCACACCCGCTGCCGGCTATACCGCTAACTGCGGCTCGTTGACATAATCATAACGTGAATAAATAATTACCTACAATACATCTACATGTTGACGGCCAAGAGAATGGCCAACATACCCAAAGTCTCCCGTCCATCGGCAATGGGGATTTAAGCAGCTCCAAAATCATCTGGATGTCCTTGTTGAGCAGCAGAACGGCATACTCAAAGCGGTACTGTAACGACGAGGGGAACAGAGGGAATGCACGCGACCCGGTGATCACACTGACAGGATCGAAGATGGCATGATGTGCTCCCACACGCGTAATCGGATACTTTAGGGGGATCTCAAACAAGCCTGAAAGGAGCATCAGAAGCTCACAGGTAAGAGAATATGCAAAAGTTTGTTCGTGTTCGTCGGGCGAGGTTAGTGAGAGGCCGGCAATGGCGTAAGAGCCGTTTCTGTGGGTTATGGGGAAGATTTCACAGAGTTGCTCGAGCGAGTCCTTTCTGACATTGAAAAGAGCGCGTTTTTCGTCCTGAACCTGCTTGAAGAGATCCTTGGGCACATTCTGTAAGGCCTCCTTGGCCTTCTCTTGCAGCATTCCTCCACTCTTCAGGTATGCGCGCCTTGTCTCGATATCTTGTACGAGCTTTGCCCTTTTTTGATCCAGTTTGAACTTGGTCGTGGCCAGTTCCGCCTGGGCTTCTTTGATCCGGGCAATCTCAGCCACAATGTAGTTCTGACTGCGTTCGGCCATTGTTATGAGCTCTCTGTTTCGCGTCAGAGTCTCGACCTCCTTGGATATCGTCTGGCGGGTGTGTTCGGCGTCCTTTACGAGATGTTCCATGTTGAGTACCTTGAGCATCTGATCGAATGACGTGGCATTGAGAGGTTCTGCCGGTGTACGTAGTCCAGACGACGAAGATACCTGATGTAGAAATGCTGAGGGAGTTCCAGGAATGAAACAGCCATCATCTAGGGTCAGCACCAGTTGACTCTGCCGACGAGCTGCTGACTCATCCTGACCAATGTATCGTAAAGACGACAAATCCACCCTGTACAGCGACGGTCTGAACAGCTCCTTGTCGTCGTCACTGTCTTCTAGCCATAACACCACCACGATCTCCTTCAGGTCTCTGTAGTTTTTGTCAAAGTCCAAGTCCACGCCAAAGTTCGATTTGTGCACAAACACTGGCGATACGTAGATTGGTTTGTCTTTGTGTTCCGGGTCGTGGACAGAGAAGAATGCAGTTGGGGGGTGGTACTCAATGAGTTCGTCGTTCAGCGAGTCTGTGCTTGGTGCCCGAGAAATCTCCACTTCTGGAGTTGGAGCCGGGTACTCGGTGATACTGGTGATTGACGGCGCCGCTATCAGCTGCTGTTTGCCGTTGGTTTCTGGTTCTGTGGTAGTATCGTCATGGGCTGCTCCGTTTTGTGGTTCCGACGACTCGCCCTTTGTGGTGATGGAGAGATTGGTTGACGTGGCCTTTTTGGCGGTGACGAACGGCAGAAAGCCCTTTTGAGAAATGCGGAATTGAGAGTCGTGGTTAGTGATGAAGGGCGACGCTGGCCGGGTCGGAGGGGTGTCCAGGGGCGTCGCGAGGGGCGAGCTGATGGTGCTTTTGAGGTCGTTTTTGCGCACACAAACGACATTGGCGAAGGAGAGGCGATGGACGTGGCGAAGCCGGCGCTTGGACGACGCTAGAGTCAGTTTGTGTCTGTCTCTATGTCCCATCACTCGCTGCTGTGGTTTTCAAAATTGACGTTGTGGTGTTGTCAATACGAGCCTTACTGAAGCATGCATACGATTAGCTGCATTTGTGATGATTGCGCAGGACCAAGTAACAAGGGTTAGAGTTAGTTGGAGGGGGGTAAGTAGAGGTGAGAGTTAGGGGGTGGTTCAAACACTGTGTCTAGACAAGATACGCCGCTGAAAGTTGAAATATCGGCCTTTGGCCGTGATCCGATCCGAATGTTCGAGTCTCATTGAAATCCGATAAGAACTGCAGCTTTTGACCGGGGCTAAAAAGTAGATCATGATGCGCCAAGTTCGCACCCAGACCCTATAGTGACGAGATCACGCGTGACAACAGCCCCACGAGCTCAATTGATCATGCTACACACCGCTATCAAATCTATATCTATTAGTGTCCTTATACAATGTCGTCAACATCTACTTGAAAGCCTTGGCGACAGTCTCCCAGAACTGCTTACCCTGGATTCGAGCAACGTTCTTCTCGAGCTCGGTGGGCTTTCGAGATCCGTCTCCTCCAGCAAAAGTACCAGCTCCCCAAGGAGAGCCTCCGTGGATCTCATCGAACGAGGTCAGCAGAGGAGCAGCCTCCTTGTATCCGAGAGGCACGTAGATCATGCCGTGGTGGGCAATTGTGGACAGAGCGTTGATAGCAGTGGTCTCCTGTCCTCCTCCGGGAGTACCAGTGGACACAAAGACACCGGCGTACTTTCCGGCCAGTCCTCCGCTGGCAAACAGACCTCCAGTCTGGTCCCAGAACGTTCTCCATTGGGCGGGCTGGTTACCGAATCGAGTAGGGATACCCATGAGAATACCGTCGTACTCTGTGATCTTCTCGGGGGTGATAACAGGGTCATCAGGCTTGGGGGGAGCCTTGATGATATCGAGGACGTTTTGAGGGAGAGTCTCCTGGACCTGGTAGAGGGTGGAAGATCCTCCAGCAGACTTAATTCCCTGCTGGATCTCGTGGGCGAGGGTTCGAATGTGTCCGTAGACGGAGTAGTAGACGACAGCGACCTTGGGAGCCATTGTGTGTGTGGTGGGTGGTTGGTGATGTGTTGGTGATGAGGTTCTAAAGTTGGGGGAACCTCACTCTCTATATATACTTGTGTTCACAGCCTTCCATTTTGAGCCAAAGCAAATCTGAGGTCGCTACCGATACTCACAGTGTAGTCAATCTTGACTGTGCATTGAATATGTGGGAGGCCGTTGACACTGACAAAGAAGGAGCGGCACAACAGCTCGCACTATAACTTGCTGCTATTGTTTGCTCATACATTGGTAATGGTGAGGGGCCACGCTAAGTGACAACTGCGAGTTTAGTATGGAGCCCCCCGTTGGTTGCTTTAGTTATGTGCTACTGGTGAGCTACCGCAATTCTACAGCTATGATTCACTTTGCTTTTCACTGTCTGGCTTTTCCTAGCTATGCTTCATATGCTTCTATCAGGCACATCATGTCTCCTGCTCACCGGTTTTGCTCCATCCACGTGTTTACCTTTGGTGGATGTCAACAGTGTGAGGTTCTTTCTGTGACGATACTTAATCATGGTCTAAGAGCCAGTCTAACAAATAATGCGAGCCGTACAATGCTGACAAATAACAAGCCATCCACAGGCAGCTAACCACTTATCCGTACCCCACAAACAGCCTATATCGCACTTCTACATTGCACAGCCCTGTCAAACTTACAGTCCCTTCATCGCTACTGCAGAGAACAGAGCTAATGTGAGTTTATCTGTGTGGAGAAGGAGCCCAGTCACGTATGACTGTGACGAAGATCTCTTAGTCAGGTGTTGACAATTGTGGGGAGGGGCGTCTTGGTGCGTTTATAGCCCACTCGTACTTGTAGCTAATGACAAATGTGGCACACCTACACTCAGACCATCACTATTAAACCATGACACCCGGCCTAGAAACAGGATCTTCCTGATCTGTTCAGACCAAACAGCATCCAGGCCTCAGTATATGCTCCGACTACAAGTACCGGTACCTCCTGTCCCCACAACACTCATTCTCAGCGACATCTACTCACCCTCACCAACTCTCAAAGGCCGGGTAACCCCCAAATCGACACTTCAACCTCATACCGAAGGAGCTCCAAGCAACATAGTATCAAAAGAAGTAAACCAGGGGTCATGCGGCGGTCTATACTACTCACTGGAGCGCGTTTCGGGGCGAAACAGCGACATTTTATGAAAAGTTCAAAATCGGCCAATTCGCCTGAGTCCCACCCTACAAAATCTAGCAAAACTGGCCATTTCAAATCTGCTGACTAATCACATTTTTTGCGAATACTGGTCCAGGCGCAATAAAAGTACTACCATGTGAAAATTCAGAACCTGGCCATTCCAATAGTACCGCCCGCTTATCTAGCCGTCGCCTTTAATGTGGTTCTATCCTCCAACGAAATCGCGTTTTTAAAACTTTACCTCGAGTTCGGCCTTTTTTGACCTTTTCTAAAAATTCTCGAAACTGGACCACTTGCGAAAACTCTAATTATCCATCTTGGCCTCAAAACCCCAAACCTCGAGATTAGAAATGAAAACTGTGAAATCTGAGAAAAAACTTTTATGGGTCCGCTAGAATCGCCTGAATCTCAGCATTACGAAAATGTCACTTGTTATTGTGTTTGGATTTATTCGGGGGTCATACGACTAGTTGAAGTTATCTTCTTTGATGACGTCATCATGCATATTTTAAGGTTTTTCGTCTGTTCCTTCCTAAAATGGAAGTGTGACGAGATACTACCATATCGTTCGTAGCAGCTCTTAGAGAGCTCAGAATGACAAAACAATTTGATGAGACTGTAGAAACGATATTGGGGAGTCGTAGGATACACTTACTTTCTCGATGTGACGTCTACGCAAGGAGATATGGCTATAGCTATGGCAAGCCTTCAATCTCACCAAACAGCCTGAATAAATTCCAAATTGAGATTCGAAAGGCGGATTCTGGATCGCCAGAGCAGGGGCTTTCTTTTAGAGGTACTTTCACTCGATTCTGGGGCATGTCATGTTTCCACCAAAAGTTGAGACCTTGATGAACTTCATGACGATTCCCCGATTAAGGTTTCGAGACAGCCCAGTTTTGGGAGGTTCGCAAAATAGTGTGAAACTGGGGAATTTCAGATTTCGTTAGAGGGTTAGAAGGCATTGGAGTACCAGGAAGCAGTTGAAAGCAGGATGGCTATACTCACCACACTTCAAGGTATCTTATGGTAGTTTTGTTTTAGTTATAGAGTCACTATCTCGGGAGATAGGTCCGAGCCTGGGCTTCCAAATGGGTCGATTTTGGAGAATTTGTCTGGTTAGGGGGTCAGGCAAAATTGAGATTTTTGGGCATTTTCGACAATGTTTTGTGAGTATATAAAAATGCTGAAAAGTTGATCAACTGAGCCAGAGGGTTGCTGTCTGTTACAAGTACGTCTAAAATGTCACATTTTTGAACGCGTGGTCCATTTTCTTAACTAGTATGGGGATGCTCTTAAGTATTAGCTACAATACTTGACTAGACATCCATACAAACTATCATTCATTATTACTCCATTGTCAGCGGCTCATCTACGGTCTCTTCGGTCTCCTCATCTCCCCTCTTGACCATCTCATAAGTTGGCAGCTCATCACCACCATCTCTGAACCAATAGTAATGCTGGAGCATAAGAATGACGTCAAAGAAAATGGTGACCCAAGCAAGAAGGAACTTTGCAACATTCTTGTAAATTCCCTCCATATCATTGTTTATGATTCCGTCAAATACCAGTTGTCCCATAGACAGAAACCCTCCTCCTGTGTCCAGTAGAACACTAGCTATGGCAAACCCCTTTGTCGACTTTCGTTTGTAGTTCCAGGCCAGTTGTGGGAAGTACTTGCAAGTACTCATGAGCACCTTGACAGATCCAGTGACGTAAGTAAAGTCGACCCATTGGATGCCAAACTGAGGAAAAAGCCATGCTGAAAGAGCAGTTAATACACATACTGCTATGGTACCCCATAGAAGAGTGAGTCCCCAAGTAGAGACTCTTTGAGTAGGACTTCTCCTGTATCCCCAAAAGTAGACTTGACTGAGAGTCAAGAGAGTCAAGAAACAGCCGTGGATTCCGAAACAGATATCATTGAACTGCATCAAAGGGTAATGTTTGTCTTCAGAAGCAGAACCATGTCTAGAAGCATACTGTTCTCTGGTCGTGTTGTCGAAGTACAACAGCCAAGCTCCCACGATCCAGCATAGGTAGCCCCAGGTGTTGAGGTAGAGAAAGTCGAGCGAGATGCCCTCTGTGGACTTGAGTTTGATGTTGAGCCAGATGGGTGGGTAGAAGGCACAACTCCAGAGGACAAAGTAGCCCCATCCCATGATCTGGGAAAGGATGGTTAGTGTCGTTGACATGAGTTGAGTGTTCAACAAAAAACAACTCATCCATTCCTATCTCCTCTCCTCTTCCTCTAAGCCACAGCTCGCGTGCTATGTCTCACATCCAGCTTAGATTGAATGTAGATCATCGGAGAGCACTTGGCAGACAGAATCGGTGCAGGGGTGGATGGGGTGAGGTGGTAGCCACGGGAACTTATCAACACCAAGTCATTTGATCGATCAAACAAGACTTCAAGAGCTGGCACAAACCACTCGTTATCTACCACTACAAACACCTCCTTGTTGCCCACCTACCTTCCGCTTAGGTTTCGGAGTCCGCCAGAGTTCCGACACAGAGGCTACAAACAAAGAGAATGAGGCTCAAAGATGGAGTTCAGTACGAGTTTGATTTGCTCATCTCGCTAAAAGGTCGTGCGGCACTTTTTGCTTTATCCATGTCGCTGATAATCTCAAGAGTGTGAGACCACCGTTTAGAGGTAGCAAACAAACGATATAGGGGCCATTTCAACGCCAGATCCGCTGTTATAGCCCCCCAAGACTCTTGTAATTTGGCTGGAACTTCGTTCATCCTTTTCCCTCACCTTTTCACCCGTTTCAACACACATCTCTTGCTCTGATCGTGATCTGATAATCATCATCAGAACAGGACTATCCAACAACAGAATAAAACTGTCCCAGCAACAAAAAAACAATTTCACTGTATTCTCTGAGTAGTTTTACACAGACCAGATTTTCTCCGAACCCGATATCCTCCCTCCCCATCATTTTACAGCCCCCCAAAAAGCGGGTCACGTGACATATACTTTAGGGTGTCTACGTCCAAAATTTTAGTCGTTTACAACCTTAAAAGCGATGTGGCGCAGCGGAAGCGCGCAGGGCTCATAACCCTGATGTCCCCGGATCGAAACCGGGCATCGCTAGTTTTTTTTGGACATATTCCAAACACTTTTTTTTTTGCTCGTATCTTCATTAGCACCGCACTTAGGCAGACTACAGTATCTTCTACCCCCGCCGCTCAAAGTCAATTAAATTGGAATCATTTTATTATGTACCACTTGCGCTAGCTAGCTAGTCTTAGCATTTTTGGCGCTGGAAAAGTTGAATCTATCCTATAAATACGATGTTGAATCATACTGTGTAATTGTATGAGGAGGTGGTGCCTTTGGTTTTGTCTCTCTATTCAAGAGCGGCACAGAAGCCAGTAAGGAGACCCTCGTTCTTGGCCCACTCAAAGAACTGACGCACAAACTCCTCCTGTTGTTGTCGAGTGAAGGTGAACATGAGAGTGTTGAGCAGAGTCTCCACCTTGGACACGTGGTTGGACACAAACGTCTCGTAGTACAGGTACGAGAAGAAGCCCATGAGGAACTGGCAGTCCATTCGGTCCGTGATTCCTCCGTGTCCAGGAATGGTGTCTCCAAAGTCCTTGACCTGGAAAGCTCTCTTAAGACCTGAGGCGAAGAAACCTCCAAAGGGAGCCACCAGAGAAGCAAAAGAGGCGAGAATGCCGACATGGAAGTGGATGGGAGCGGCCGAGAAGGTGGTCTTGTGGGTGAGCTGTCTCAAGAACTCGGTAGGGATAGGGTACTCCTTGGGCATGAAGACAGGGTTAGGAACACAAGTGAGGTTGGAGAAGAGATTGGTTCCCATATCTTCCACGGGGCAGATGAAGTAGTCGAATCTGTAGAGGAAGACGGAGAAGATGACACCCCAGATGATGGTACAGATCCAGGCTCCGAGGAAACCCTCCACGGTCTTTTTGGGCGAGATGGCAATCAGCTGATGCTTACCAAAGGTGATGCCACACAGGTAGGCGAAAATGTCGTTGGAAATGACGAGTCCAGCGGGCACAAAGAACCAAAAGAGACCCTGGAAGATGTTGTTGACGATAAAGTGGGCCTGGACCACTCCAAACAGCAGAGTCATGTGAGTGAGGCAGAACTGGGTGAACTGGAATCGGTAATGGTTCTTTTCCAGAGAGGCCACAAAGAAAACAAAGCCCAGAATGTACAGACAGTAGGAGAGGAACCGGTGGTGCAGAAAGAGGGTGTTGAGGGTGTTTTCCAGGTCCGAGTTGTTCTGTTTGATGAATCGAATGATGTTCTCGCCCTCCAGAAAGTAAATGGTGGTGGCGAGGAAGTACCAGTTGAGGGATCGAACCCAGGGCAGCTTCTTTTCGCTGGCGGGCTCCGAGGCTAGATTGATCACCTCCTTGAAGGTCAGAATCTGCACCAGACCCACCAGGGCAATGACCCAAATGTGGCCTGCCGCCAGCACCGCAAAGAAGAAGACAATCATCACCAGCGACCAGATGGTTCGCACAATGAACGCCTGTTTTTTAGACTCGGGCGACGAGTCCTTGGCGGCCTTTTTCAGATACTCGGCTTCTCGTGACGAGTCTCGAGACGTGTTGAGCGACGACACTTTGGAGTTTGCTCGCGAGGTGACTCTGGAGACAGAGGCCGAGTCTGCTCCGGACGTGTGGGCGTCAATTTTTTCAGACATGGCTCATCAAGTCGTGTGCAGTTTAGGAGCTGCCGTTGAACAGGGAGCTTTTTTTTTTTTGTGGGGGTGTGGGGTTTGGAGGGGAGGAGGATTGAGAAACGTGGTTGGAAAAAATCATGTCCACCGGATTTTACACTTTTGCCTGAAACTTTTGTCTTTGCTTACACTATGTGCTGTACGATATCTAATGTCCCAAGCCAACAAGCCAAGGCAAGCAAGGGCTCAGTGTGGGGAGTAACTAAGGTGTAACTAATTAAGGTACAGATGCTTTGCCCGTTACTTGCACTGAAACCTGTCAAGGTTCTTGTTGAGCTGGGAATGTGGGACTGTAGAAACAGCGGGTGTGTTGGTCACGTGAAATAATCGCCACCAAATCGCCACCCATCAGAACCGGTCGATAACTAAGAGGCCACCCTCACTCTATCACCTCCCAGAACTACCTCGCCGTCCACCACAACCACCTCCCCTTATGCTGAGCTGCACCCACCAACACACCCAACACGATGCTCGGAGATGCACA
This sequence comes from Yarrowia galli, assembly GCA_900519055.1. Taxonomy (NCBI): domain Eukaryota; kingdom Fungi; phylum Ascomycota; class Dipodascomycetes; order Dipodascales; genus Yarrowia; species Yarrowia galli. The sequence goes on along the minus strand of ULGS01000005.1, from coordinate 2,637,486 downwards.
GTCTGCAACGTGAAAAAAACGATTGGCTGGGAGAGGGGGTTGTACATGTGGAGAGGTGGTGGTGGTGGTGGTGGGACGGTGGTGAGACAATGGGTTGCTCCTCGAGATTGATCACGTGACAAATACCTCACCGGATGTTACTGCAACGTCACACTCTTTTATAGTGGCACGTGGCCCCGTTGAGAGTGTGGTGTTCTGGCTCTGTCCCTCTGTCCCACTGTCTCTGTGTTGCGCTGAGAACTTGGAGAGGCTAATTGGGGTGCCTGTGTGCTGTGAGTCTAATTATTGTGACGGAACAGAGTGGCAGTATTTGAAGTGACACAAACACAATGTGGGATTATATATAGGTGTTGGGAGGGCCCCCCATGGTCATTCATTACAACCAGCTATTGTTCGTTGTTCCCACGACGCCACTTCCACTCATTCTCACTCACTCCCAGCACCACACCCCGTCCCTCACAGCTCGTCACAGCTCCAGCGCATCCGACCCGGCTCACAGAACTCTAACAACAAGAACACATCCGGTACGAGCTGGGGTGTTCAACAGGGGGGTATCGATTGTCCTTGTAAACCAGAGTGGGGTATTTTGCAGGTGAAAGAGGTGGTGGTGGGGTGGTCACGTACATTGTGTGGCTTGATCACGTGACACCATCATGGTACCTGTACCTGACACTCCTGTTGCAACCCCAACCCATCCAGATCCAGATAAACACACAGCTTATGTGTTTAGGTTGGTGCACGGGTCTCCGATGCAGACTGACAGAGATCCGAGGTAATCAGCATTGTGTTGAGCAGAGAGATATTATCGGGCAGTTGGCGGTGGCAGACCGAATGATCCAGTTGATCTCTTTGCAGTAATGCTATTGGTTGACTTGTACTAGGGACTCCTACTGGCTGGCTTTTTGATGTCTGAACGTTTCAATCGGTTTGAAACGTTGAGATCAGCGGAGTCCGAAAAGTGCCGAGAGGAGGAAGTGGTGATGCGGCTGATTATTGTGCTGTGAATCCAATGTCGAGTCAAGATCACGTCTCCTACAGGGCACATTCGGATCCTGAAGGAATGCCCTACAGTACGAGTAGCTGGACTGAAAGGGACTGGTGGGGTCTTGAAATGGCAAGTCTCGTGAAAGAGGCACCGAGCAGAGGAGTTACCGGTACTTACTGACACAAACGTCCTTCGAACCAAGAGATTCCAACAAGTTGAGGTGCACGCTGTTGAAGGGTCTTGCTGAGCCTCCCTTACCACAAACTACGCCAGCACGATAGGAGACTCTATTTGGAGGGTCTCGGACGGACTCCTGAGAAGACAACTACATACAGTAGGCTGTATCATAACAACTATTACTGCTCATGAGCTTGTCATCATGACCGACTAATCCACTGCGTCTAAAATCGAGAGCCCCGTATTGAAATCCAGCCTCGTCCACTAGCTACCATCTACAAGATAGAGCGCATCCCCTTCTTTTGCCCACCGGAAACAAATAAGCTACAGCTCTTCCTGCCTTGAGTCGTAGGCTAATCCATACAAGTAGCCTGTTCAAGAACCTGTATTCATAGTTGTCACACTCTCTACTGTAACGACTGCCAGCAGATGCCGACCTTTATTCCGGGTCACAGACAGAAACTATCAAATATGGCCACAAGGGGTAGCTGTTAACGAACAAGTACGCGAGCTTCGTGTTTACATGTGCCAAATCACTGTTGCTGGAACTAGATTCCTCCTCCAACCCTCCATCTACAGGACCGTAACAATAGGTGTACTTGTAGCAGGTACATTGTACATACAGCTCTACTGTACCAGGTACCTCATGGTATGTGAAATCATTAACGGCGCTCAGATACATGTTGTCCAATAGCTAGCTTTGGTTAAACCTGAGTTGAGCAGTTCCACAGCCACTATACTGTAGTTTCTTCGACGATTGAGGCTCGGGTAACCACGTGTAATGGCACAATTGCAAGTAAGCAGCAGTACATACGAATATGGGAACGAGACTGCGAAGGGTGGATATCATGATACCGTTCGATTCTGGGGGAATGGAACGGTAAATCTTCACTACTGGTACTCAAGTTCACAGCATACAGTACATTCACTCTAGAGGCCGCCAAACCCGTACAATACATAGCTCGTAGCCAATATCGTCCATGGTCCCAATTGTTTACTCGTTCTTATTCTTTAACAGCAATACTGTAAGCGGTTATAGCACTACAAGTATACTCTTCGGATCAGAAGAAGACGCGGAGTTGACTGATATAGTTTTCAACAACTGTGCCTGCTGCTACAAGTATAGTTGTTTTGGGGCCCAGAGGCCTTTGGATGCAATCAAGACATTATCACAGCCTTCTGTATACCGAGACTATTACTTACCGTATGTGTCCATAGTCAAAAACCCTCTCTTTGACTTGTTACGATGCTTCACGTGCTACCTTCAGTACTTTGCAGCCATTAGTTACCACTTACCAGTGCTGGTACCTATATAGATTAACACTTACTCTTATGTCACAGCCAAGAGCTGTTCTAAAGTTATTGCCATTCGCGCTTGACAGCGTGCTATTCAAGTCTACATGTTACTCTACGCATACTGGTGCAACCCACAGGTTACTGTACGAGGACACAACCTGTATCGGCTACTGGCATGTACGAGTACAAGTAGCGCCTCACACAGTTTGGTTACCAGTCACAAGTACTCAGCAGTCACTACTTCTCTCTAACAGCTATTCTACTGATACATACTGTACACTTCTCAAGCTTTACAACATGCCGCTATAACCACACAAATAGGATCTTAAGGAAATTGTGATTCTTAACCCCCAGGCTACCGGTACTGTACAAAGCAACAAGGACTCGTTCCAGAGCTTGCATTTGTTTTTCGCTTCAGCTGCTCTTGAAGTGATTACTCACAGGTGACTTGTTACTCACGAGTACAACTACGTACTTGTAGTCCACACTTCTAGAGCCTTGAACAGTAGCTACCTGATAACTGCTACAAGTACGAGTACAGTAGTTCTTCAGATTCTTCATGAGGCTCTCGAGGTTTGAGAACAAGTTACAAAACAACCAAGACTCGTTCCAGAGCTTTCACTTGGGGTTCGCTTCAACTACTCTCGGTAACTATTACTCATATATTTACTTATTACTCTACAAAGTCTCGTTTAGATGATAAACATTTTTACTCTTTTACTTAAGACACTGCTTAGAATCGTCGCTTCTGGGAAGAGAGGAAAGAAGAGTGGGTCTCGAGGGGAGAGGGGGTGAGGGCAGTCTCGGCCCACAGGTTGGGGGTCAGGAAGCCGTAGGTGTTGGCAATGGCAATGAAGGTAGCCTTGAGGGTGTTCTCCAGGGTTCGGGTAGATCCGGCAGAGGCGGTGTAAACGTCCTTGATACCTCCGAGCTGCAGAAGCTTCTTGACAGCGGGAGAGGCAACAATGGAAGAACCTCGAGGAGCGGGGATGAGTCGAACGTTGACGGATCCACACTTACCAGAGGTCTTGGTGGGGACGGTGTGAGGCTCTCCAAGAGAAGATCCCCAGTATCCTCGTCGAACGGGGATGATGGCGAGCTTGGCAATGATGATGGCGGCTCGGATGGCGGTAGCAACCTCCTTGGCGGTCTTGATACCGAGACCAACGTGACCGTTGGAGTCTCCAATGACAACAACAGCCTTGAATCGGGTTCGCTGACCGGCTCGGGTCTGCTTCTGGACGGGCTTGATCTTCATGACCTCATCCTCAAGAACGGGGAGCAGCTGATCAACAATCTGGTACTCCTTGATGGGAAGAGCATGCAGGTAGATCTCCTCCATGGACTTGATGTGGCCAGCCTTGACAAGACGTCCGAGCTTGGTCACGGGAACCCATCCCTTCTCCTCGTCCTTTCGGCCTCGGCCTCGACCTCCTCGGCCTCGACCTCGTCCGCCACGGTCGCCTCGACCACGGCCAAATCCTCCTCGGGGAGCAGCAGCTTCAGTAGACATTTTTGAAGTTGTTTTTTTGGTTGTGAAGATGAAATTTCGTACACGGGTTTTTTTTCACCAAGGATGGTGCAGAGTTGGGAGGTTAGAATTTGTGACTGTTTTTCCCAGTTGGGGGTGGTCATGTGATCCACACGAGTTTGACGAACCTTATTTGGGGGTGGTGGTAAAACGATGGTGTTGGGGATACTCGGGAAAATCAAATAAAATCGCTGGAGAGATTTGGACGACGCGGGACTGGTTATTGGGGGATTTTGACTATACTGTTTTTTTTCAGCGGTTGAAAATCCGTCACGTGATGGTTTTAGTGGCTTCCTCTAAGTTACTGCAGTGAGAATAATCCGGTAATATTCGGGTTAATTCGATGGGATTGCTGTTCAATCAGTGCCTTGTACCGTCCGAAGCTCTTCTAGTCACTCTAAACCTCTCCATCCCCCTCTGATTAGTCATCTAGCTCACCACCACATTTCTCCTCCCATGAAATCGGAAATAATCGGATAAAATCAAATTAAATCAGGAAAAAGTAAACGCCACCTCCAGAACCCCCTGTACGTTCACCTGAGGGCCTGTGTTTTCGTCGAAATGAGTCGACCAGCGTTTTATTTACGGCAAACAGCAGATTCTGTTGCTACAGCAAATGGACCATGTACAAGTATTGTACAAATAACTGCTTGTACAACGTCAAGATCTGTTTGTTACAACTCAGGACTACCCCACTACATCACCTCTGTCAATCCTCCCCTTTACTGTCTCACTTTAGCGACCCACTCTGTGTCAAATGTCTCCTTCCCCAGGTCCACCTCATCGCTTGTTTCATTGCATATACAATAAATGGCGTGCATGACCGCCAGTCGTAAATTGACGTTATTACTTTCCAGCATAATGGTGCAGGCATTAGTGCCTATCACAATGGAGCAGAATAATGCGTGTGCATGCACTGCTGTATGATGGGTGCAATAGCAATCAAGTTATCGTATGCACCAGATACTTGTACCTGTAGTCATTGCACTATCTCCAACCAGTCCTATTAGTGGCAGCAGAGACAATAGACGATCAGGATCTTCGCAGAGTCTTCCTTTTTGCGTCTCAGCCAGCCGCCGCAAGAGCAACTACATTGTAGTCAGCCCGTTTTGTTCCGTCCTGGGCCGAATGCATGTCACAAGTGTGTTTCGACACGCCACTGCAGCAGCAAACATATCACATGTTTAGCGAGACGGGGGGTAGTAGAACGTAGAACGTTGTACCAGTGTGAGTATAGTGCCTTGGTTGGTTAACGGGGAACTACAGTACTGTAGATATAAGAGGGCACCTCACCCGAGAGCCCCACACAGGAATGTCTCGCATAAATGCACATCTTACCCTCCAATGGTTCCTGCCGAAGACCCGCTTAAAGTTGGGCTCTTTGATCGGCAGTGGTGGGTAGACTAGGTTTGAATTCAGGCGTCGTCAAGTTGCTACTACCAGTTATATTATCACCTCACACACTTCCTTCTAACCACACACAAAAAAAGAACATCATGTCGTGAGTATGAACGAGGTGAACGGTGGTGATTGGTGGTGACGACATTGACAGTGTGACGATGAGGGCGAGGCAATGGCAATGGCTATCTTACACAAACAGATTGCTATGCCCTCAGGAACACAACAGTCGTCAAGTCGTCGTCAACACAGACACAGACACAGACACAGACACAGACACAGACACAGACATTGCCAATTGCGCCACCCACCCAATGGCCCACCCACAACACCCCCCTCGCGACACCCCACTAACCCAGCCACACTAACAAGAACGAGAGCTACGCCGACGCCGCCCACAAGGCCCCCCCTCAGTCCAAGGAGGAGAAGCAGTGCCCCGTTCTGACCCCCGGAGAGCAGGAGGAGATCCAGAAGAAGGCCGAGAAGGTGGAGAAGGAGTTCCGAAAGGTCGAGAAGGACGTGATCGCCAAGAAGGAGGAGCTCGCCAAGGAGCTCAAGAAGGAGGGTAAGGCTCTGTCCGAGAAGTCGTCCGAGCTCTACGCCAAGATCTCCACCGAGCTCCAGAACCCCGTGGTGGCTGCCAACGTTGTGGTCGGCATTGTCGCCGCCATTGGTGTCGGATACTCCGCCTACCAGAAGCACACCCGAGGTGAGCTCGACGGCAAGCTGGCCGGCATCTACGTCGGAGGTCTTGCTGCCTTCGGTGCCTTCCAGTACCTCATTTCTGCCAAGTCTTACAAGAAGTTCGAGTAAGCCAATAATTAATTGATTAGAATGTGTATGTAGCGAATTGTAGCGATTGCATGGGGCGCTTCTGAACGCGTTTCATTGTACAATTACGTAGTTCGCCACCGTTGGCTAATTAGACCTACCGAATAGGTCACCTGGTGTTTTAGGTTCACATGCGTTATCGGGGTTGGGGTTTTTTCTGGGTTGGGCTTAACGAGCGAGAGTACAACGACGAGTCGGCCACATGAGCCAGGTAATATAATAACCGATGATGGCGAGGTGGGTGGTAGATCTGGTAATATTACTGTACGAGTACTCGTATCGTACCATCTCGCTTAAAATAACACCAGCCACATACAGCCTCCTATTTAGACATCCACCCTACATTAGCGTGCTAAACGTGCAGCAGCTATTATCGTCCGTATACACCCTGCAGTTTTAGACCACCCCTTTCTTGGATGGCACCTCTTTTGGGCAATAGGGGGGGTGAATAGATGGGCTGGTGTGAGTGGATGCCCCTTACTTAACTGGAATGTACGATTGGGGGTGTGCCACAGGTTGAACGAGTTATTGAGGTCCTCTTCCAGGGTTGTGCTGTAATCTCAGAGGACACGATAAGGATACTCTTAGATTCACGTGCAAGCTCTGAGCAGTAACAGTCGTCAACGGCTTAACTAGATAGATAGATAGGTACGGTACAGTACTGTACTCCTTCTACTGTGTCTGTACCATTATAGTGACAGTGACCCAAGAGTATACACACAGACATATCCGTTACTCTTCCAGTTGGACAATCTGTATCTTACTACATACCATTGTAATGTGGCTCCTCACGGAAGCTCTCAAGGTGGTGATTTATAGGGTGTCGTGAAGTGGACCACAAGTAGGTAGCTACCAGTAGGTCTCTCCCATCACCAACCACCACCACAGTCTAGTGCGGCTTCGTCCCTTCTTCTCTGCATGGAAGCAACGTGGAAACACCAGATAGACGAGGTTGGTGAGTTCCTGACTTGCGCAAGCACCTTCCTAATACTCGAGATACGATCTCACTGAGAGTACCAGTAGACCCATCTCCACGGAGTTTAATGTAGCCAATGAACATTGAAGAGATAGTCATTCTGCATCAGGGAGATTCGCCGAAAGCAGGTCTGAGAGGGTGTTAGGTGGTGCAAAAACGAGCAACAAGATAAAGGCGCCAACCACGTACTTTTTCCGTCTCTCAAACTACCTCTTTGGACGTTTTTTGATGCCCCCACTTTTGACAGTTCTTGCCCACTCTAATGGTGCACATACATACGAGGCATCATCAATGTATGTAGGTAAGTTTCTCTTGGCCAATCAGAATGCGAATAGAGTAAAATAACAGGCCCCAACCAAATATCAACCCCAAACAACCTACTCGTACCAACCACTATCCGTTATCTCCCCTTGCTATCACTCAATAACCCGGTTTTTGTGTTTTTGTCTCCCACATCAATCCACGTAGATTATACCTTATCTCTAAACAAATGACTCAATTGAGTCACCGCCTTCCGCACGCCCCGCATGATAAGACACTAGCACAACGCTACTGGTGTGATATTAAAACGGCAACAAAATCCGCCCGCGAATCTGGTACAGTACAGTACACCAACCATGACCCTCTCCGATCTCGTCACGTTCGTCACTTCCGAACCCTCGGGCGCTCTTCTCGTCTCCCTGGCAACCGCCTATCTCGTCTACATTGTTATTGTGGCCCATCTCAACCCGCTGAAAAAATGCCCCGGACCCTGGTACACTCTGTACAGTAAGCTGCCGATTCTGGTTGTCTTCTGGAGAGATGCCCGAAACAGATATGTGCACTCCTTGCACGAAAAGTACGGTCCTATTGTTCGTCTGGGGCCCGACGAAGTGTCCATTAGTGACCCCAAGGACGTCTCAAAGGTCTACCTCGGCAACTATGACAAATCTCGCTTCTACGCGCAATTTGGCAACTATGGAGCCCCCAATCTTTTCTGTATTCTCACTAAGGAACCTCATCTCAAGCTGCGAAAGCTCATGACCGGGTTCTACAGAAAAGAGACTATTGCAGGCACCGGAATCATCCAGGAAAAAGTGGATGAAATGGAAAGTGTGGTGGCTGCCAATAACAAGCAAGATGTCCATACCCTGTTCAGATACTTGGCCTTTGATGTGGTCACTCGTCTGACTATCTCCGATTCAGAAATGTTGGCCGGTAAAAACCAACAACTCGTCTTCTACCATGAAATGCAAACCTCCATGACCTTCTGGACCACTCTCCAGCCCAAATGGTGGGATCTTGCCGCCGCCTTAAGTGAGAGACAAAATGTGTTTGGCGAAAAGACCTCCATCTCAGAAGCTAGTCAGAGATGTAACGACTGGACCTTCCAACAGACTGGTGACCCGGATACTCTTCTGGATATGCTCAAATCAAAGGGAGTGTCCCATAAGATTGCCATGAGTGAAGTCCAAGACCATATTGCTGCAGGACATGAAACCACTGCTGTGACTCTAGCCTTTCTGTTCCATAGATTGGCCCACAACAAATCTATCCAGGACAAGCTGTATGCTGAACTGGAGCCTATCAACGTGACCCTTGAATCTGTCGATACTCTTCCTTATCTCAACGGACTCATTAATGAAACTCTTCGTGTTCACGCTGCTATTCCTGGAGCTGAGCCTCGAGTATGTCCTGCTGATGGAACTACTTTCCAGGGAGTTGCTCTACCCAAGGGAACCATCATCTCTGCTCAGCCCTATACTCTCCATCGAGACAAGAAGGCCTGGGGAGAAGACGCCGAAGAGTTTCGAGTTGAACGGTGGACTGGCCCCGAAGATCCTCCCCTTGCCTATTTCATGCCTTTTGGAGCAGGTATCCGAATGTGTATTGGAATGCACGTTGCCATGGGTGAATTGAAGCTAGCTACTGCCAGGTTGGTCAAGAACTATGAGATCAAAAAGTCCTCTCCTCAGCAAAAGTTTCCCACCATGAAGGACTCCTACACTACTCTTCCGGAGGGTAATAATGTCCTCTTGTTTGAGCAGAGAACTAAATAGGAACGTATAGCCAGTAGTAATAGATTTGTGTATAGGTTGAGTTGTTGGTTAATTTGTTCACCAAAAAAAGAGTGTTGACTAGCTTCAGAAGCTGGGGGAATCAAACCCCCTATTTGTTCCAGTTTAAGCCATTGTCAATCCCATAGGAATTTGACATGGACAGGAATTGAACCTGCAACCCTTCGATTACAACAAGAATTGCTGGAGTCGAAAGCTCTACCATTGAGCCACCACATCAACACAACTGTGTTTTCTAAACCTTAAAATTCCAATAAGAGCGTACCTGGTGGATTAGGGTATTCCGTTTTGGGAACTCTCAAAAGTGGGCGTATCGACGAGGTTGAAGTTGGATTTTGAAGAGGATCGCTCAATGATGTATTATGCCTAGTCACTAGTCTCGAGACCTCTTTAAACCTATATTAAACCCATCGTTCGTGTTTTTGTCTGACACAGAATAAGTTTGGATTTAGCGAACATGCACGTGGTAAGTGACGACACTGCAAGACAGACCATCACCACCACCAAATGAAGTTCCAGCTGAGTGTTCTGGCCTGTGTGGCATCGACGGTAGCCGCCGTTTTTGTCGACGAAGTTGGTGTCAACGATTGGGTGCGATTAAGTGCCCCCGACACCATCAAGGTGCTCGACAATGTTGCATATTTGGCCTCGGCAGACGCTGTTTCTGCCCTCGATCTATCCAACCAGGGAGGTATCAAATGGAGCCGGCGGTTTTCCGACAACAGCTCAGTCACACTCAAGAACGACCATGCAATTGTGCAGGAACAAAGCGTGTCGTACGGCTTCAATCTGAAGGATGGAGGATTGTCGTGGGAGAGCCATGACAAGGATGTGCTCAAGGAGGGAGTTATTGTGACGACAGAAGATGACACTTATGTGGCACAAGCTGACAATGCACAGGGCTCAATTCGGTTGTTTAAGCTGAACCGAGGAGTCCCCGAGGAACAATGGGCTGCTACTGCCGATCCCATTAGAGATCTGGCTGTGGTTGATATCACCACTGGAGAGGAAGAAACGACTACAACTTCCGTCGTTGCTCTGGAAGATGGACGGTCTAGTACCAAGGTGCGAATCATTTCCAAGGATTCCGATAAATCCATCACTATGGGTCTGTGTCAGCGATTGGTCAAGTTCCAGCCTTTTGCCTCCAAGTTTCTCGTGTCGTGTATCATCAGTGAAAAGGTGCACCTCACTCTGATCGATCTGGAGTCCAAGAAGACCGTTACTACCAGTGTTACCGGCCAGGAGGGTCAGGTTCACGTTTCTGGAGCCGACATCTTTGTTCTTGGAAACGATCAGCTGTACAAGATTGATCTTGCCGAGTTTGCCCCCGTTCTGGTTGGCCAGGTTCCCCATGGACAAGACGCTGTTATTTCTCTTCAGGAGCAGCTTGTTGTTCAGGACGCTGTTTCCATTGAAACTTACGACTACACTCTCAACAAGAAGGCTTCTCTTCCTCAGACTCCCTTTTCTCTGGTCTACACTGGATCTGAGAACGTTCTTGTTTCCACTCCCTCTTCTCTTTCCGTCCTCACTCCCCAGAGTGAAGCTCTGTGGTCTTCTCCTGTTCTCTCGTCCATCATCACTGCTGCTTTCATCGATAAAGACGAGATCAAGGCCGACGACTCTTTCAACGTCCATACCGATCCCGTGTCTGCCTTTGTCAACCGAATCCAGTCCCACATTGCCCAACTGCCCCATCTCGTGAAATGGTTCTCTTCTCTGACCCTGGACGTGCTGGAGGTGTCTACTGACAACGACCACTTTTTCGAGAAGCTGCTCATTGTCGCTACTCCCTCTGGTCTCGTTGCTATTGACACTACCACCAACACCAACGCCTGGGAAGTGGATGTCCCCGGTGTTACAAAACTCACTCCTATTGCTAACGGTGTCGTTGCTTCTACTCCCAATGGAGATATCGCCTACGATGCTCACGGAGTCGAATTCAGTGCTCCTCAGTCTGACTCCGAATACACCGTGAAGACCACCGACAACACCATTCAGGGATACAAGAGCGGCCAACCCACCTGGACTTGGACACCCGCTTCTGGCTCCATCGCTAAGACTGTCTCTAAGACTCTGGATGATGAATCTGTGTCTATGGGAACCATTCTCGGAGACAGAACCGTGCTCTACAAGTACTTGTACCCCAACATGATTGCTGCTGCTTCTGTTGACGAGACTGCGGGCACTCTACTTATCACTGTTCTCGACTCTGTCACTGGTAACACCCTGTACCAGTCTGTTCACAATGACGTCAAGTCTTTCAGTGACATTGTCTTTGGAGAGTACTGGATCACCTACTCGTACGTGTCTGGAGGAGCTGTTCCCGGCGCCAAACTCGTCACCTGTGATTTCTACGAGTCCACCACCCCCAACGAGCGAAAGTCCACCGATGAAATGTCTGCCTTTGACATGTTCGTGCCCGAGACTATCTGTCAGGCCTTTGGTATCGAGTCCCCTGTTACTGCTCTCTCCGTGTCCAAGACCACCTTTGGTATCACTTCCAGAGACGTCATTGTTGCTCTTGCTGACGGACGAGTCGCTTCTATCCCCAGACAGGCCATCAACCCTCGACGACCTGTTGGGCGAGCTGCTACTGCTGCTGAGATGGAGGAGGGACTTGGCACTTACGATCCCTTCCTGGCCATCTTCCCCCAGATGCTCATTTCGCACTCGTACTCTCTCAAGGGCGACATTATCGTCAGCAGTGGAGCTACTTTGGAGTCAACTTCTCTGGTGGCCGTTCTTTCCACCAACGGCGACATTTTCTTCACCCGAATCTTCCCCTCCACGGCCTTTGATCTCATGAAGCCCAACTTCAGCAAGAAAAATCTTGTCTACACCGTGCTGGCTCTGGGTATTGCTGTGCGATACATGGGACCCGTGGTCACCAAAAGACTCAACAACCAAAAGTGGGGTGTTGGTCTCATTGAGAAGTGATCAATTTGATGATATACAAATATAACCTCTTTATTTTTACTCTGTACACTTTTATTAACGTTTTACTAAATCTACTCCTTGTCGGCGGAGTCGAAAGGAGTGAGGTCCTTGGTGGCCTCCTCCCAGGCAACATCGTCGGTGGTCATGGTGTTGATGGCAGCAATGACGGCGTCAATGGAGCCTCGCACCTGTCGAGTGGAGTCTCGCTCTCGCAGAGTCACGGAGTTGTCCTTGACGGTGTCAAAGTCAACGGTGATACCGAAGGGAGTTCCCATCTCATCGTTTCGGGCGTATCGCTTACCGATAGAGGCAGAAGAGTCGTCGACCTTGGCGGAGATTCGAGACTGTCGCAGCTTCTTGGAGACCTCCTGGGTGAAGGGGGTCAGCTCCTTCTGAGAAGACAGAGGAACAACAAGAACCTTGGTGGGGGCGATTCGAGGAGGGAAAGAAAGAACACCCTTGGCACCAGAAGCATCCTCGGGTCGAGTCCAGAAACAGTGCTCGATCAGAGAGTACAGGATTCGGCCAATACCGAAAGAGGGCTCAATGACGTTGGGAGTGTAGTCTCGAACGTGGGTGGTGATGGTCTTCTTATCAATCTTGATGTGAGACTTGTCCAGCTCGGTTCCGGCAACCTCGACACCCTGGATCTCGGGCAGAACAATCTTGCCGGCCTCGAGAGCCTTGGCAAGGTCCTCCAGCTCGCACTGGGTTCGGGACTCGAACCACTCCTCGACGGGCTTGGCGGCCTTCTTGAGAAGAGGACCAAACTTCTTCTTGTCGTACTCGCAGACAAACTTGTCCTCGACGAGGGGAGCGTCGAGCTTCTGCTGAACCTGCAGCTTGACCTTGGTTCGGGCCTCGTGCACGGACAGATCGTAGGCAGATCGGTCGGCACAGCCGACACACTCGATCCAGCCGTAGGAGGTGTGCAGCTCGGCGTCCCAGCAGTCGGTGGCGTAATGGGCCATCTCGTTGGACATGTGCTGTCGGAATCGGAGTCGGTCGGGGTTCACACCAATCTTGATGAGGAACAGGTAGATTCGGGCAAGGAAGTAACCCAGGGTCTTGTTGTCAACGAGACCGGTCTCAACGGCCTGGCCGATGGTCATCTCCTGGATGTCGGTCTTTCCGGCAGACTGGACGTCCTTGGCGAGGAATCGCAGCTTGACGTCCTTGACCTCGTCGAATCGGTGGTGGTTCTTGTCCAGAGGATCGACGTAGTGCTCAATCTCGGCCATGGTGAACTCTCGGACTCGCAGCAGACCGGATCGAGGAGAAATCTCGTTTCGGAAAGACTTACCGATGGAGGCAGAGGCAAAGGGCATCTTGGTGTTGTTGCAGTCCAGCAGCTTGTTGAAGTTGAGGAACTGGCCCTGGGCGGTCTCGGGTCGCAGGAAGCCCTTGAGCTTACCGGAGGGGCCGATGGCGGTCTCGAACATCAGGTTGAACTCCATGGGCTTCTCAAGAGGGCCACCAGTAACGGGGTTGACGATCTTGTACTGATCCATGATTCCACCGAGCTCGGGGCCGGAGAAACCGTCAATCTTGGCAAGAATGGTCTCGTACTCCTCCTTGACGTTATCGTCGAGCTTGACGGCGACAATCTCCTTGACCTTCTTCTTTCGCTTCTTGGCAGACTCGTCCTCAACAACCTCGTCCTCCTTGATTCCTCGGGCCTCCTTGTCTCCCTTGAGTCGGGCCTCGAGCACCTCCTCGACCAGATGGTCAGCTCGGAAGATCTCGCCGGTGGCCAGATCTCGGCACATCCAGTCGGCAAACTTGTCCACGTGGCCAGAGGTTTTGAGAACCTCGTGGGGGGTCAGCATGGTGGTGTCGACCTCGAGCATGTCGTCCTCCAGCACAAAGTGGTCTCGCCACGTGTCGATGATTCGGGTCTGGAGAGCGCATCCAGGCGGGCCGTAGTCGTACAGACCGGAGACTCCATCGTAGATCTCAAAGGCGGGGGCGTAGAAGAACCGTCGTTTGAGAACGGCATCAAGAGTCTCTCGGTTGAGCTCCTGGTCGGCGGGTCGGGTGGACATTCTGGCGAGCGATTGCGAACTGGCAGAGAATTGACGTGTAAAAGATGGGGTAGGAATCAGCTTCCTACGTAGCAGATTTAGTAGAGTCACAATGGCAGTAGTCGTAAGAGTGGACTGGAGTTAAATTTTCCAAACTTTGCACTCTTGTACAAACACAAACAACGGGGGGGTTTGGGAGTAACAAAAGAGAGGTGCGTGTGCGCACAGTAAAAGGGACACTGCATTTGCTGTCAATTACGTGTACTGTAGGTGGTACACTGTTGGCTCTATGTTACTACTACTAGAGGTCACGTGCTGCTAACCACTATTCCCCCCGTGCTGGCTCCCAAACTCTGCATCTGTCATTCCCCCACATCTCTCTCCTCCTTATAACCCTTTCTGACAGGCCCTTCCCAAGAGTCATACATAATTAGTTCTTGGCCTAGCTACCTCAGATCAATGAAGGTTTTAGTGTCTTAATGAGCACCAAGAGATATTGGATTGGGGGAGTGGAGGGTGCCTTAGAGCGGATGATAGGAGGTGTGTTTTTGTGAGACTGTCTCTCTACCATTCAGAGATCTGTATTTGAACGCCTCCGGCCAAATCCCGGACCTATACAAATCAGTTGATCAGGGTTCAACAGCTTTTGAAATGTATAGAGTTCCGGACTTGTCTGTAATACGAAGCATGGGAATTGACAACGACAGGAATATTCGTTGGAGAGGAGGTTATCTATCACTGTTCAATCTAGATTGTTGTATTTGTAGCACCTCTACTTGTTGGGTCTATTTTCTGCTACTGTACTTGTAACCATCGATCATTGCAAGACTATCTGCCTCTTGAGTACATACACCGGTCACGTGACCAAGACATTTACAACTCTGTTTACCAACATCAGGACTTAACCACACAACATGGGATCCATCTTACTACCTCACCTGAACACAGGCTGGCACGTGGACCAGGCCATCTTGTCGGAGGAGGACCGACTGGTGGTCATTCGATTCGGCAGAGACCACGACCTCGAATGCATGAAGATGGACGACCATCTGTACTCGGTGGCGGAGAAGATCCGAAACTTCGCGGCCGTCTACGTTTGCGACATTGACCAGGTGCCCGAGTTCAACCAGATGTACGAGCTGTACGACCCGGTGTCGGTCATGTTCTTCTATCGAAACAAACACATCATGTGCGACTTTGGCACTGGAGACAACAACAAGCTGAATTGGGTGCTGGAGGACAAACAGGAGCTCATTGACATTATCGAAACAGTCTATCGCGGAGCAAGTAAAGGTAAGGGTCTTGTCGTCAGTCCCAAGGACTATAGTACCAAGCATAAGTTTTAGCAAAGTCTGGGGACTACTTGTACGAGTGCTTGTCCAAGTACTCACACATCTGCATCATAGAGATTAGTAATTTATATTGTATTATACATGACGATTGGAAAAGCGAATACTTGTAAAAAATCTTTCTAGAATCTCTCTACACCGCCTAGGCCTACTGGTACACCCAAATCATCCAATAATATGCTGGTTACTATGTACTGTTTTTGCGCGCTACCAACGCGCCTTCTCCTTGTGTTTCCCTCTTCTAATCCACCTACTTCTTCTTCTTCAGCTCGCCCTTCTTCTTCTGAACCTGAACTCCAGACTTGGTCTCGACAAAGTCCATTCCAAGCAGATCGGCAAAGTCGCCGTCCACCTCGCCAAATCCAAACTTCTCGTTGAACTTGGACATCTGCTTGCCCTCCTCTCCAGAGTCGGTCTTGAGCTCGGGCTTGTTGGGGTTCCAGAGATGCACGTTTCGCTGATCGTTGATGGGTCTCAGCTGCTCCACGGGAGCCACGGTTCGTCGCTTGTAGGTGGAGCCGTCGGACAGCTGGACGGTGCACTCAAACTCGTGGAAAACGGGAGCGATGGTCTGGCCGAAAGCGAGTCGCTTTTGTCGCTTGGGCGCTCGCAGAATCGAGGCGTTTCTGGCGTTCTTGATCGTCGTCAGGGGGACGGTAGCTCGCTTGAACAACATTTTTTGTGGACTGTGTGGTGATGCACCGTGATCCGAAAATTCACTAACACAGTTTGAATGTCGTAGGGTTAGGTTTCAAGGAGGTTGAAAAATCAGCCAAAAAAGAGGGTTGTGAGTTCGACACCAGCAGTCGCAACAATTTTGCTAGAATACATTAAATACAATATAAAATACATAGATACAAACAGGTACGTAGCTCTCATTCCACCACCTTACTCTGCCTTCTCCTTGTCCTTGTCATCAACTCGCTGCTGAGAAATACCAGACAAATCTCGCAGACTTCGGACATTGTTAAGATGAAGACTGAACATGTTCAGATCAGGGTCCTCCACAGGAGGCTCGGAAGAAGAAGAGTCCTCGTTGTTGATGACAACAGCAGCCTCAGTTGTCTCGGGCTGCATCTCGGGATCCACAACCTCGGCAACCTCTTCTTCGTCATCCTCAGCAACCAGATTCTCCTCAACATCATCTCCTTCAGGCCGCTGTTCCTCCTCAGCGTCAAAGATGGCCTGAACTGTCTCGTCAGAGTTCTCCTTGAGAATGGTGCCTCGAACCTTGGCTCGCAGAGCTTTTCTGATCTTGCTGATATCGTTGTACTCGAACCAGCCGTCTAGAACATCGTACTTGGCCCGAACGGGAGCGCTGTGGATCTTCTCGTACAACAGAGGGTCGGTAATGTCGCAGAGCTGCAGGGTTTGCGACTCGGGAGGGTGAATACCGTCAAAAACGTACGGTAGAGGCAACGCCTTTTGAGCTGCAGGTTGTTGAATGGGAGGGGCCAAACCAGCCAAGTCGTCCTCGGGCTTTTCGGACTTTTCGTCCTGATTGTCGCTGATTCGGAAAGCTTCAGTCTGGTAGAATCGCATGCTGGGGTCGGTTCTAGGATCTTTGCCATACACAACGTAAGCTCCTCTCCAAGGTCCAGAACGGAAGTAGTAAGCCACGTAGGGCAATGCGAATCTGAGAATGTGTTTGAGCTCGGGGTTGTTGACGTAGTGACGCAGACCTTGACGAGTCCAGAGGGGTCGTTCTCTGAACAACTCTTGCAGTTCGTCCACGCACTGTCTGAGTAGCTTCTCATGAACCTGTTGAGCAGGTTTGCCAGAGTAGTCTCTTCTGGCATCTCCATTTGAAGCGCCCAGCTCGTTGTCAGGCTCAGGAAGTGGAGCAAGCTCTTTTCTGGGTCCCGTAGGAGCGGGATCTGTGGCTGTAAGTACCCAGGAGTAAAGCTTGGGTGCAGCATTTGCGTTCACCAGTTTTGTAGAAGAGCCGTCTTTGACAACAGTGACCATGGGGTTCTGTTTATAATAGTAAGGGAAGGGGTAGTGGATGAGGGAAAACCGAGGAGGTGGAATTGAGTCGATCTCAACAGATGTAAGGTCTCCAGGTCCCTCTAGTTCGAGCTCCTTGATTCTCTGGAGGTCTCCCGCGAACAACGAAGCCTCCACCTTGTGCACAAACGGCGAGTTTTTCGTGCACCATTGGAAGTCTGCCATTTCTCTGAATCGTTGTGTAGAACTGATATGATGGCATTTGTAGTCGGCGCTTTTGCCAGTTTGTTGTTCCTGTTCCTTGAGAGCGGCTCGAACGTCTCCATTATGCTTCTCCAACAGCTTCTTTGACAGCTTGACCTCGAGCAACACGTGCTGGTCATTGGAGAGCACGGAATTGACGGGATGTGCAAAGTTGTCTTCAGGTCTGAACCGAAGCTCCAACTTGTCCGAGTTTTTGATAGCTCTGGCGACCTTTTCAGGGCCTCCCAGCATTGCCAGCGCGCGGTCTTCGTTGACCACATTGATTGGCAGCTCCACGGATGCCAGACGCGACTTGATTTGGTGTTTTTTGGCCTCCATGGTTTTGTGTTGTATTGCGACCGCGCGTTGTGTGTCGAAATTATTTATCTGCAGCGGTGGGAGTCGAACTACAGCGCGCATGGGGGAGGTGTGAAGTTGAACCGTGCGCCAACCTTAATTCACCGCAACACAAGTTGCCCATCCCCAAACCCGCCATGCACATACAGTGAATCTTGTTCCAAGTAAATAACAGACAGCAGCACACAGTTAACATACAGACAGAGTGTGTGTCAGTCCCCTTCAACTACCGCCACAACAACACAACACATTCTCATACAATGCCCAACGTGCTGGTCATATCCAACCGTCTGCCGGTGACCATTTCTCGAGAGGCAGATGGTACCTACAAGTACACAATGAGTTCAGGAGGCCTGGTAACAGCCTTGTCTGGTCTTAAACAGTCGACGACCTTCCAATGGTTTGGATGGCCCGGATTGGAGATCCCCGAGAAGGACAAGCCGAGACTCATCAACGACCTGGACACCATGTTCTCGTGTGTGCCCGTGTTCATGGACGACGATCTCGCCGACCTCCATTACAATGGCTTCTCCAACTCCATTCTGTGGCCCTTGTTCCATTACCACCCTGGAGAAATGAACTTCGACCAGGTGGCCTGGGAGGCATACACACAGGCCAATCGGCTGTTTGCCAAGAAGGTGGCGTCGGTCGTCAAACCCGGTGACATTGTCTGGGTCCACGACTACCACCTCATGTTGCTACCTGAGATGCTGCGAGAAGAATGCAAGCACAACCGCGCCCTTGACGACCTGAAGATTGGATTCTTCCTACACACGCCATTCCCGTCTTCGGAAATCTACAGAATCCTGCCTGTTCGAAAGGAGGTCCTGACAGGAGTGCTGTCGTGCAACCTCATTGGCTTCCACACTTACGACTACGCTCGCCACTTCCTTTCGTCCGTCTCACGAATCATGGATCTAGAAACCATGCCCAACGGAACGTATTACAAGGGCCGTCACGTTGTTGTGGGTGCCTTCCCCATTGGCATTGACGTCAACAAGTTCCTGGAGGGATGCAAGCGTCCAGTTGTCCAGAACCGAATCGCACAGCTGCAGGAAAAGTTCAAGGGCATCAAGGTGGTTGTGGGAGTCGACAGATTGGATTACATCAAGGGTGTGCCTCAGAAACTGCACGCCTTTGAAGTCTTTCTTTCGGAGCACCCCGAATGGATTGGCAAGTGTGTGCTGGTGCAGGTTGCTGTGCCTTCCCGAGGACTGGTGGAAGAGTATCAGAATCTGCGAGCAGTGGTGAATGAGCTGGTCGGCCGTATCAACGGTATGTTTGGTACTGTCGAGTTCACGCCCATTCATTTCATGCACCGATCCGTCGACTTCAACGAGCTGATTGCTCTCTACTCGATATCAGATGTGTGTTTCGTGTCGTCTACGCGAGATGGAATGAACCTGGTGTCGTATGAGTATGTTGCTTGTCAAACCGAGAAGCACGGCTCGTTGATTTTGTCAGAGTTCACAGGTGCAGCCCAGAGTCTCAACGGAGCCCTCATTGTCAACCCTTGGAACACAGAGGACATGGCGGAGGCTCTGTACGACTCTCTCACCTTTTCGCCCGAGAAGAAGGCCGAGAACCACCGCAAGCTGTTCAAGTACGTCAGTAAGTACACTTCTCAGCATTGGGGCGAGGCCTTTGTCTCCGAGTTGAAGCGGTGTTGATAGACATAGATAACTATTTATTAGGTGGCCAGGAGTAGGATATAATGAAGCAATGAGTTCGAGGAGATGTACCATACCGACTTTGTAAGTACTGTAAGGCGGGACTACACTTGTAGAACATTTGAACCCAGGTGACCATGTCTCAAAATATTCCATGAGAATATCGTCATCATGACAGATATTATTCATCAACCTCAACAGGTCACCGGACTGTCGTCGGATAAAACGGGTCCGGGTCACGTGTCTCATGCACGTGGTGGTGTGTGAGTACTGAGCAACTGCTGCAAGTTTGATATTTGCGCATGCAGGCGTACAGAGAGGGTGTGGAGTGTGGAGTAATTATAGAGGGTCTGGTGATTGGGCCAGTGACCGTGGCGTATGAGGTTTGATGATGAGACCAATGAAGAGTACCTACACTAAGAAAGCATTCAACTGGATACCTCTATTTCAACGTGAGGCTGTTCCAACTTATTTAAGCATGAGGTTTGAGTTATCATTTAGTTAATGAGTTGTTAAAGATGGAAAGGTGGTCGAGAGCTTCCAGTTAGAACAGTTTAATATGGAGCCTTGATCTGGACTGGTCACGTGGTCACGGATGTGCGGAGAAGAGTGGTCTGAAGAAACTTAGGTAACTGTATAGGGCCTTATCTTCTACAATTAGAGCGAGTATGGTGCCTTGGCTATAGGCGTCGAATATGGCTGCTAGTCACCGTGTATACACTACAAAGATGTCAATGTATTACTGCTATAAAGAGCCAGTATGGTAGCACGTTCACTGCTTCACGAACTGCATCTGGGCAGCCCTTTCGGCGGGGCTCTCCACCGTGGCTCCATAGATACACACGATAATTCCGGCGGTGATGAACAACAGACCGACACTGTTTTGAAGGTTGAGCTGCGAAACAAACTCCTTGTATTGGGAAGCGATGAAACTGTAGGCGGGCATTGGTGACTGTAGATGGTGATAGTAGATGGTAGTGAGACTGATCTTTAGCGACTGTTTATATATGGCTTTATCATGTGTGGCGTCTAATGGCTTATCTCCGCTGATCTCCGTACGGCACCAACTTAGTACTATAGGTGACGAGACGTACGGCACCAACTGAGACAATGACGCGGGGTGATAGAGGTTACAGGCCAGTACTTGTGAGATTGTCTTATCTACAACAATACACATATTACACGTGCTCAATTGGTGTGTATCGTGTATGTATGTGTTGATGTATGCGTGAGTCTTCGAAGGAACTGAAGTGCGCATAGTACAAGTACAGGTACAAGGTCTGTAAGAAGATTGACAGTGAAGTCGCTAGCGACGATTCTGCATGAGTTGAGGGTCGGTTTTGAGGGTGATTCTGCCAGACTCATAGCTGTCTCTCGGCGTATCATAGTTATAGTCTCTGTAATCGAATGACGATCGCTTGCGTACTTGTAGTGAAGACACAAGGCTGGAGACTTTAAGACCATATAGAGAGTGCAAAAGGGTTTTTGGTTGTCTGCTCAGTACTCGTACGTACTTGTGAGCACAGGTACTCCGTTCTACACCATCACTACACCATCACTACACCATGGGCTTCCTTACCATTGTTTAGCACCTAAGGCTTCGCCAAATACAAGAACAGCACACCTCGCCCAATCTACTCTCAATCAGGCTGAGAACTCTGACTCGACATACTCCGGCTCTTGGAAAGCACCTGCCAAACCCCCAGCTTGCCCTGGCTTTCGTACCGTCTTTGGGCCCCAGGCGTGCGGCTCAGAAATTCAAACAGTGGGATTGAGCACCAAGGGGTGCTTTTGAGTGCTTGGAAGGATGACCGTTGGAATGAGCAGCTGGTACCGCTTTTTGAGATTTGTCGTCGATATTCAGCGAGCTGTAGTTACACCACTTTGCAGTCTGGAAATATTGATGGTCCTAAACTTGGTGTCAGTGGGCCACAGGATGTACGAGTAGACGTGTTTCTCGACGTGAGACAATCGCATGACAACTCACCATCTCAAACTTTTCTGATTAGAACGGCCCTGTTCAAGTTACACTGCACATTATTGGAACATCATGGAGTGTGCTCGTATGTACGATAACTATGCTGCAGGTTCATCAACTCGTACCTCGGACCGGATGCAAGACGAGCCAAATCATCCGATATGGAAAATACGAGAAGGTTGAGCGGCTATTGTAGCTATTGTAAGACAATTTGGGGACGGTGGAACAGAGTGGATCTGGGTATATGTCGATCATCGTATGATTACTTTTTTGTGCTCTGACACATATCCCGCTTCGATACAGCTCGACACAGCTCTCAAGTGGGTCTTTAGTAGAGTGGGGTCAAAAAGTATTGATGCCCTACTGTACAACACTGGTAATTCGAGGTTTGGGTCCAATCTCACCAGCCCTTCAAATCTCAGGTTTAACAGACAAGCGAACAATAGAACAATAGCTGCACTACAATACCACAATGGACAGACCACCAGCCACACACCCCTGTCAGTTGCAGATTTGCTCGGTACCGATTTTTCTCTTGTCAGCGGACCCACCTTGCTTTCAAAGTCGTTCGACGTTCTTTTGTTGGTTCTCTGGCTCTTGTTCTATTCTCTTGTTAGATGCATTATCCCCGAAGCTCCACTACCAAATGGGCCGATAATGTCCTTTCTTGAGTCCGGTCATGCAGGTCTCATGTCCTCAGCCGCAATAGGCACGTTAATGAGTAAGGCAGCAAAAGTGAAGGTACAGACACAAAAGGAATGAACATATAAGTACGAGTACAGAAGAGGTGGGAGTGTTGTGTTCAAAATCTCTCTCAACTCGTTTACACACAAACAAACATTCGATTCATCAACTACAATGCCAGCAATTACAGCACCCTCTTACACCGTGGACGATCTCATCGGACCCTGCAGACTGACCCTCGGCAACATTGAATTCATCCATGGAGGATACGTCCAGGTCGACAAGAAGGATGTTTTCCACGAGCAAATCTACCACAACACAAAGACCTTCATCAAGAAAGATGGATCTGTCAAAATCATCGAGGCTAACAAGTATGCTCCTGGTCCTGCCGTGAGCCATCATGCTGTGGTTCTTGAAGACAAGATCATCGTCTTTGGAGGCTACTACCGAAGAGCCATTGGTTTGAGAACAGAGACAACTCCATCTTTGTATTTGACAACAAGACCGAACAGTGGGTTGACGCCAACATGGTTCACTTCCATGAGAAGTTCAGTATCCCTGAGAACATCCCCAACACTGATCTGGATACCCCCCGAATCTACATTGGAACTCGACGACAGCTCAACAATATGAAACAGTGTGAGGAACATTGTGTGAGTGCGCAGAATGGTCACTCTTTGCACGATTACAACATCACTGCCAACAGCAAGGATCTGGATGATGTTGTCAAGGTTGGTGTCTTTTCTTCGAAGCTCTCAGAGTTCCCCAAACTGCTCGATAACATGGACAGTGTGTCCAAGACCATTCATATTGATCAGCCTGCCGAGTGGGTTGAGGCTTTCCAACAGTATACTCTTACAGGAGTTGTCCCCGATAACTTTGACCAGCTCTGCGGTCTTCTGATCATGGCCAAGACTTATGAGATTGAAGACCTCAAGGTCAAGACCACCGAGAAGCTGCTCACTATTGATCCTCCTTGTGCTTCTTCCGCTGTTGTAGGATGGTACAGAGCCTACTGTGCAGGCAATCGAAAGGTTCGAAACAAGATCGCCAAGGACTGCTTGAAGTTTGGCAAAGACTGTGCCGGTAAGGAGATGGAGATGCTTCAGACCCAGGGACTGCTTGTCGACTTCAACCATGACGCTTTTGCCTAAGAACTCCCAACCCCCGCCTCCTCTTCTTTACATACCATTAATTTATACACCTGACTTGCTAGGACATACAGTAGCTACAAAGACACTCGTTCAAAAGACATTATGATTAGTAATAAATAGATACATAAATAGCACCTTCTTACTGCTTCTTACGTCGCCATCGGACCTTGGAGGCAATCTTGTATCGCACGCCGGGCACTCGAAGAACGTAGTAGAGCATGAAGGTGGCACAAACGTTGAAAATGGGGTAGGCCCAAACAATGCCAAAGTTTCGCCATCGGTCTCCATAGTAGATGGAGGCGTTGTCGAGATAGGCGTCAGCGTTTTTGATGGGGCAATAGTGACACATGTCTGTGGCAGTCTCATTGAGCAGGTAGCCGGTAAAGACACCTGCATTCTCAAGGAAGGGCTTCATGTACTGTCCACAGGAGTTGCCCTTGAGAGGCTTGAACTGTAGAATTTCATGCTGCGAACAGGTCACGTTTCCTCCAGCCAAACCAGTGGCCATAAAACCGCCAATGAAATATGTCAGCGGCGAGGCTCGGTACATGAAGATCCAGAAGCCAGGCATCGACTCCTTGGTGGCAAGCACACCACAGAACATGAGACAGAAGGAGAAGAGCAGGTATGCAAAGTTGGCTGCCGTCTCGTGGTTGTTGAACATGACACCAATCATGTGGGCGTATGTGGAGTCATAGATGAAGAAGACCAGAAGGAACAGGAAGTACAGAGCTCCTCGTTCGTGGGTCTGGTGATTCTCTGATGCAATTCGGTAGAATCCAATGGGGTAGTACATGCAGAAGAAGACAACCACGGCAACGATAATCTGCCAGGGAAGCTCAGCAAGCATGTTTCCACCCAGGAACACCTGCCACGAGTAAGTCTTGGAAGCTCGCTCTCGAGCCTCGTACAAGTCACGCTGGATCATGAATAGCGGCATAATCTGTTCGGCGACGGTGGTGAAAATCAGGAACATGAGGAAAATACCAAACATCTGGTTCTGAAGACCCTGAATGTCTCGAGCCGACTTGTAGAAGGAGAAACCAATGAACAGAGCACAACCGATACACAGAGTCATCTTAGACCACAGATAGGAGGGAGTTCGCCAGTGGAACTGCAGCAGACGCTTGGTAACATAGTACAGCTGAGTCCACTGCGACACGGCGAAATCAGTGTCTTCTCCTCCAACACCAAGAGCAGCTTGAGAGTCAGCATTGAATGCAAGACGCATATCATCAAGTTCCTCACGCTGCTGTCGTCGAAGCTGAGAGTATCGCCAGACCGAAGGCCAATCCTTCTTGGCTCGAGAACCAGGAGCAGCTCCAATCACCTCCAGCATCCACTCGGCAGGGTTACCATTATCAGGACAGGGGTCGGCACCGTTGCTCTCAAAGTACTCGATGAGCGACGAAGCCTTGTCTCCAAGATCTCCATAGTACACTGTCTTTCCACCAGCAGCCAGGAACAAGAGTCGGTCAAACTCCTGGAAGAGAATGGCCGAGGGCTGATGAATGGTACACAGAATAGCTTGGCCACTGGCGGCAAGCTTCTTGAGCAGAGAGATAATGGACCAGGCAGTCTGGGAATCCAGACCGGAGGTGGGCTCATCGAGGAAAAGCAGCAACTCGGGCTTGGCAGCAAGCTCAACACCAATAGTCAGACGCTTTCGCTGCTCGACGTTAAGACCTTCTCCGGGAACACCGACGACAGCATCGGCGTAGCTCTCCATTTCCAGAATGGAAATAACCTCATCGACATAAGCCAGCTTGTCAGCTCGAGAGACAGAAGAGGACTGTCGCAGCAGAGCAGAGAACTCCAGCGACTCACGAACAGTGGCAGTGGCAGTATGCAAATCCTGCTGCTGAACGTAACCGGTCTTTCGCTGGAACGAGGCATTTCGCTGCTGTCCATTGACCAACATGTCTCCATGAACAATACCAGTGGACTTTCGGTCGGCAAGCACATCAAGAAGTGTGGTCTTACCGGCACCAGAAGCACCCATGAGAGCAGTCAGAGTACGAGGCTTCACGTAGCCATCGATATGATCCAGCAGTCGCTTGTTCTCACCGGCAACCTTGATATCGTAACAAACATCGGTCCATTGGAACACTCCAGAGTGCTGCAAGTTGGATCGAGACGAGTTGAGCGACAGGTTGGTTCGAGTCTTGGTGGCGCCCATGTAGTTTGTGTCGTCACCAACGGTGGGGGGCATGTGAACAGTGTCTCCATGGGGAGGCTCGTATCCGCTACCGAAGCCAGGAGTACCAGGAGTGTTGTACTGAGCAGGAGCAGGGGTGCTAGGGATGTTGTACTGAGCAG
Organism: Yarrowia galli; assembly: GCA_900519055.1. Taxonomy (NCBI): domain Eukaryota; kingdom Fungi; phylum Ascomycota; class Dipodascomycetes; order Dipodascales; genus Yarrowia; species Yarrowia galli. The sequence goes on along the minus strand of ULGS01000005.1, from coordinate 2,611,567 downwards.
GAGTGGCGGGGGTTTGGTACTGAGCAGGAGTCGCAGGAGTGAAGTTCACCTGAGGAGTAGGAGCCGTGTAATTGATGTCGTCTCCCACAGTAGGTGGCTGGTGAAGAGTGTCACCATGAGGAGGCACGTAGGTGAAACCAGGAGTCATCATTCCGGCAGGAGACATGGGACCAGGAGTCAACACCTGTCCAGGAGACAGCATCTGTTGACCAGGAGAAAACATCTGATGGCCAGGAGTCATCATCATGTTAGGACCAGGAGTCATGGGGGGAACATGCATCATGGGGGCAGGAGTCATGGGGACTTGCTGAGGTCCATACCGAGATGGAGGGATCTCAGCCTGGATGGGCTGCTTGTATGAGTAAGTGGAGTGGTTGTCTCCACCAAAATTGTGGTCCATGTTGTGATCTCCAATGTTGTCACCGAGCTCCACATCCTGGAATCGTTTCTCAGGCTTGGACTTGAGGTTCTTTCGATGCTGGGATCGCTTGAAGAGAAGAACCTCACCCTTGGACTGGGCCATAGTCACATACTCGGCGGCAAGCAGGTATACAGCACAGAAGAAGCCGGCAAAGGCCCACAGAATACCCAGGTTTCGCCACAGATGTGCACTCTCGTACTTGTAAGCAGTACTGATGAAGACGGAGCCTTCAACGTAGTCTTGACCGAGCTTGGCACCAATAGCCACACAAGACTTGGACTCAGCAGGCACCGAGTTGTAGAAGGACCGAGAAGGCACGTAAAGCCCACAAGGGAACCTTCTGTTTCGGAATTCGTTGACCATGACTGCTTCAAATGCATAAGCGACGGGATTCAGGTAGTTCATCCATCGAGCCCATCCATGCATGTAGTCGACGGGAAGAGTGAAACCTGTGTAGATAACCAGAGCCAAGACCAGCACTGAGGCCGGGGCCAGGGCCTGTTCCATGGTTTTGGTGACTGAGGCCGTAAACCGGAAAATCATCGACATTGCAATCGTACACGTGAATGAAAACAGCAAGAAGATGAAAAATGCACTTGGGGTTCGCCTCAGGTTCGTCATAAAGTAAAGAGCGAGGTTGACTGAAATCAGGGTGGCCAGTTTGGTCGGTAAATCAACCAGCATTGACGCGATGGATTCTGCAAACGGATGGTATAATGCATACCGTTTGTGTTTCTCAATCAATGGTCTTTGTCCGTAAAGCACAAAAATCTCCAGAACAGAGGCCATGGCGTTCAGCAGCATGGCCAAGAAAAGCAGGGCAGATCGCGAGAAAAATGCATCCGTCGACTCTCGCAGGTTGTAGTACATTGATGCCAGAATGAGGGCCATGATGAAGTTACCAATAATGGTCATGAGTGTCATGGACAAGTCTCCTCTGACCAGCAAGAAGCCTCTCCACAGACACAGACGTACCTGCATGGGCCAAGAGAGCAGGTAAGGTGACGACAGACGAGTATTTCGTGCCTGAGACTCCTTTCGGAGCTTCATGAACTCGACGTAACCCTGTCCACCGAGAGGGTGGGTGGTATTGAATCGATCAATGTTGTAGACCAACAGAGCGTGTGTTCTTGACGATCTCCATCGAGACTCAAACTCCTCGGGAGTTCGGGGCACAAGCTTCTCCCATCCAGACTTGACTTTTCGCTCAACGGGGTTGGTCAAAGAAGTCAGGAAATCACCAGTGGTTTGTCGATGAGCACGCTCGAATCCCAGACCCTCAAAGTACGACTGGGCTTCTCCGGCCTTTCCAAAGAAGATTTGTCGTCCCTCGTACAGCAAACACACCTTGTCGAACATGTCGTAAGCCTCCTGAGATGCCTGGTACAGAGACACAAACATGGAGGCTCCAGTCATCTGGGCAGAAAGCCGCAGAGATCGAATGAACTCGGTGGCGTTGGCAGCATCCAGACCTCGTGTAGAGTTATCCCAGCACTGCAAGGGAGCTCCACACACAACGGACTCGGCAATGGAGACTCGCTTTCGCTCTCCACCAGACACTCCTCGGACCAGATCTGATCCAACCTTGGTGTTGATTGTGTGGGACAGACCCAAAGTTGCCATGGTGACATCTCGGGTGTGTCGTGCATACTGTTCTCGGGTGACTCCCAAAACTCGATTTCGAGGAGTTCGGGCCAGAGCCGCAAACATGAGTGTTTGTCCAACTGTCAGGTGAGGGAAATGGATATCGTGCTCGGCATTGTAGACAATTTCTCCTCGACAATGCTCAGTCATGACATCTCGTGGTACACCTGTGTTAGTGGTGTCATTATTTTTGATGTTCCGTGGATTTCCCCTTGTCTCTTGTCCCTTGTTCTCTCTTGTATGAATATCGCGTACAGACACAGACACTCTATTTGCGTCTAGGTATTAGATACCGGCCGCGTTGGGAGTGATCTGCACTGATTGGAATGTATGCAAGAAGAAACAGGTGTGTGCACTTAATTAGAAGTGAACACCCAAGAGAAAAAAAATTGTTGGCCGAGTCCAGAACGACTTTGTCATAAGGTCAGGTGACTCCCTCTCTCATCCCTCCCTCACATCTCTCATAACCTCAAATACTCACCCTGATAGTTCCATTGTGTCTCTTCCTCCACATGAAAGCCGTAAGTCTCGCAAGCAATACTCTTGAGAAAAGTGGTGCATCCGGATCCGGGACGGCCCAGAACCACACAGGTCTCGCCTGGAAGCACCAGTCCATCACATTTCCGCAGAATCTGGATCTTGCTTGTTCGTTTTGCGCCAATAGCACTTCGCAGCAAATCGCCAGTGGCCACAATCACGTTGAGAAACGTCTTCTGATAGTCACTGCGACTGCCGTATCCGTAAGCACCCAGGTTCTTGAACGACACGCCGGCCGTGATTCCCTTACTGTTTCCGAATCGTTCCTTGAGACCCAGCACGGTCTTGATCCACTTTCGAGAGTTGAACTCGCCGGACCAGGGATCCAGCTCAGGCTCCGCACTGGCCTCCACGTAAGGGTTGACGTCGGGATTCTCGAAGGACGTCTTCCGGAGCATATCATAGTCGTATTCGTCCTCATGCTCTTCTCTAAACTCGTCGTCAAAGGTGTGGTCGAAAATGTATCGCGATTCTCGATGGTGAGGCTTGTGGACCATTCCCTCGGCCAGCGATCTGATCTCGACATCTAGCGAGTCGAAGTTGCCGACCGACGACACGCCCGACGGGTAGTAGTGCGCCATGGTACGGTAGGGGTGTTGCGATAGCTTTCTTGGAGGCTGTAACTTTCAGGGGGGCGTTTTTACTATATATTGGGCTCGTCCCTTTTTTCTGGCCATGCTCTCTTGTTGTTCAGGCTTCAGCCTTTAGGGTTCTTGAGGTGGGAAAGCATTGGGCCTTGTCTCGCAACCTTGTCTACGCAAATAGGACTCTATAGTTTTGCTAGCTTCGTTGTTCTGCCCAAATAACACTGCATCTTGCAAATTCAAACCGGCCTTGGTGACAGACGATAAGTTGGCGATCTGCGCAAGTTTTAGGGGGGGGTGGAGTATCATCAGACTGGATCCCGCAGGACCTCGTTTTAGGACGTTCTGCTTGCCCACCAAACCTGACTAATGAGCTTCTGTGACTAACAGCCTCACATCTGTGGGCTTCTAGTGCCCCACCACCACCCTCATTAATCACGTTTGGGTCCGATTGTTAGGCGTGAGCTTAAAATGGGCGTAACCGAATTATGCCGCGTCCACTGCGGGGGAGGCAAGTGCAAGGCCCAAAAAAGTGGGTGTGTCTTTATTTGAACGCTGTGTGAGCTTTTGAGGGAAGCGGTATTAGTGCTACCGCAAATACTGCCCTCTTGACACTTTGTCATCCGCCAAATTCCTCTCCGTTATTGCCCTATAATAACACTTTTCAGCTAGTTGCAACTCCGCCTCAAAGTAGGGTAATCCCCCCATGCCAGCAATTTGTCTGACGTATGATGCAGTTCGCTTGTCACACTTACGGTTTCCCACTGCACATAGACATTCCACAGCAGCAGGGTATAGTGCGGGGGGAGAGAGGGAGAGAGACCCGTGGACTGACGATAATTGTCAAGAATACGAGCCCGCAAATATTCGCGCGCCCAGCTATTGAAAATATGGATTTGCAAAAGCTGAGACTTGGGCTGGAATATCAACCCTCATCCCTCCTCTCTCACACTAGTCTTGTTTACTGATTGATTGCGTTTCAGCCTTGCATTCCAACACTACGCGTTCTCCATTAAACCTATCGTCTTGGTCTGCAATAGTGCAAGAGCCCTTCGAGGTCAGCTTCAAATGGTAGGACACGACACTTAATCAGATGTCTCTGCGTGGGTACAGTCGTATGTACGTACTTTCACTCTGACAGTCAGCCATCCACGTCAAATGTCTCTTTTCTTCTGTCTGTCACAAACTCCCATGTCTCAGACAAGTGTGGGGTGCAGCCCTTGTAGCGGCGAATTTTGAACCAGGGTATGATCCCTACCCCCCAATACACTATATTTTGACACTAATGATGGAGATGAGGTTTTTTAGAACTGCACCGTGGAAAGAGATGAAAAAACGGATCGTGCCATATTCAGGGCAGCGTTGCGGTTTCCCGAGCTGATCAGCAGATTTACATCCTTGCAACGAAGTCCTTTCAGTTCCCGTCTATGCCGCAGACTTTTGCGTTTGTGCTTCTTGCCTCTATTTGCTTCTTCTCGCTTGTTCCTATAATTAGCCTTCCCTAAGAATGCCAAAATCAAGGGCCGCACGTTGAAGAGGTATTGCACTATAAGACACAGAAGAATGTGGTCTACCACAAATGGAAGCTGGTAATTCTGCGTGGAGAATTTGAGGCCGATCCCCGTATTGATAAGATAGAGATGTGTTCGTCACGTGATGGTCGTTCGGGAAGTGTCGATATATGTCAGGACTCTATCTCTACGACGGACGTTTCTGGACGTCTGTCGATCTGGCGAGGAGCATTCGGATGGATCGGATAAAGAATCGAAAAAGTGACACAGAAGAGATGAAGAAAGTGCAACTGGGCTAAACAGGAAACCTCACCAAGACCGGTAGAATACACCGACTCGTACCTACAGTGTGCCGATGTTTGATTTACGGACCTGGTACCTACTTGCTGACAGGTTAGTGTGCAGTGGAACCTGCAGTTGGCTACTGTACTTGTACAGTATTACTGTATGCACTGAGGGCTCGCTTAGTTCTTGGCAAGAATAGTTTTAGAAGGCTGAGTATTACAGTACCACTGGTGACACCTTGAGAGGTTTATTTGTAATTAAGAGGGTCACACGAGCTCTCAGTTACCAATTAGTCGCTTTAGGTATGAGTATGTTAGTCTCGGTGGGCCGCCAAATCCAAAAAGCGGTAAAACATCAGCATAAACCCGCTCTACCTGAAGCAGCCATCGTATCATATGTTCCGGAACCGACTCAGCTGAGGGCTTTGGTATCTAATCCCTCCCCCACCACCCACCTGTAGTGGTCTTCCACCTGCTATACTCAATATGATCGGCAAGAGTGGCCCACGTGGAGTGTGCCTGATCTGCAGTAATTGAACCCTGAGAGACGGTGGGGTCCGAAGCAAAGCAAACAACTTAACACTGTGGCGGAGGGTTTACAGTTGGACTAGAGGGAGTTTGGAACCGGGTCTCGGAGCTCTCCGGCTTACTTTTTCCTATTCCCGCCCGCCTCTTGTACAGAATACCCCACACAGAGACTCAGCCCACCTGGTTTTCGATGCAAGGCGGCGATCTCTGCGCCAACGTTCCGTCTTTGAACAAGCAACGCAAATTAGAATTGACAAAGCAACGGGTGGGGTTAATTACAACGGTTCTGGAGTGGAGAACACAAAAGAGGTGGGTCTGTACTGATACATACACTACAGAGCGTTGTGACATCATCCTTCGACGTGGGCTCTAATCATGAAAGAAGACAAGACAGACAACGTCCACTTGTGACAGACATGCGGCGAAACTAAAGCAGCATGCGCGGTTTACTGCCAGAATCAGACCCACTTTCAAGAAGTGGGCATTTATTTGCCACTGACGCAAGAGTAAACTCGATCACTCCCTCCCCCGATCTCTACAGTGTACATGCACAAATCACAGTATACAACCTTCTCCATTATCTACATATCGTCGTTCGACGGGACTCCTCTCACTCGGGGGTGAGGGTCTCACAGTGTGAAACGGATTCGACTCGGGTCGAGTACAGGTGTTTTAGCAGCGCTGGGGGTTTGTGGCTTGGAGCTGTGCGTGTAAGGAAATGCAGTGAATCTTCATCAACATTACTCATCACCATTACTCACCACCCTTCTGCTGCTTGGCCCAGATCTCCTCGGCCTCGACGATGCATCGGTTGTTGGCCATCATCTTGTTGATGGTCTCAACGTACTCGTCGTACTCGTCAGAGTCGAAGACAATGCCTCCACCGGCCTGCAGGTAAGCAACGCCGTCCTTGAGAAGCATGGTTCGAAGAGCAATGCAAGTATCCATGGCCTCGCCGTTGTAGCCGAAAGATCCAACAGCTCCAGCGTAGGCACCTCGCTTCTCCTTCTCGAGCTCTCCAACAAGCTCCATGGCCTTGACCTTGGGGGCTCCGGAGACGGTTCCAGCGGGGAAAATGGATCGGAAAGCGTCGAATCGAGACTGGCCGGGTCGCAGAACACCGGACACCTGAGAAACGAGATGCTGGACGTGTGAGAAGGTCTCGACACCGAGAAGTCGGTCAACAGAGGTAGATTTAGGGTCACACACTCGGTTAACATCGTTTCGGGCCAGATCGACCAGCATGACGTGCTCGGCTCGGTCCTTCTCAGAGTTGAGAAGCTCCTGAGCAAGCTGGTTATCCTCAGCAGGAGTGGCACCTCGCTTGACAGTTCCAGCAATGGGATGAGACACAATTCGTCCATTCTCAATCTTGACAAGCAGCTCGGGAGAAGCTCCAACAAGCTGGAAATCAAGGTAGTCAATGTAGAACAGGTAGGGCGAAGGGTTGACGGTTCGCAGGTGTCTGTAGACGTTGAAGGGATGCAGATCGGTGGGTCGAGCCACACGCTGGGAAGGCACGGCCTGAATGATATCTCCCTTCTTGATTCGCTCCTTGAGAGTGGTCACGTGCTGCTCGTAGCCCTTCTGGCCAATGTTGGAGGTGAAGGTCTTTCCGAGAGTCACGGGGCCCTGGGGAGGCTGCGGAACCTCGGGAGAGGTGAGCAGATCGGCGATTCGCTGCACCTCCTTTTTGGCGTCCTCGTAGGCCTTGGTGAGATCGGTGTCGGCCTCGACCTTGACGTTGGTAATGACCTGAAGTCGCTGGTAGACATGGTCAAAGGCCACAATGGTGTCGCAGAACATGAGTGCACTTTCGGGGACCTGCAGGACGTCCTTGAGATCTCGCTTGGTTCGGGGCTCGAAGTACTTGATGCAGTCGTACGAGATGTAGCCGATAGCTCCTCCACAGAGAGTGGGGACTCCAGGAGTCTGGTACTGTCGGTACTCGTCAAGTTCAGCCTCCAGCAGGTTGAGCGGATCAACATCGGGACCGTGGGGAGCACCAGTCTTGATCATCTTTCGAGGGTTAGATCCAATGAAAGAGTATCGTGACAGATGTTTACCGCCGAGAGCAGACTCGAAGAGGAACGAGGGGCTTCGGTTGGGGTCATCCAGACGAGCCAGCTTCAGATAAGCGGTATGGGGAGTCAGGGCCTCAGCGTCCACATAGGCGAAAACGGGATAGAGGTTGTCGGGGAGAGTCTCCTTGGTGGCAGTGGCTCTGCTGTCAGCCACGATGGTCTGAAGAGCCTCCAGGGTGGGTCTTAGTTGGATCATTGTGGAGTTTAGGAAGCCGTTGAGCCGTCTGAGTAACACGCACGTTTTACCGTATGACTCTATGTCGAGGAAAGTTTCATAGTCACAAATTTCAAATAGGGTTATGGTACCAAAAATCACTAAACTAAGCTATTGGTAAGGGGGACTGCGGCTGTTAGGCTATTAGTGAAGAGCTAAGGTAGAGACGTTAGTAGCGCCCGTGGGGGGGTTCGTGGGGGGAGACTGGATTACGTGATCTGCTGAGTTGGACATTTCAGGCGCTTCCTGCTCCGCTTTAATATCTCATGTGTGGGGTTATGCAAGCTCGGTTATTGGGTATATTGGTGTGTAGCATTGGTGTGTGTGCAAGAGTGCGCACTGGTGACAAGTATAAGTGAGAGTTATGAAGTCGGTGGATTAGTGATGATTACGTTAGCAGAGCGTTTTGCTCAGCTTAGCAGACATATGTTTCAAGGTGGAAGATCTTGGTTGAAGAGTACACTCATTCGATATTGCCACACCAATCTTTGTCCCTTCGTTTGAGGTCCCCGTGACCTCAACCATTAGCTCAACTAAACGGAGCGCTGACTTCAAGTAAACATCTTACTTCCAGTTGGGAGCAGGTGCATAAAATATGCACTCCGTTTGTGTCAGACCAACAATTATTTACACCACTTTGATCAACCCATCCACTACTTTGCCATCACACAACAATGGACGCAGCGTCGGTGCTCGACCAATACGTCCAGGACCTGGCAAATCTGCCGTCCGAGGTCGCACACATCCTCGAGGAGGTCCGAGACAAGGATCTCAAGTTTTATGAGACCCGCAAGCGCATTCAACAACGCGACAACCAAATTCACAAGTTCATCAGAGCAAATGGCTCCTTGACAGATAACCCCAAGGAACAGGCTGCATACCCCAAAATACGCCAGGACTTTCAGACCGCCATGGAGCTGCAAGATGAGAAATGCACCCTTGCAGCACAGGCGCTGACCCTAGTGGCAAAACACGTCAAGAAGCTGAACGACGATATCGACAAGCTGGATGCCGAGGGCCTTTTGGGCGGCGCACCACCGCAGAAGCCCATTTCTGCTAACAGATCGCGTGCCACATCATCGGCCACACCTGCACCTGAACCTCCGGCTCGAAACTACACACGAGACCGAGCCAACAGTCGAAGAGGCGCTTCTCCAGCGGCCAGCCGATCTTCCACACCTGGCACTCGGCCACCGAAGAAGCGAGCGACTGAAAAGAATAACGAGGCAGCGTCCATGAGCAAGGAGTCATCTGTGGGAGCTTCTGAACAGCTCAGGAACATGCCTGAGACTGTGGCTGTAGGTTCTTTGGATGCGGCTATTCGAGCGGGTCCTGGGGAAGATGATGAGGTGCTCTACTGTTTCTGTCAGCAGCCGTCGTTTGGAGAAATGGTGGCATGTGATAACGACGACTGTCAGTACGAATGGTTCCACTACGACTGTGTGGGCTTGCAGGAGCCTCCTCAGGGCGTCTGGTTCTGTCCCTCGTGTTCCAAGGGACGAAAGGGCGAGAAGAAGAAGCGTTAAGCTAACCGCATTGTTCGATATCACTTTGTTGGCGTTAAGCGACCCATGGTATCTGAGGTTGAGGCATGTCTCAAGGAGACAGCCGCTCTCATGTTGAAGACGTTCTTACTTACGAAGCACCTGACTCCACGTCACGTGTTTCGAAATCATGTGCATCACCTTCGATGAACGCCGTCGGTATGTATCGTACCTGGTACGCCCTTCCAATGGGGCTGTTGTTTATACAAGGGGAAGATCTGGTGCAAGCAAAGCCGTTGATCGACCGTTCATGAGGCTATTGCTGCCCTATTTACGAAGAGACCCCCAACAAAACTGTAGTAATATATTATTTATTGTGTCTACGAGTACCGACCGACAACTGTATTGCCTCGGTTTCCCCGCAGAATATTATATTTTCCGTGCATTTCGATTTCAGCCCAAACCTCACCCGCCGCTCGCTCTCGCTAACGTGTTATCTTCGACAATCGCTTACAAGTAGTAGGATTCGGCTCTCGGCATGTCAGACTGGGAGAGACTGCTTGTGGTGTGCGTAGGAGACGCGAGGTGACTCCACAAGAGGAAGCCACAAGGTGGAGGGACATAAACACTGTGGAGGAGGGGTATATACGAGGAATACGAAGGGATGCGGGTTTTGGAAGCCCTCCTCTCGAAGAGGGTGTGTGTGAGGGTTAATTCACGTCCAACAACACCCTTAGGATACACAGGCTATTTCGCGTGCTTTTTGGTACCGCGCGTCTCAGACTGTGTTCCGACGATATCCGATTATCTCCGAGCCGAGATCGGGATGATGGTTCTGGGAAATACAGGGCCTCCAAACACAAAGAAATGGAAGTTATCAACGCACGTGATGTCGTGGTACGAGTACGCACACGCTTTAGATACCCACGAGTCTTGCAAGCGATAAGCAAACCTGTCGGCGTGTGCCATATTAGATTCAATTTACTTTTTCCGCTGTTTGTTTGGCCGTGTCCATTATATGACTGGTCGAGAAGAAGGGACAACAATAAGGCCTGCTGGGGGAGGAGGAAGATCTCCCTGTTGAAGGTCGTTGGTCCTATCCCAAAAAGCTTCAGTTCAAGTAGCAGGGAAAATTGCTCACGTGACAAGCTTAACTAATACCCCTCATTACACCGCGGGTGCATGGTGTGGCGCTACACCTCCAGTTTCCAGGGCAAGATCTGGGTCAAAAATCAAATACATGCCAATGGAAGGCCCCTGACTCGCCGTCTGCCAGCTCACAAGTGCTCCCGTTGCCGTTGGGGCTAACACAGACGACGGTCACTTGAGTCGCCAATTGGGTTTCTGGAAACCTGGAAAAGGGAATAGAGGCGAAGGCTAAATGCAAAGCCTGCTGACACGACAGTTACCACACACCACATCACAGAAGACCCACCAACCGAAATAAGTGTCAACATCAATCTGGCTCGCCTCGCAAATCAGTACGATACACAGAAAAAAAAAGCCATCGACAGAGAAAAAGACACGCTAGCCCTTTTTCCCCCACACAGCTTCATTTCGACACCCCTATTCTTTGCGCCACTTTCTGGATTTGATTCTTTGATACTCACTTGATTTATCTCTCTGGTATCAACAAACACAGATTTTCATCCCCCCATCAAAACACGGTAATACAACTTCCAGAATCACATAATGGGACAGATTTGTCTACGCCTGTGACGGATAAAGTGAGTATCAAATTTTTGGAGGCTTCCCGACCGTGTCCAATTGCACGACAACCGGCGTGTTGATGCCCATGTTGTGTGTGTGTAGCAACGTTGAACACGGAACGGAACGTGACGAATGGCACAGGACAAATCGGCAACGAGCATTGAAGGAGTCGCCATCCATTGTCGACAATAACTAACCCAGTACTCTGAAAAAGGAGGAGACTCCGATCTCGTCTACGGCCTGTCCTCTATGCAGGGCTGGCGAGTAACCATGGAGGACGCCCACGCCACCGTGCTGGAGCTCAAGGACGCCAAGGGACAGCCCGAGAAGAAAAAGGTCGCCTTCTTCGGTGTCTACGACGGACACGGAGGTGATAAGGTCGCCATCTACACCGGTGACAACCTGCACCACATTGTCGCACGGCAGGAGGCCTTCGCCAAGGGAGATTACGGTCAGGCACTCAAGGACGGTTTCCTCAGCACAGACCGAGCTATTCTCGAGGATGCCGCTCTCAAGCACGACTCTTCTGGATGTACCGCCACTACCGCCATTGTTTCCGACGGCAAGGTCATCTGTGCCAACGCCGGAGACTCCCGAACCGTGCTCGGCGTTAAGGGTATTGCCAAGCCCATGTCTTTCGACCACAAGCCCCAGCACGAGGGCGAGCGAACGCGAATTTGCGCCGCTGGAGGATTCGTGGAGGCCGGACGAGTCAACGGTAACCTTGCTCTGTCGCGAGCTATCGGTGACTTTGATTTCAAGCGGTCGCCGTATTTCCCCCCTGAGGAGCAGATTGTTACTGCCTACCCCGACGTGATTGAGCACCAGCTGACCGCCGACGACGAGTTCCTGATTCTCGCCTGTGACGGTATCTGGGATTGTTTCCTGTCGCAGGAGGTTGTGGAGTTTGTGCGACGAGGTATTGCCGAGAAGCAGAGCCTTGTGGACATTTGCGAAAACCTGATCGATAACTGTCTGGCCCCCACCTCTGATCTCAGTGGTGTCGGCTGTGACAACATGACCGTCATGGTTGTGGCTCTGCTGCAGGGTAAGACCGAGGAGGAGTGGTACAACATGGTTGCCGAGCGAGTGAAGAACGGCGAGGGCCCTGCCGCTAGCCGAGAGGCCGTGGAGCGAGTTGCCGGTGAGGAGCGAGAGGTTACTGCCCAGCAGTTGCAGCAGAATGCTCAGGCCCAGCAGGCCAACTCGGCGTCGCTGGCTCTTCAGCAGCTCCTTTCTTCCGGAGCCACCATCACAGACGAGAACGGCATGGTTGTGCTCAAGGCTGAAAATGCTGCCGAGCTGCTTGCCAAGGTGGGTTTTGCTCCAGAGGACGTTGGACATCTCGTGGAGAGCGGAGATCTGGTCGAGGAGGATGTCGAGGTCGGCAGCGGTGACAGAATCACCGAGGAGCAGTGATTATTTAATGATGTACATGATACAATTGTTTAGTGATGTTTTCTATATTATATGTGTGTATGTATATATGTGTGTGTGTGTGTGTGTGTATGTGTTCTAATATCTACTTTTCGAGGTTGAGGAACTTGAGCGAGTTCTGGTAGACCGCCTTGGTGAGTTCCTCCAGAGGGATACCCTTGAGCTCAGCCATGACCTTGGCCACCAACACGAGGTTGGCAGGCTCACATCGGCCCTTGATCATGCTGTTCTCCACAAACTTCTCCTTCTTTTTCGACTCGTAGGGCAGCTTGTGGCCCTGAAGCAGTTTGTGAGATTCGTGCGAAGGTCGGATCTCGCACCAAGGAGCGTCAGTTTCAAGCAACAGCAGCTCCAGGGGAATCTCCTTGGCCACATCCAGGTTCTCCTTGGTCTTCAGAGAGCAGCCATTGATACCAATGTATAGACCCATCTTCACGTGATCCTGGAGCTCCTCGAGGGTGCCGGTGAAGGAATGGACAACGCCTCCTCTGGGGAACTTGCCAGCCTTCAGGTAGGGATACAACATATCACAAAAGTCCTTATGGGCAGCTCGAGAGTGCAGGAACAGGGGCAGGTCAAGTCCCGACTCAGCAAAGAGCTTCAGCTGCTGCTCAAAGAACAGTTTCTGGATGTTCTCAGGACTGAAATGGAGTCGATCGTAATCCAGTCCAAACTCTCCAAGAGCAAGCAGAGTCTTGGGATTAGATCTGGCAATCTCCAGCAAGTCCTTGATTCGTGCATCGATAGCCTGGATGTCGTAGTCTCCCTCGGCCTCTTCAGACTTCTGCTTTCCTCCAGTTTGGGCGTTGTACTCTGCCAGTGCTGAACAAGGGTGGATACCGCCAGTGCAGTAGAGCTCCAGGTAGTCGCAGTGAAAGTCGTTGCAGATCTTGACCGACTCCTTGGTCTCTGAAAGATCAGTTCCTGTAACTAGAATCTTTGTGAGCTGCTGTTCCTTGGCCCGCTCAAGCACAGCATTGAAGTCGCTTTCATGGCCCTGTTTTCCGTGGTAAATGCCCTGGAATTGGGGATCGGACAAGTTGACGGCAATGTCGATGTACATTGGGTGTTTTCGTGACGTTGTGTAGCTTCTTCTGAGCACGTTTGACACTCGTGACGGTCGGAGAAATCTCAAGCTCATGATTGAGTTTTACCAGTCTAAGCTCGTTTATGCATGTGTGACATTAAGCCGTGAAGACGTTCAGGGCAAGTCAGATTAGCGAGGATGTGTTTATGAGTCTGCCAACCATTGCAGTTATTCGGTTCCGCATGATAACTGATCCTGTGACAGTCGTACTTACAACAGCTAGATATGCCGTTTCGAGTACGGTTACGTAATCAGGTTATGACCTTGGCTTTGGCTCCATAGCAATATGACGTCAGTTGAGAATTGGCTAGTTCCTACCTCTAGTGCGATTGGTTGATCTACTGTTGAGTAACATATCTTGCGGTGTACAGATCTGGTGCTGTTGAGTGCTAAGTAATATTGCAACCCCAACCGTGTTGGTCCGTGCTCTGAGACACTGTATGGCCTTGTGTGTGATGCCCATGCATATGCTGTATACATCAAAACAGTGAGATGGTGATGTTTGTAGATAAGGTGAGAACATTGACGACACGGGCTGAGTTGGTCTGTGTACTTTGCATCATTGCAACACTTCCTGATTGACCTTTCCCGTTTGCTTTGCTCGCGATCTGGAGTTGCTTGTTACCCCAATCCGTACACAATTCACCTATACAGCATATACAGCATTGGAGTGTTACATCAGATGATGGTCCACGTCTGTTGTGTGCGTCGTTTGTATGCGGAACCTCATCATTAGTATTCTTCCGGTATTTCCGGGCCTGCACAGAAGCAACTTGAATATTTCTCGAACCTCGGAAATTCATATCTCCAAGTTTATCCTTGCAATCGTAAGACCACACCACCCCACGTCTCTCTGCTTCAAGGCTGCACCACGCGTCAAAACCGAAATGCGATGCAACCAGCCCTAAGTAAGAAAATCCTGGATGAGACAGGTGGCTGGGAACGTCCACAAAGAGGGTGTCATTTGAGGGGGACGATATTATGACTGGTGCGTTTATTATGGTGCCATCACAAAAGGCGCTAAGATTGCGCTTTGATCGGGGATGTTTGTGTTCGTTACTATCCACTAAATACCCGCACACTGTAATGGGACGACACACTATATTGACCCATCTGAAGGAAGGTGCAATGTGGTGGTCTGGTCTGTACAGTAAGAAAGTTGTACAGGGTCACACCATCTGACGCTGCTGCTGCTGCTGCTCCTCCCATTTCCAATGTGGTAGTCAAGCTCAAATACACTTGAGGTTTTGCTTCAGCATACATTAGAGCTAAAGCGCAAAGGGAGGAATCGGGAATGTTGCCGGAATGTGGACTTGTACCTGTAAATGGACAGGTTTCTGTAGACGAGAATATATGTGAAACTTTTGCGAGTCTTGTGACAGTAATGGGCCAATTTTCGCCTGCTTTCAGCACGTGTCTGGGGCTGAAACAGTCGCTTGCCTTCATACTCTCCCCACCACCAAGGCCTTTGTTTACACTTCGCTCCTTCTCGAATTTTAAGGTAACCAAAAGTCTGACCACTTCCCATTGCTAAATGATTCACGGCCGATTGTAAAAGACAAATATTTTGCATGGTTCGACGGTGATAGCTACAACTCACAAAATTTTCGCTACACACATTCACAACAACTCACACTAACCGACTCACAGCACAGTTTTCTCTCCTAATCCCGCGACTACGTCAGGCATCATCACAGACTTGACATTGACATCTCACGGACCTACAAGAGCAATAGATACCACACAAACAGCAAGACGGGTCCCCCGGACACACGCACACACAACACACGCACACAAACACATACACAATAGCAGCCATGCAATGGTTCAAACGAAGCAAGCGGGCGTTGACCGCCGACGAGCTCCTGTCGCAACTACAGGATGACCAGCAACTCACCTTTGCTCAGTTTGCAGTAATCGTGAAGCCCTTCTCGGCCCGAGACGCCCATGAATGCACCATGGCCTTTCGAATTCTGCACACCATTAACGCCAACCTGAAAACAACACACAGCTGGCCGTTCCAGCTGTTGCGCCATTGCGACCTCGATCACATCCCGGCGAAAACCTCGTGGCTAGACCGAATCCGAAAACGACCACAGAAGCCCTCTACAACAGAGGGGGGCACCAAAACAGCATTCAGCATCAGCGTTGCCAACAGAGTCCACAAAGAATGCACGCAAATGAAGACTCAGATGCAACAATGGGACATCAAACATCTTCAGAACGTCACTGGCAAGCTCCTTACTAACGGAAGCTTCACCTCGGACGCTTCATCGGTTCTCATCACACTAGTGCTCAGAATCCTGTCACGTTATTCGGAACTGGAGGAACAGCTCGATCTGAACATGTCACGTGCCACACTCATCAAAATCAACTACGAGCTCACCGAGAAGCTCAGCAAGGAGCTCGAGAACCAGGGTGAAGAGGAGGACGAGGTCAACCCCCTGCTTGTGGCCTACAGATCGTTCGTTAAGCAGCTCCTCTCGGAACTGGACACAGACAGCGATAACAGACAAGATCTGCTGCAGGTTGTCAAGGACCTCGAGGATATGTACAAGCAGTACGCCGCCTCCACACCCAAGAAATCGTCTCCTCGAAAGAAGACCTCTACACCGAGATTCCCCACTCCCTCCACGCCCAAAAGAGAAGCCTCGGACCCCTTCGACTACATGGACTCTCCCACACATACTCAGACTGAATCATTCTCGTCTATGAGCAACTCCGTGAACTCTCTGTTCTCCTCCACATCTAAAGCATCTTCCACTGTCAGCGACGAGCTCCCCAACCTCTTGCATGCATTTGACATGGAATATGTGAAACAACAACGACAGCGACGAGAGCTGGACGGCGTCGGAATGTCGTCCCCTCAGTCCATGACTTCTTCCGTGTCCTCCAAGTCTCTCTCGTCTTCCAAGTCCTTTTCCAAGCTCAACCCTACACATTCGTCACCTCTGGTGTCCACATCCCCTCTTCAGACTTCACATCCTGTCTCCATGCCCAAGGCCGCAGCTGCTCCTGCACATCTTGACGTTCAGATGATCAACAATCGAATGATGGTCAAGACCGCCTCGGGCTTCCAGGACATGCAGGAATGGGTCATGAAGCAGAACCAGGAGGCTGCTCTCCGAACCACACAGCCCCCCGTTGCCAAGAGCGCTTCGGATTACATCGTCACAGTTCCCAGGGAGTCCGTGCCCCGACCCCTCCCTTCATCTACTGGCACTTCTTTCCTCTCCAACATTTTCGGCAACCGGCCTCTGGCACCTCCCGTTCCTCTTGAAAAGAAGGAGATGCCCAAGCCCCAGCCTTCCGTCGGCCCTACCACTTCTCTCCTAGCCAAGAGTCTATCTGAGAAGCACTCTGCCTTCCAGCAATCTGCATTCGAGAACTCTTATCGACAGGAGATGAACGATTTTGAGTAGAGTCGACCGAACTGCCAGCTCGTGCATAATCAGCATTATTTATTCCCGTGTGTAATACGTCAAATACAATACCAAAAACATCACAGTAAACAAAGCAGTTTGAGAGTACAAGTACCAGGTACGGAGTAGCCCCATGAGGAGAAACCCCATAGGTGACTGAACAAGCGCTGTAATATCATATCATATCCCCTTTTAGTCGCAGACTGTTATAATATTATGACACCATGACGTTGGGTTATCACGGATATGCGCTTTTTAGCCCATATTGCCTTGTTGATCCCGTATATCAGTGGGTTCCGGAAATACACACCACGAACGTTGTTGTTTACTTCTGTCCCATCACCTGGACCCACAAGAATGTGCATCCACCTATTACAAGTACAAACGCAATACAACTCAATGACTATTAATTGATATAGTGAATAAATAAAGACCCTGGCCAGTCGTAGTAGTCATGGGTGGGATGATTGCTGCTGGGCGCTAGTCCAGCATATGCCTTTGGTTGAGACTTGTGTCTTGAGGTGGCGTCACGAATGATCGCCGTTAAATTAACACCTCAAATACGCGCCGCTAGCTCCAAATTAGTTTTCGTCCTGCGACCTTTTGGATTGTTCCCGAAAGGGTGTGAGATAGCATCAGGTGTTAAAAGGTAAGATACCATGGTTTGCCAGGTACGGAGAGTGTCCTGTTTGTTTGTTGTGAGATAGAGATATCGTTCGGCCTGCCGTCTAATAGCCCTTCTTGGGGTTTGTAGCCATCTCCACTCGCATGAGGTTGACTGTTCGTGCGTGAATGGCGAGACGGTCCCAGGGAATGAGCGGCTCTAACATGGTCACAATGTCGGGAATATAGGTCGTAAAGCGGTACTTTTTAATGTATTGGTTGATCAGGTCGTCATAGGTCGTCTCATCATCCATGGCCGTGTACGCGACGGGCACATGGTGAGTGAATGTGGGTTTTTGAGAGTGCAGCACTTTGAATGTTGGGGTCGGTGAAGAACGACTGAAGCAGAGGGGAGGGGGGAACCAGTTGCTCCGGAGCGCAATGTTGTTTATATAATCTGGGATACCCCACAGGTCCTGTCATCAGAGTATGCAGACTTGGTACCTGTACGAAGCAGGCTGAAGCTTATTTGCGCATTTGCTTTGGTTCTAATTATCCCAATGCGAATATTGCCTCTTTGTTCTTGCCGCCCTGATACATGTGCAAAGCAGCTACCATAAGGGGCTGTACCTGAAAATCGGGCCATAAGTCACGATGACTTGCTACCCCAGCGGTTGAATTTTGGACGGTGCGGCATTTCAAAAGCTCTCAGCCGCCTTCCCGCTGTTGGTGATCACCGTCAATCCTTTCGGCTTCTTTCAAAGCCGCAAGCTCCTCATCGACCAAGTCTTAGCTCATGGCTCAGCCAGCCCAACCGAACTTAATGCATTCCGGGTCGGTAAAAAGTGGAGCAGGCGTCGTATCAGGCGAGGATTTGCCACTGGTTGTTGCTCCGTCTGGACTTGTAAAATGTGTGGGGTCCAGAAGTACCCACACAAGAGTCATCTGATTCAATAAGAAATTAATTTGTCATGTGTTCCTGCATTTCTGCACATATCTCTGACTGGTCGGCTCGCTTGGCCCGCTATCTGACCCCCCTCCGTTCCTTCCTCTCCACCACACGAGAGATGGTATGGTGTCTTAATTTTGCATGCATCTCACAAAGACTTGAAACATATGCATGTTTTTGGCGGCTCGCCAAACAGATGATCCGCTGCATTTGCGCACGTAACGCCACTACCCCTGAAAACTTCATTGCGCAATACGACCCTACTCGTGGGTGTGTGCCATATGGCATGTCCGTGCCGGCTCCGACTTCTCCCGACGTGTGAAGCCTCGGCCATCCAGAGATACGGCTAAACTCAACCATCCATCCAGATGGGGGGGCTCCGGTGCTAAATCCTTCTTTGCTTGCTCGCCACACATTTAGGCATCTTAATAAAGCCCTGGTAGCTAAAACACCCGGGTGGAAAAGTGAAATTCCTCCCGCCCCGATACACCCTGCTACCCTTGCGACTGAAACATGCTGATATGTGCATATCCCACCTGAGACCCACATGCTAGGCAACGTATCCGGGCCAGCCATAGGGGCAGCATACCAAAAAGAAATGCCGTCTGCTTTGGAATGCGCTATGAGACCACATCTTTCTGTTTCGGTGACCCCCCCAAGCCTCCAAGCTTGCTCTCATGTGCGGCAACTACCCAGTCAAGTAATACTCAAATTATTACCCTATAAACCATGCTGTTGAGAAAGGCAAACGTTTGTGCCCGTGCTCAGACCTCCACCTGCGGCTGTACCAGGATCTCCTCAAGGTCTTTTTCGACTTCTTTTTGATCCTCCCCATAGTAGTAATAGTACCACCACGTGATGCGGTTCTCCAGAACCTTTGGATCCATGTCTCGGAACCGGATTTGTGCATCACGAACAATCTCCGGAAGATCGTACTGCACC
The DNA here is from genome assembly GCA_900519055.1 of Yarrowia galli. Taxonomy (NCBI): domain Eukaryota; kingdom Fungi; phylum Ascomycota; class Dipodascomycetes; order Dipodascales; genus Yarrowia; species Yarrowia galli. The sequence continues at coordinate 2,592,126 of ULGS01000005.1, read as the reverse complement.
CTGTTGCTTAATATGAATCGAATAGCTAGCGAGTCATCTGCTGGGCCCCATGTCATTGTATTTGTGTTGTTAGTAAGGATATCGGTGTAGGTTGAAGCGAAGCTCATGCCTTGAATCATTGAGAGAGAGAGAGAGCAGCCCGTCGACTACTTATATTCGATCAGCCCTTTGTACCACCAACTCAGCTAACCTGGAGCTTACGGCTCAGTGTGTACAGTACCGGGTAGTAATAATATACCGCCTGGGACCCAGAACGAATGACTACAACGTCTACACCCTCGAATCTCTTATCGCGAACTAAGCACATGGCAAAATAATAATGTGCAACATCTCATTGTAACATCGATCAAGTATGACAAGTTCTACCTGTACAGGTGGTTACACAACACTGAAGTCAGCATCATCATCCCCGCTAATCTGCCCACACAAACCCCTCACGCGACGAAACACCTTTACTTCTAGAGCCAGTGTACAGGGAGTACCTCCACGAGCTACGCAAGTAGCTACAAAACTACTGTTCCCGTCCCGTGCACAGTAGTCATATAGCCTAACACTGTAGAACCTGTATGTATTTAACTCTTTGTGGGTTAGACGTCCACCACAGTTGTTTATTTAATATCGACCCTGGAGAGATACTGTGGTGGCGATGACAGGGGTGGAGCTCCAAGAATAGCCACCTTTCTGGTTGTCTAAGACATGTCTGTAACTCATCTCGCCTATACACTCAAGTGATCAAGATGTATGCAGTATTCTGTCTGTAAGCGAAGATGTACCGTATATACACACTACAAGCACATACGTCATTTGCTCCACTTGCAGTAGTCTCTACTGGTACAGTAGCTTGGACCATAATCGCTCACTCCTCAAATGGTCTGAGGGTCCCTTAGTGGCAAAATTAGCCCGACTGTGGGGCTATCCTACTGTTTGGATTTTAGACCCATATGCAAGCCATTGTTCTTCTTCTGCTTTGATCGCAGTTATCGTGGGGAGGTATCGACAAGTTCATAGCCCATCAGGGACTCAACTAATTCAGACGACATTGACGTTGAACCTCATTCGGAGGCACGTCAACGGCTATGATTATCTGATGTCACAGGGCTTCTACGGCAGCATCAGATGACCATAATATAATATATGCTAAACTAGACCCTGTTGTTGTGCCTGGGCACAATGAAATGGACAATTGCGGAAGCTCCAAGGTGTGGAGAAATGGGTGAGACAAAAACTGAACCAATGGTGTGGATTGTCACTTCACGGCTCTCTCTCTCATTACAACCTCTCCACTCCCCCTCCTAAATAAAAGCGCCAAAAAAATTGAACTCCGATACCGGGAATCGAACCCGGGTTCTCCGCGTGAAAGGCGGAAGTGATAACCCCTACACTATATCGGATGAATTCAAAATTTTAGCAGATTTTGGGGTGTACTATCATTTACCGTGGTCACGTGACCGCCTCATAAAACTCTATTTTGGAAGGCATGCTCCTTCCTGACTACACACCACTGTTACGACAAGGGGTGCTTTCTTCAAATTGAGGGGGTGACTTTTCGTTCCCTATATGACCCAGGCACTCTGTCATCTGTTCAAGAGTCTTCTCACGATTTGTATTGGCGATGTCGCGAAGGAGGGAGATCTAGATTGTCCAAGTTGAAGTTATTGATGTGGATGTAATTAACTGAAGTATCAGCATTGTTATAAAGGCAAGCTTGATGAGATATACTCAAAGAGAGAGAGAGAGAGAGACTGTGAGCACCGTATTGCTATGATATCAAGGATCCTGTATCGTCGTGTCCATCGACAACTACAAGTAGCGCGTAATTGTTGTTGTTCAATCGGCACTGAGCTGGTTCTTGCATTCAAAGTTCTGCATTCCATATTAACAGTCAAACTGACATTGATTATTTTTCAGCAGTCTCTCTACAAGTACCGGTACCGGTACTGTAGGAACTTGAGTCGCTCTCCACGACGAGCCCAGATCCGATCTTACACAGAGTAAATAACTCTAAGTTGGATAAGCTTTAGATAACGTATGCTGATAGTGTGGAGGTGTTGTTAGTGTGATAAGTTCAAATAATCACTGTGATCTTGGCCGCAGGGCTCTGAATGATAACTCCACGTAAAGTGACTCTTCAGTAGAGCTTGATGTACCTTGTATTTTACTCTTGTTCTCGTTCTCATAGTCCAGACATGGAAGACGCTGGGCGAAGAAGCAAACTACATCTAAAAGCTCGAACAGAAGCGATAACACGCTTTGAAGGCCATTCTGGGTTTCAGTGCGGTCTTGGTTTCCATTTAAGACGACTCTCGTTCTTTTCTGAGGTGGCTACACCATGTTTTGCAATCGTTCTCTTGATCTCTGTCTACCCATGAGAAATTTATGGTTCGCTTGAGATTGGGACTTCATAGCTACAAAAAAACATACAGTAGGGGTTACCCGGCCTGCATAAAGTAAAGTAGAGAAGATGGTTGGTAGCGCTTGGGAAAAGGCTAACTGTTTTCCATGATATCTACACTGCTTTTTGGAAGAAGCAAAAAGAATTGCGAATTCTGTGGATCGAACACAGGACCTCCAGATTACTCTGACCGAAGAATAACTTCAGTCTGGCGCTCTCCCAACTGAGCTAAATCCGCGCGATTTGTGCCTAAAAAAAGACCCTGTTTGTCAGTATGCAAAAAGTGTTATTTTTCGCCGAAAACTGCGTATTTGGGGATATGGACCATATCATGTGATACTTTGGATCCCCCTCTACCCCTTTTAGACGTTATTACTCATTTCTACCCTCAGGTGCGGTGTTCTGAGCGACCCATGTTTTGATTATGTAAGCTGATTTAGCCCTTACTCGTGAGAAGTGCTGCTAAAGTCAGGCGAAATGACTGCTGAGCAATTCTGTTTGATCATACTTAATCCTGGTGATCGTTTGTTGTCTAAACTGGACCAATTACTACAGTGGCAACAGCTTTCCTTCCTTTTCTAAGCTACGGCATGTATACTTCGTGTCATTATCATTACTCTGTTTGTATTACGACTACTCGTATCGCTGAACAATAGCAGCGCCAATCACCTGAGCATCCTTCAGGGTCAAGCTCTTATCTCTGAGCTCCTTGTTGGGGAATGTGGTCTGGAGAACGTATCCTCGTCCACTGGGGTTGTGCTCATCGACAAAATCGTAGAGAGCCTGGACAGTAAGGTCGGGAGAGAAAGAGGGAGTGAGCCGGGTTCCGTCACCGAGTCGAACCTGGATTCTGCTTCCTCCGGCTCCGGATGAAGAGTTTGAGGGACCAGAAGAGGCAGCAGCAGGAGTGGGGGTAGGAGTGGAAGTGGGAGGGGTAGCAGAGGAGGGTACGATGGGTTCACCAGGAACGGGAGATCCAAGTCGGTTACCGGATCCTCCATACACGGGCTTCTTCTCCACGTAGGCCTCTTCGCTTCGATCGGTCACGTTGATATCGACGGCCTGGTTATGCTGAACATCAAGAAGAGCCAGAGGGGCTCGTCCTTGGTTGAGGGTCTCGAGATACCGCTGGTTTCGGGGGTCATCGTATCGGTAAAGAGGACCATCCTCAACGGTGAAACCGTTCTGCCAGAAGGTGATTGATCGAGACACCTTGGGGAGAGAAGTGGGGAGAGCGGACTCCACAGGTCGACTTTGGACTTCATCGGATCCCAGAGTGAATCCGGTTCCGTGGAAAGTTCCAACCTGCTCCTCGTCCTCCGACTCGTCATCGTTCTCGCCTCGGGGTCTTGCTGGGTTGGCCTCAGCTCGTCGAATGATGTCATTGACCAGAGGGTTGCCTCCCTGGTTGCCTCCCTGGCCAGGTCTGTTGGGGTTCTGCACAGCCAGAGCCGACTTTTCTCCTCCAGTGAACAGGTCTTGTCGCTTGGGGGGCGCGTTGTCTCGCGAGAGGTCTCCCAGAGTTCTCACTCCTGCAACGCCTCTTCGAGGGGCAGGGGCGGGAGCAGAAGATGAAGACGACGAAGCGGCAGGGGCAGGAGTGGCGTTACTGCTACCTCCGCTAACGGGAGTCGACGATCCGGTTCCGTCTCCAAGTCTATATCCAGAAGGCTGGTTGTTGCCACTGAGGATTCCCTGAGGCTCAGCAGCAGCAGCAGCAGCAGGATCATCTCTGCCAGCTAGACCACTGAGGAATCCCTGAATTCCCGCAGCAATTCCGCTGGGAGCCAGACCCGAGGGGTTGGCGTATGCGTCCGAGTCTCCCTCGATATCCACGTCCTCAGCATCGTCGTTTTCGGCGTCCTCTTCGATTTCCTCAGGGTCGTCGTTAGCTGACAGAAACAGATCGACTGCCTGGGCCACGTCCCAGTCGGTATGGAGCAAGCAATCCTGGGCATCCTCGGGGGACGATTGTGTGATTCCCACGAATTGGGCGATTCGTTCGGTTTTTTGTTCTTCAGACACCATTTCTAATCGTTTTGGCAGCTCCTTGTTGATGACTTCTTTAACGGTGGCAAGTTACAAGTGTAAATGTTGGCCTGTGATACATTAAGCTTCGGGAATATGCATGATGATGGCAGACCCGAAATCGAAGAGGTCATGGAGAGATGATGATAATTGGGGGGAAGGGGGGGTGTAGGGGCGATTTACGACGGCGGAAGAGATTACCCTCTTTGGCTGGCCGGGTTATTTCAGCTTGGCCAGGACTTTTGGGGCCAATAATATCGGGTCTGGTCTTTTGGGGCCAATGTGCCCCAAAGTGCCCAAAGTGTGATGTTGGGGCTTTGTGAGGTGCTAGAACAAAAGGAAGATTCTAGACTCCAAGTACAAAGTGGTTGCATTGTCGGACCATTCGACATGTATAGTGTACTTTTTGCCGTTTGTGGATGTGCTTGTTCAATCACACTTTTGTTGAGAACAATCAGAACGCTGGGTTCATTTGGGGTCACGTGACGTCTTGTGTTTGCTGTGCATGTAGCAAGTAGGTAGGGGCTGGCCCAACTCTATGTGTACACCGCCAATTTAAGCATATTAAAAGCGGGATTAATAGGTAAACAATTCAGGGTAAATTCAGAGTAATTCGACACTAATACAATACAGGTGATTGGACCGGGTCAAGGGGGCTTAAGTAGCCAGGTGACGTCGTCCAGTGGTCCTTATACGTCATCTGGGTTAATTCTACCGTCAATCGCTACACATCACTTCACACTACCCACCAAATTCCAATGCCCCATATACATCCGACTTGGGGCGCACAACACGGCACACCACAACAGGTGCAATATTTTCACTCCAGCGGCATAATACACTGTATTCGACCTGAAAACACCATCAGCTGTACTACAGCTATTCACTCTTTCTGGATATATATACAAACCTGTTTCCCAGAGGTTGTGCTGTTACGTGGTGTGGTGTTCATCACAGAAACATTGGCCACACGCGTTCCCGTTCCCGTTCCTCCCAAGTTAAGATTACGTCATTTCTAAATTACCCCAGGAACATTATGCATCCAGCGATATCGGCGGTCTCTCCATGGTGGAAAAGCTTCTGACAAGAGATTGATGGAGAGACACAAGCGAATCACGTGACTAAGTCACCACAGAAATCATTCACCAGTAAATGGCACGTGACTACGAGCCCAAAGACCGACTCCTAGTTGCTGCGCCTGCTATCTGCACCAGACTACAGTGATATGGAGACACTCTGCCATGGTGGACGCACCGTGTGTACGTGCCAGTCAAATAAGGTTTTATGAGTGGTGGGCTCAAATCGCAAGGGTCAAAGTCACGTGAGAGGGAACAAGAGGCGATTTAGAATGGTCACAAAACGCCTACTACACCAGAACTAACCCAGAAACACCTTTCCGACTTTGATATTACGCCCACACGACCGACTGGCTTACATCTGCTTGCCCTTGATTGGCTGGATAATGTGCAGTGTTCGAACCTTATCAGTATGAGTCACTCGTGATATTTCAGATCAGGAAGTTTCACCCTTTTTGACACAGACCAACTAAAAGATTTTCCCCACACAACTGAAAAAAATGCTGAGAAGTGCTCGATTCTGCCAGGCACGATTCTCGGCCATCAAGGCTCGTGGTCTTGCCACCACTGCCAACACCTCTGGGCTCAACGTCCCCGCCGACTTCAAGAGCCGAACTCCTCCTTACGCCGAGCTCATCGACCGTCTTGATCAGGTCAAGAAGATTATCAACCGAAATGATTTGACTTTGGCTGAAAAGATTCTGTATTCGCATCTTCACAACCCCGAGGAGACCCCCAGCATCACTCGAGGCGATACTTACCTCAAGCTCAACCCCGATCGAGTGGCTATGCAGGATGCCTCTGCTCAGATGGCCCTTCTGCAGTTCATGACCTGTGGTCTTCCTTCCACCGCCGTGCCTGCTTCCATTCACTGTGACCATCTGATTGTTGGCCGAGACGGAGCCGATGACGATCTGACCCGATCTATCGCTACCAACCAGGAGGTGTTCGACTTCCTGCAGCAGTGCGCCGAGAAGTACGGTATTCAGTTCTGGGGCCCCGGATCCGGTATCATCCACCAGATTGTGCTGGAGAACTTCTCTGTTCCCGGTCTCATGATGCTTGGTACCGATTCTCACACCCCCAACGCTGGTGGTCTTGGTGCCATCGCCATTGGTGTTGGAGGAGCCGACGCTGTCGACGCTCTGACTGGAACCCCCTGGGAGCTCAAGGCCCCCAAGATTCTTGGTGTCAAGCTGACCGGCCAACTCTCCGGCTGGGCTTCTCCCAAGGACGTCATCACCCATCTTGCTGGCAAGCTGACTGTGCGAGGAGGAACCGGAAACATCATCGAGTACCACGGTGAGGGTGTCGACTCTCTGTCCTGTACCGGTATGGCCACCATCTGTAACATGGGTGCCGAGGTTGGTGCTACCACCTCCACTTTCCCCTTCACCGAGTCCATGCGACGATACCTTGTGGCCACCGGACGAGCTCCCATTGCTGCTGCCGCTGCCGCTGCCCGAGACCGAGGTTTCCTGGCTGCCGACGAGGGTGCCCAGTACGACGAGGTTGTCGAGGTCAACCTGTCTGAGCTTGAGCCCTGCATCAACGGCCCCTTCACTCCCGATCTGGCCACCCCCATCTCCAAGTACTCCACCAAGGTCACCTCCGAGAAGTGGCCCGATACCGTCTCTGCTGGTCTTATTGGATCCTGCACCAACTCCTCTTACGAGGACATGACCCGAGTCGCCTCTCTGGTTGAGCAGGCTCGAGACAATGGTGTTGAAGCCAAGATCCCCTTCTTCATCACCCCCGGATCCGAGCAGATTCGAGCCACCATCAAGAAGGACGGTCTGACTGACGTTTTCGAGTCTGCTGGAGCCGTTGTTCTGGCCAACGCCTGTGGACCCTGTATCGGTCAGTGGGATCGAACTGACGAGACCAAGGCCGGCGAGTTCAACTCCATCTTCACCTCTTTCAACCGAAACTTCCGAGCCCGAAACGATGGTAACCCCGAGACCATGAACTTCCTGACCTCTCCCGAGATTGTCACCGCCATGATCTACTCTGGAGATGCCCACTTCAACCCCATGACCGACTCCATCACCACCAAGGACGGCAAGGAGTTCAAGTTCCAGCCTCCCAAGGGTACCGAGCTTCCCGAGGAGTTTGCCAAGGGCCGACCCGAGTTCTACCCCGAGGCAGCCCCCCAGCCCCATCCCGAGGTCAACGTCTCTGTCTCTCCCGAGTCCGAGCGACTGCAGCTTCTCGAGCCCTTTGAGGCTTTCAACAACCAGGAGCTCAAGCTGTCTGTTCTCATGAAGGTTGAGGGCAAGTGCACCACCGACCACATTTCCGCTGCTGGTGCCTGGCTCAAGTACAAGGGCCACCTTGAGAACATTTCTTACAACACCCTGATTGGAGCTCTTAACAAGGAGACCCAGAAGGTGAACCACACCATTGACGCTGCCGATGGCTCTGAGCAGTCCATCCCCGACCTGATGATCAAGTGGAAGGAGCAGGGCAAGCCCTGGATTGTTGTTGCTGAGCACAACTACGGAGAGGGTTCCGCTCGAGAGCACGCCGCTCTTTCTCCCCGATTCCTTGGAGGACACGCCATTCTGGTCAAGTCTTTTGCTCGAATCCACGAGACCAACCTCAAGAAGCAGGGTATGCTTCCCCTGACTTTTGAGAACGAGGCTGACTATGACAAGATCCAGGCCTGTGACACTCTCGAGACTCTGGACCTCCTCGACATGCTCGAGAAGGGTGGTGACAACGGTGGCTTTGTGCTGATGCGAGCCACCAAGTCCGATGGCTCCACCTACGACTTCCGAGCCCGACACACCATGTCTGCCGACCAGGTTGAGTTCTTCAAGGCCGGCTCTGCCATCAACTACATTGGTGCCCAGAAGAAGGCTGCCAACAAGTAAAGAGCCAGTCAGTCTCCTTAGAGCAAGAGAGGCTGGTGAGCATTCCAAAACACCATCGCAAAACTGTAAAAATGAATTAATGTCGAAAATGGGTTCCGAGAAGCGTACTCGTATTGTACAAGTAGCAGCTCAATATCGTACACACTGTGTACTGCAGCAAACACCGCGCAATTTAGGCTCAATAATATCCGCCATCAACACATTATTATTGAGAAATTCCCCCACTTCAACACAATAATTACATTCTTCGCCTGCCTGCTGCCAGTTGCTGTGAAAAACAAACGTTGTGTCTCAATGTGTGTGTGGCTAGTGCAGCAACGGCAAAGGGGTTAAGGGGTAAAGCTCTTTTGGAGCTATACGTAGGGGTTTTGCAATGGTCGCAGCATCAACAGGGAAGAAGTTCGTTCAACTCGATGAGGTAAATGAGCAGCCTTGAACACTGACGTCATTTAAACGACCTGCCTCACAGTGCCACATACTAACTGGGGCTGCTCGTATTAGGGCGTCTGCTTGTGGTATGCCTCGAAGCAGGCAGGGCTTTGTAGCTTTCGAGGGCATACAAAGTACACAAGATAGATAAAAGTGCACCTTTGTGTAGATAGTCGTAATTGGAAGTCGTGCGGGGAAACCAGTTTCATCGTTACCTCTCTCCTGACTCTCAATTACGATAATATTACTTGCCAGTGTAATACCACGTACGGAAGAAATATGCGCCAGCATGAATCCAGCAACAAAGAACCCTTTCGGACAAAAGATGTTGAAAACCCCACATTACTTGTACGAATACTCTATTCTCTGGCTATAAGGCGTCTACCCGTTTAAGACTACCAGGATGTTCAACCAGTTGCGCCTCTTTAAGACCAGCCTTTTCGACCTGTCATGTTCAAGGCGAGGGGTTCATTAGCCCCCTCGCTGGACACAGAGGACCTCGACCAGTTGATACGCCTTGGAATCGAGTTCCTTACAAGAGATAGTAGGTGGTTTTGAACTTAAGGACTCGCCAAAAAGCCATTGTTGAGCGGTGACCCGACGTTCCGGCTCAACGCACATTTCGAAGTCATTCTTTGGGGTAGTCAGATGACACGACAAATTAGAGCACAGGTTGAGATGCATGTATCTACAAGCGTTCTGACGAGTCAACAAGGCTGGAAAGCCTTTGCTGTGAGCCAATACGTGTGCCAATGAAGTGTTGTTTAAAGATGGAAAACGCACTGGTTTCATTAAGCTAGGCGTACACTGATCACATGCACTGGTGAGATCAAAAGCAGGTCAATACGATGTCTCAGTGCCTGAGTGCATTCATCTACTAAAAGAGAGTAATACCGGCCAATGTATATTATTACCAGAGTAATTTCACTGGTAATTTACTCAACTTGTGGAAGACTACGTCACAATCCCGTTCTTACCGAGTTTATCGTTGGTCGTCACGGGATAATTGAGTTTACAACCTTAACCTTATATACATGCATCGATTCTGCGATGTTAGTTATACCTCTTAAGTGTGTTTTGTCGTATGACCTGTGAGCGGTAAAGCAACCCCTCAGTTGGGCCGCCCTCAAGCACGAATTTATGAAGCAGGTAAATTCCCCACATTGGTGAGGTGCACAACCACTTTCCAGTATGCCGAATCTCACACAGTCAATTAGCATTAGATACGGAACTGCTGTGGTTTGTATGCGTCGTTTCCCACGTGCCGGCGTACGGCAGTTGCCGGTATGCGGATACGCACTGTACCCCAGTTAAGAAACAAAAAGTGACAAAACTGGGAGTCTTATACGGACATCCTGGCTCATTGCGAATACACAACAGCGGGTCGAGGCGTCGCACAGGTGTGGGAAGAGGGGCCGCCGCATGTGTGGTTTACCTGGAGTCTTCTCTCAGCCAATGACACTATAGCACTGCCCGTAGAGAGTGTTACGCTTAAGACCTGATGGCAAGCTTCACCGGAGTGTATCATAAATACTCGCACACGGTAATGCCTGCAGAACTACAAGTGCTTGTAGCCAATTGTGTCTCTGTGCATGCATGTGTTCCTTAATATTGAGTTTGATTATATAGTTTCCCACAACCGATCAATCGGATCTTACATCGTGTGCAGTACGCGCAACAGAGGGTGGCAAAAATGCGACGACATTTCACCTGTAGAATGCCGTAATATTACTTTGGAAGGAGAACTCCAATTCTTCGTGTGGAGAATGACGTAGGTGTTCGTATCGTAAATTAGTGTAGCACAGACCGTTAAGCTAAAACGTCGTATACATCATTACTCGAACTTTGCCAGCTCAGACAAAGAAAGAGGGTGTCGGAGATTCCAAAACTATTCCCACGGTATCTGTAATATTGAGCTACAAGATCTTTCGACTTGTTATATATTTATGTCCGGCTACTAAAGGGGATACAGGCAGCCAAAAGCAAGCCTTCAATAAGACTGTACCTCATGCTCCTCACCAGTGCCAGACTTGCTTTTAGACCAGTCATATCCCCCAGACTTTTCCCCGGGCTGGTAATCTTCACTCTTTTAAATGCTCATCTACACAAAGACACCCCGAATGCCCAATTGAACCCCTCAAGACGGGGGTTTCGGGAGTGGACGGATGAGGCGGTCGCAGTGGTGGCAAGGTCACGCTCTCAGTTCAAGCTACCTGAACAATTAAATGCTTCTAGCCGAGGGCCGAGTATTCTTGTGTAATCATGTATTGTCGAAGACTGAGACACGGTATTATAACACTTTACAAAGAAAAAGGTTAGGTTCTCTCAGACAAAGGGCAAGAGAGAACGGCTGGAGGTCTTTGTTGAGTGATGTTCATAAACAAGTCGTCTGAGGCAGGGCTCAAACAGGACGTCCATTATCTATATAAGCAGGGTCCAACCCCATCATAACAGTCCTCTCATTAACCAACAGACCCCATCTGCCCCACACACGCATTACACACTCAGGTACCGGTACCCCACACGCACAACACTGACAGCTCAACATCGTCGCTTACTTATCTACAACACACCCGCCGCCACCTCGCCACCTCATAGTCACTGAGGTCAAAACAATGAGCGAACCCTACTTAGCCAGTTTTATGCTGAGACTCCCCCTTAGCTCTCACCACAACAGAACCACTGATGCGGCTATGATCACTCCTGCCCCTGTGCCTGATCCCATTAACTCTGAATTGGAGAGGCTGGCCGTGATGGACGATGTCGCAAACGAAGTGAATTACAAAGAGATTGACACGTTGAACATGTTCCACCAGCCTCCCCCCTCAGTTTTACCCTACCATCCTTTCACTGAGTTTTCGGGAGACTACCATTCGTGGGCTACGTGTCTCACACAAGGAATCAACTACGGTCCCACCACCTCCAACCATGGTGGGCAAACCGATGCTTCCCCTATGATTCAATCAGAAGAGGCATTCCACCCTGTCTCAAACCATTGTGATGACGACTATGGCAATTATGTCTACCAATCCGAAGAGTACCAAGACCCGAACTCATCTCCTCTCTCAGATGGTTCACAACTCTCCCCCTCCTATTCTGTCGGTTCACAGAACTCTCCTTTTCAGAGGCCGCAGAGAACGAGTACTTTCCCTCGCAGAAATCGGAATTCGATGCTGATTACCCATACTTCGATGGGTCCCTCCAGAACCCGACGATGGTGATGTCCCCATCATCTTATCATGCTCACCACCTCCAGGTTGCCAATGACCCTACTGGCACCTCCGCATCCTCTGACGAGGAGCTCTCGATGATGCCGTCACCTCCACGAGAGGGATACGTGTACATCGCTCATGCACTAAGACAGGTGCAGCTACAAGAGCAAGTGCAAGTGCCAGTACCTTCACTGTTTCCCAATCCTCTCAAGCGGGCCAGAGATGATGGTGTCAACGGCACCAAGGTGTCCAAGAGCAACCGGCCCTCTAAAAAGGCCAAAGTTGTAAGGTTTCCCACAGTGGATGGGTTTGTGTACGACCCCTGCCACGAGTATGATCCCTGTGTGACCCCCACTTCTGCTGCGATGGCCCTGCTGATGAGTTGCTTGAAACCAACCAAAAAAGAGCAAACCATGAAACTGAAGGAAAGCAAGCGAAAACAGTGGCAGCGGAGCTCCGTCGGTTCTCCACATGAATCCTATGTGGACCGAATTTTGGCCAGTGAGACCCTCGTGACCATGCTCTTCAAGTCCAAGAAGGGTCCCATTGTCTGCAACCACTGCCACCTGCACTTCGAGAACTACTTGGCCTTGGCTGGTCACTTCGACGAGTACAACGTCGCTCGTTCTGCTCGATGTGATCACGAAGATTGTCTCTCTTCGGTTCTTGGATTTGCGTCCCCCTCAGAGAAGAGTCGACATGCTAAGACTCAGCACGGCGAAAACTCCCACACGTGCACTGTGAGGGGATGCAACTACCACAGCGCCCGGCGGGACTGTTTGAAGCGCCACTGCATTGCGGTTCACAAAATCGAAATCAACTCTCTGAACATCTCGAGAGGGCTCAAGCCTCTGAAGGATCTCCCTAGCAAGTTCCAAGATGTGAAGAAGTCGAAGACCCTGACTGATGCAGAGATTCGTGAGATGGTCGCGCCTGTTCTGGCGAAGTTTCGTGAGCTCATTTAACGGGAGGAGGAGGAGGAGGAGGAGGTAGCTGTTATGAAATGAGGTGTCAGCCTACAAGACACGACGATGGAAGGGGATGGTTAGGTCTGATACAAGTTAGAGGGTCTTATATTTATATAGTTAATTGCATTTTGTTTTGTTGATTAGTGATACCGTAACGTACGACGAGACCCGCGGAAAGCCAGTTCGTCACGGTCCGATCACAAGTAGGTATTGTCTCGACTCACGAGTTTTTTTCCACCATACGACTTGGAGCCGAGACGCCGTTGTTGGTGCATGTATTAGGTGGATGAGGAGGCGAAACGGGCATGGTATCGCACTGGTACATACATTTGCATGCACCATGGCATACATGCTGTGATTGCATGCATATGCGCATTAACCGACTCGATCAAAAAGGGTCAGCGAGTGCTCGCTCTAATGAGTTGCGGCGAGTGTGGACTATTCAGGGTGGCCTGTAGCCCGTGTGACACTTGTTATTAGCCACAGTCGCTCTCCTCTGTAGTAGCTTTGTGTGAGTGTGAGGGCGCAGGTTGGTGTACACTAAAGTATTATTTTTTTGTAGTCGTATGCATCACCGAAATTGTCGCTACCTGGTATGGTACGAGTACATACGCATGTACAGATGTCGTCCGGGATCTGAGGCAGCCACTTTGCGAATCTCGGTTGCCTATCACCCTTTCTCTTGGCGCCGATGATCACTGAAAAATCTCCAAATGATAGTCACCTGTGAAAATTATTCCCCAACGCGCCCCTCTATCGTTCCGAATACGGAAAACAGACATTATCACCAACCTACTCGGGCAACCCAAAAGTTTTTCCCCCGGTGAAAAAGACGCAACTGCAATCGTGAGAGGGTGAAAAGCAGCGTTAATCTGTTTAGAGTGCAACGGTACGAGGAAAAGACTTCGTAAGCTGGGTCCCCTCGCCTTTATTCGGCTGTACGGGCAGGCTCTTGCGTTAAGTCCGATGCGATGGGCTTGTTGAATCGAGATCTATTGCCATTATTACTTACAGCCAATACGACGCACTGTATCGGCCTATTTTGCACCATTATAAGTTCGCACCGACCCAACCAATAATGAAGATCTTATAAAGGGAACCTAGTCGATCCCCGAAAGAGCTAGAAACTGTTAGCAGATACGTTTGGAGGGTCCAGGCTTCGTCTTCTCTCAACTCTTGCTTTCTTAGAAGAAAGGTCCGATCTATTGCTTAAATCTCGCGCCACTGCGGCGTTAAAGAGCTAACTGGTACCGGGGTTAAGCGCACATACAATTTCACAGTAGCGTGTCGGGTTTAACAGTCCAGATTGCCAAGGTAGACGTCTCAACACGCAAAACACCAAGGGCTCGGAAGAACAGTAGGTATCATACGTTATCCTCTCCTTTCAGACTGTTTATTGGTTGCATCTATCACCAGGTGGCAAATCCGGCCCCGATCCACCAGCTAACGGTTTTGGGACCTGTGAGAGCCAGAAGCAGTGAGAAGATTTAGCGTGCCCATGGAGGCTATCCAAATAGGACTCGATGATACCATGTGACAACAACAGAGTTGAGGGCTAGTGAACACGAAAAGAGCGCATGCTCTACCGTGACTACACGCGAGAAGACAGAGGTTCCACTCGCTTATCTAAACAGTTGCATGTTGACCGCCAAGTGCCGTATGGGAGGGGCTTCGATTTTCATTTGTCTCTCATTGAAGCTCATAGTTGCATTAATGTTAATCACATATCCGCTTTGTGTGACGTGCAGCTCACAAGTACGAACATACTTGCGGGATAGTGTACTGACTGTAAGACCAGCCTGAGGTTAAAAATCACGGGCCATACGTAGAATACAGAAGAGTGAAAGAAGGCTACCCATAACAAAACTTGCTACCCACTCACGACCACCATCCCCACCCCCCAGACAGCTTACACGACGGTCCAACTAGACTCCTCTCCTTTCGAAACCCGTCACAAATCAATCTAGAACACAGCACCCATCTCAGGCACAGGCACAGGCAGACAGACACAGACACAGACAACCGCGACTCAAACTGTCACCAGACATCATGCCGGCAAGTCCGAAAACGCCTCAAAGAAAACAGCAGGTGGGCTCTGGACCCACGAGCCCGATCAGTCCTTCGCCGAGCCCTCGACCGAGTCCTCGGCTTGCGAGCCCAGGCTCGTTTCTCAAAAGGGCAGTTAGTGCGGGGTGGAAACGGCGGCAAGACCCACTCGAGCATCCCCTTCCCCCAGGATCGGTGTCGTCATCCGACTTTGACACATCTCCTACATCTCCACGTAGCCCCAATGTGGTAGGTGGAAGAACTTCACGTGGTGGACCGAGCAGTAGCCGATTCAGCAGTCCAGCGACAAGTCCTCTAATCAGCCCGTCCTCTATCAGCTTCCCGAAGAGCGTCAGTAGCTCGACTTTTCTTCCTAACGCCTCAGAGCCTGACTTTGAGATGGTGACTCAAACCAGCTACCAGCATCGGCATTCTCCTCGAGTTCCTTCCGAGAGATCGCCAAGTTTCGCCACAGAGCCGCCCAAGATGCTTCAGACTGAATCCACAGCCTCCCTGGCTTCGTTCCAGCCCGAAATTCTGACCGTGAAGCCTGTATCTCAGGCCAGTCAACACACACCCGGGCACCAAGACGAGTCGCTTCCCTCCTCCGACGCTTCTTCCCCTTCTGTGCCCGCCATGGCCCCTAAGAGGCGAGAGTCCCTACGACGACGGTCCTCAGTAAAACAACAGGGATTGGGCATCGACAACTTGCCTGCTGCCGGCCCGTTATCTTCACGACGGCAACCGTCTATTGCGAGCTCCTCACAGTACGCGACACCTGAACCGGAAGAGCTACCTCTGACACGTACCGACAGCAACTCGTCTATCACCGAGGAGATTATGACGGTATCGCCGGTTTCGCCGGTTCTCCAGACGCCCCCCCTTAGCATCACCCCCAAACGACAGCCTTCAGTTGATGGATCTCTCAACAGGTCTAATAGCGTTGCAGCAAGCTTAAGCAGCAGAGAGGGATCATTCGATCCTTTGATGCCAGTGGTGCCACCCAGAAGTGGTGGCCTTAGACGACATTCCAGTCTCAAAGATTTTGGTGAGTATGAAAGAATTGGAGAGGAAGGAAAGAAGACGGAACTGTTCACCACCAGCAACACGGACACGAATAATGCAGCTACCATGTGGACTTGTCATGTGCGTGTGTATCAGGATATGTATGGTCACCCATCGGCGTCAGCACGATGCTTAGTCATACCTCTCTTTGGCACCCAAGCTTCTCTCGGCGGGTTCTCTTGTGCATGCATTACAGGCCCAATCGGGCCGCCTGTTCAATGATTTTGGTTATGCCGTTGAGGTTCGTAAAGTTCTGACAGATATTTTTAATAATAAGTGCGAGACACGCATGAACTATTATTATGATGTCCAATTATTACCAACAGATATTGGGAACCAATCTGGCGTTAGTTCTTGATTAATGTGGTAAGTGGGCACCTCTTTCGGGAGCTAAAGACCCGCTGGTCTCTTGCTTCGTATGGGGGGTGTTTGTCGATCTGATACTACTTCACGGCTTTCCACAAGCAGCCAGAGGGCCCGCGTGCAGCCACGCTAATTACACTGTAGCGCTGTCAAGCAGGGTGACTGGCAGACAGCTCGCAGCTGCATGATTAGACATTATTCGTGTCCCAGCTATTGACAGAATCTTTTTTTGCGCTGTGTGGGAGGGGGCCATGTGATGGTGAGGACATGCCACAAGTACGATGTGAAGGGTGATTGCTGCAGATACGGTTCTTTCGCCGTTTCATGTGGCAGCTATCGAGCCTCATCCTTCTAAAGTCACTTGCCAGCCCGCACCTTGTCCGTCGGATCCCCCCGCACAGTGAAACAAGAAGCTTCACAAGTCGAAGGGAAAGAGGCACTAAGCTCACTGGTAGCCTTTTTTTCACATCAGTGAATGTGGGACACTTTGAGTTTTGGTCATGCGTCTAAATGGGGAGAGGGAACAAAAGCGACGAAATTAGACTACAGAACTAAAAGCCGGTGGTCCCTCACCTACTGACTAGGGTGTCCTTGTCTGTGGCTAAAAAATAAGAGCTGCTGCACCACCTCTACCGGCCACGCAACCTCCGTCATTCCACTTTGGCCATCAGCCTGGCGATTTCACTTCTCAACTAACCACTCTTTTGTGTTTGCGGTCTGTAATTTCAGCCCGCGAGCATTTATCTTTTCTTCCGTGCAGACAAATCGCCGCTTCACACACCCAACGTTTTTACCTCTGAAACATCCCCGCTATCGTTAAACCGACAGACCAATCTGCGAAGGTCAGCCTCAGCGTACTCACAGAAGTCCACCACTAGCAACGACCAAGGCTACTTTGCTCCTAGAGGCGACGCTTCCTCAAAGCCTGGAACCCCAACCTCTCCCGGAACCCCTCTCAATTACAGCCAGGAAATGATGTCGAAACGAACGCCGGTCTCGACCCAGTCACAGAGATACAACTCGCTTATTCCTCCAGCAGATGCGGTATCCACTACTGCACCGACCACGCCCAACCCTGACTCCTTGGATGGTTGGTCTCCTATGAAGACACAGCCCGACGTGTCCATCTCACGAGCTTCTTCCCAACAGTCCATGACAGCTCCGACCGCTCGAACCAAGCCTTCGCTGTCCGTGGCGTCCCAGAGAACCTCCCAGTCCATCCCTGGCCCGCCCATGTTTACGATGTGGCTAGATGACAACAGTGACGAGGAGTCCAAGCCAGAGTCACGGTGGAAGGTCCTCCGACGCTCGTCTAAAACCAACTCCACCATCTCGACGAATCTGCCCGGCAACTCGAGTGTGCAGGGTATCTCTCACTCTTCCTCTTTTCCTCTGCTGCCACTGCCGGAGTCAACCCAGTCGGATTCTCTGCGATCTTCGTCATCATCCAACTACAACGAGTCCCACTCACAACGACTCAGTGATCGACAGTCGAGTAGCGACAAGAGCATTGGAGCTGACACCGAGCATTCTTCAGTGTCTTCCCCAGTGCCCTCTGTGGGGGCTTCGTACACCCCGAAAGCATCATACACCCCAAAGCAGAAATCGCACACACCAAAGTCAAGTACGACATCGCCGTCTCGACTCACGTCGCCTCTTCGGCGATCGGAGAGTGGCTCCAAGTGGAGTGTCAACAGCATCTTCACTCGATCTCCCCGACACAAAAAGTCGTCATCCATCTCTTCGAACTCGGATCTCTCTGTCTCAATCTCGCGTCCTTACAACGTTTCTCACGTGAATTCCGCTGGCCTGGGCACTCACATCAGTCCCGAGGCAATGGGATCTCATGTTCCCGTGCCCGATTCTCCCAGACTACAGCATGCTCAGCAATTCCCACTGCAGCGAAACAAGTCAACCTCGTCTGCTCACAATGCTCACAATGCTTTGAAGCATGGCCTGCGGTCAGTCAAGGACAAAGCTCTCGGACACAGTCCCAACAAGAGTCTGTCAGGTGAATCCTTCGATGCCTCCTTGGGTGGGCCCATTACGAAGACCCCCTCCAATGCCACCGGCTACTCTGTGCATACTACTCACAGCCGAACAATGCTTGCGGAGCCGGGTGTCACCCTGAACACTTCCAAGCCTGTGCGTCCTCGCCGACCTGACGATCTTGTGCTTCCTCGAGGCCTGGTTGGCAATGAGGAAGAGGGCTATGCCGCCGGGGCTACCCACGGACAGTCCAGACGTTTGTCGAACTCTTCATCAAACTACTCCAGCAATTCCACGGTGGGTAGCACAGCCAAGTCCCAGGTTGGTGTTACAGCTGCAACCACACCTAGTATGTCACCAGACGGCCGCGATGCGCGGTTTTCTTCTGTTCAGAGTGAACATGCCGCGCGGGTCGCAAACCTCTTGAAGGACAACAATCTCAGCAGAGCGTCTCCTGCCAATTCTCCAAACCCCAACCTCAACGCCTTCCCAGCACCCAATCTAACTGTGAACCACCGGCATTCGTGGCGGTTTTCAGATGCTGAGTTGGACATTGAGGAGGAGGAGGAGATGGACGGAGAGTCCGAGAACACAACTTCTCCTTGTGCATCTCCTCGAATCCCTCAGCGATCTGAGAGACGACGTGGATCCACTTCTTATGATGCCAATGGCTTCATTCAGGCTCCCGGAACTACCCCACAGGCGATGTTCAACTCTCCAAGATTGTCCCAACAGTTTGAGTCTTCTCCCCAGACATTGCAAACTCCTCAAACGCCTTCTTCTTCTTCATCGTCTTCAAATGCGGGCTTCCGAAGAAAGAACCAAGGACTTGGACTTATCAAGAACCAGCCTTCCTCTGATTCGATTGGATCATCATGGACGTCTCCGGGCTCGGACTTTGTCGAGCAGCACAACTGGTTGTGCCAGACAGCCCCACAATCTGATCTTGAGAGCGCCGCCTCCACCCCCAATGCATCGCAAACCACCTTTCGACGGTCGGCCTTGTTGCCCTCTCCCCTGCTGCCTCAGCAGCAACAGCAGCTCCAACAGCAGCAGAACCAACAAGGTCAGCAACAGCAGACACACCAGCAACAGCCCTATCTCGCAAGCGGCCGACATTTATCTACTTCATCTCTACCTTCTCATGGAGCAATCCTGGAAGATCTTGCTGAGGAAAACCTTGCAAACCGACCTTCAGTCACTTATGAGCAGGTTCAGACCTGGCTGTAGGTACCGGTACATGTACGATACAATAATGCATTTATGATAACACTTGTTACACTCGTAAATGGTGTGTTTCACGTCCACGCTTGTAGTGCCAATGTAGACCGTCGTTAGTGTCCTGCAAGTTGCTCGTAATCCTCGTCCCAGGTCAAGGGTCTACAAGGCCCAGCCATTAACCAAGGTGTATAGTTAGATCCCTATTGTGTCAAAAAGATGTACGTGCTGACTTGGCAACTACAAGTAGCCACCTACGATGCCGCAAGTAGCTCTTGCCGAAAGGCGATACCCGCTCCCCTGAAGACCCCTGACATTTCCCTTCTTTGTGTCATGCTCCACTAAAACCGAGGCTAGAGCATGTTTCGTTACTACTGTACTCCTCCGAGGTCAAATTATGGGCCGATAAGCACACTACGGGTATGGGTATTGCGTGGATCTCAAGTAAACAAGTTGCCCTGGAAATTGGCAAGGAGCGTGACATTGCCCAACATCGAATTGTGGGCAAACAAGAATGCTCTCGGTGACGTGTCTATATGTTCGTGTGGTCCCAAACACAGGAGGGGAGGAGTTGAGTGGACAAATTACTGTTACAAGTACTGTAGCTACGACGTAATATTGATAATACGGCACGGTACAGATGCTAGTCCGGAATATTATTTGAAACGATGCGCCTGTGTCCGCGGGCCGCAGTGGCTGGCGGAAGCACTTCGACGCAACTCACTGATGCTTTTATTATCCTCTCTCCCTTAGCCAAGTTCTGCCATGTTGGGAACAATTAACGAGGTCAGTTGAAGATCTAACCATGCCCTAAATGACTTGAAATTGACTGCTCCAACCAATAAGATTGGACACGTGCTAAACAAATTGAGCCGAGACATTGGAATCTAGACTGTTATTACCACGGGGTTTCGATAGTCTTTTTAGAGAACTGGTTTCATTTTGCGCTTACGTCGTGTTTACTGCGACTCTACATTCATATGTCACCTCCACCTAAAATGGGTGCATACAATGAACAGCTCCCAGAAAGCCAAATTATCAATCTCACTTTCGAATACCAGAAACTCGCGACAAAGATACAGAACATGGCGGACCGACTGACCCAGCTACAGACCTGTGTTGACCAAATGCTGACCCAGTATTTCTCTGCACTGACACACATCAACGTCAACCATGGGTTCAAGTCGATAGCAGGGGAAGAGTTGGTCAAGGACGAGACTGTACCAGTTGTCACAGACGAAGAACGCGAGAGAACGTTGGAGGAACTAGCAAAAGACCTTGTCGTCAAATCACAACAAATCGATTACCTCATCGACTCACTGCCAGGTATCGGTTCTTCGGAGGAGCATCAGATGCAACAGATCGAGCAGCTGCAGAAGGAGTTGGAGCATTACGATCAGGTCACTGAGGAGGTCATCAAGGAAAAGGACGAGCTTCTGGAACACTGCGATGAGCTGATCCTGAAGCTCGCACAGCGAAAGGCTCAGATCGACGTGGAAAGCATGTGAGCTGGGTCTCATGCAAATAGTCTACCCTATAATATGGGTAGCAGGAAATGCACATGGGGTCAGGCTGTGCCTGCTCTTATCCTACAGTACGGTCGTTCCCGTTCTTGGGAATACAGCAACTCATTGGCATGTCGCGGAGGTGACGCTCTGCCTTCTAACAGCGGCATCACATGTGTGTCTAATCAAGTGCATCATCTTCTGTATTATAAATAATCAAGAGGCCCCCCCCGAGGAAAGCCTCACTTTTTCTCAGCAACGCAAGAAGTAACATCCCCTTCCGTAGGAGGCTTACTGCTCTCCAGTGTAGAATTGTCGTCCTTCTCAGCGGGCTTGATTTTGTTCTCCAAAGCAGCCAGCCTGGTTTTGACATTGGCTAGCTCCACCATCTTATCCACAGCTTTTTGAAAGTGGCTCTGTGCTGTACGAAGCGTGTATGGTGGCATGAGACCAAACATTCGGATCGGGTCTGATTTTTTCGCCTCTTTCTCCTCCCCCTTCTTGCCACATATCGTGAAAACATCACTTGAACGTGACACAGTGATCTGCGCGCTCTGGGGTCGCTCGTCATAGCTGAACCTGGATATTCTTGAATTGAAGGTCGAAGCTGCCATGAAATTGTCGTAGTTGGTCTTTGCAACGTTCAAATAGCCCTTCTTGAGCTCTTCACACATATCCCTGGTCAGATGTTCGTAATCATCTACCAACTGGAGCAGTGTCACAAACAGATCATCGTCACCAGGGCTCCCATTTTCATCCTCACACGCAAGCTGTTCAATCTCCAGCTTGCTGAGGCTCTCCAACAAGCTGGTCAGGTCTCCCGTACCGGTTTCGTCGTCAGTTGTCATGATGATTGATGGTGGTGAGTTAGGTTAGGTTTCATGACATGCATGTCCCGCTTGAAGCAACGTGTTTCTTGAATGGAGATATGTGGAACCTCGTACAGTACAGCAAAAACCAGCACTCGCGTGCGCTCAAAATATCAATCTAAACATCTTTCTCTTATTATACTAAAGTTTTATATACTGTTTACTCGCCCTTTCGGAACTCCACCTTGCCCTGCTCAGCCAACTTGGCAACCTGCTCAGGGTCAAGAACATTGCCCTCCTCATCCTTGTAAACCACCTTCTGGTTAGGAGGAGCGGCGTGAGGGGAAATGGGAGCCTCAGAGGCCTTCACAGCCTCAGCGGCCTCCTCAACGGCCTCGGCAATGGAGGGGTCGAGGACAGTCTTCTCATCAATGGGCAGAATGGAAGCCTCGTTGTAAAGGTCAAGGGACTCGTGGAAAGAGTTACAATCGAAATCCCAGCCAGGAAGCCACTTGCCCTTCTCACAGAGAGACTTGGTCCATGGGTCTCCGTAGATGAGGGGAGAGTAGTAGACGTAGAAGGCGAGGGCGGCAGCAAAAACTCCGACACTGAGAGCTCCTCCGACAATCTTGTTTCGCACAATTCGGAGGGTGAAGTACTCCCAAGAGCAAACGAAACCAAGGAAAACGAAGTAGAGGGAGCACAGGTAATGGTGCAGGAAGAGCTGTCGAGCCATGAGGTAAGAGGGGAAGTAGTGCAGGGCCCATCCAAGAAGGAAGGTGGTGAACTGGGTATCGTAAGATCGCAGATCAGGTCGGCCAGCAAAGTCGTTGTATCCTCGCTGGAACCGCAGCAGGTTGATGGCCTTCCACAGCACGAAGATACCAATGGAAAGGGTAGTGAGCCACCAGATGGGGGCGTTACCGAGAAGGTAGACCTGTCGGTTGTCCTTAACCCAGAAGTTAATACCTCGCTGGAGGAAGGGCCAGGACTCGGGTCGGGACTCCCAGGTATGAGGATCAGTGAGACCCTTGTTAACACTCCACATAACCTTGTTCAGCTCGAGGAACTTGGACAGGAAAGAGGGGGTTCGGTAAGAGGCTCGGTCGGTGGTATCCACCAGAGTGGGGTGAGAGTTAGACTCAATGTACCAGATGGAGTTGGGGATGGTTCCAGACTTGGCGCAAGTAACCTCCTGCTGCTCAAAAGCCCACTTGGGGAGCTTGACGGAATGGGAGAACAGAGCACAACCGGTGATGGTGTGGATAAGTCGGAACTTGGTGTCGATGGTTCGAACACGGTCTCGAGAAACACCCTTCTGAGACTTGGACTTGACAATCTCAACTCGGAAGTTATCGTTGGCATCACCATCAAATCCGGGGTAACCGTAAGCGGAAACCTCATTCTGGTAGTCAGCCTCAGACACGGGGGGTCGGAAATCGTGGGAGTGGATTCGTCGACCAGTGGCAACGTGCTTAAGTCGAATGACATCACCATCCTTGAGGAAAACCTGGTCGCCCTGGAAGTCACCCTCAGTCACAGTGTAGTTCTCAACCAGGAAGTCGTTGTTCTGGTCAGAGTGAGGGTAAAGGGTAACCTGCTGCTGCTTGGAACCGGTCTCGTAGAGAGACTCGTGAGAGTGCAGGTAGCCTCCCTGAGTGTTGAGGTGTCGCAGGGTGATCTTAGATCCGAGAAGAACGTCAGCAGCCTGGTTACCGACCAGAGTGGAATGCTGCAGGGTGTTCTGGAACTCGGGGGACATGAAGGAGGCACCATCACCAGTGTTGACGAGGCACAGGAAGTGCACAGCAAACATGGCCACGTAGAAAGCAACGGGGACACCGATGAGGAAAGCAGCTCTCCATCCAAAGTGTCGAGTGAAGGAGCAAGGGGTGACGCTGAGATCACCAAGAGTCCACCACAAGTGCCACAGAGTCATGAGGCCCATCCAGGCGATGGTAAACAGACCGTACCACTTGACGGAGGTAGTGGCACCGAGAGCGAGACCAGAGAGAAACAGGTATCGGTACCAGGCTCCGGTGAAGGGAGTCTCGAGCTCAAACTTCTTGAAGAAGTACACGGTAAGGGCCAGGAAGAAGACAAGGGGCGAATCAAGCAGAATGTATCGCGACTCAGTGACGAGAGAGTTCTCAATGGCAAGCAAAGCGGCACCGAAGAAGCAAGTAGCGGTTCTGCAACCAGAGGCTTTGAGGGTCAAGTATGCAAGGGCCACAGTAGCGACACCAAGAACAGCAGGGTAAGATCGCATGGCGACGTAAGGGACATTGGAGGTCAGGTAGTCAAGACCAATGGAGGAGAACTCGAATTCGCCGTCGTAGCCAGCCAGCCAGCCGACAGCAGCGAAGAGCATCTTAGCAAGAGGAGGGTGGACATCCATGAAGAATCGTCCAATGACGTACTTTCGAGCAAAGCCACCAAAGTGGACCTCATCAAAGACCACACTAGAGGGTTGCCAGATGCTTCGGAATCGAGTGTATCCAGCCAGGAAAGAGACCACGAAGATGAGAACTCGATCCTTGGGGGTCAGGGCGCGTTCCTCAGCCAGGTTCTTGTATCCGGGGGCCGGAGAGACCTCAGGAGCCATCTCCTCGAGGGCCGATTTGGCGTACACGGCTTTTACCGTCTGCTTTTCACCTTTGGACATTGTCGCGAGAAGTGTCGTAGTAGACGTGTGAGGATGGGTTCGTGCTACGTGTGTGCTTAAGGACACTCTGTGAAACTTACGTGGCATAGAGTTTCAGAACTGAAGCGAGGAGCAGGAAGTACGAAGCCTGAGACGCGACATGTAGGCAAAGTCAGAGAAGGGTGGCGGTAGAAGCTTGAGCTACCGATTGTACTGGAATAATTGGAATTCGTTAAGGCTTGGTACATTTCTGCCTGGTAGCCCCATTCTACACCGGCGTGAATCCTTTTGGTTACTGAACCAATGCTGCGATGGTTTGCACTAACTGATTTGGCCCTGCACTCTGCACTGTCAAAAACCCAATTCGTCTCTCCACAAACTGGCAAATTTCAGCCCGACACAGTTTCGTGTCGTGAAAATTGAAACAGCCAGGGGGAGACAGATATGCCGAGGGCAACCGAAACTCGGAATAGCGACACACAGTACGTTGGAAGCGAGCTGAGCTGTCTCATCAATAAAACCATTGCTATCTAAAATCCACGACACTACAGAAAGAAGCCGCTTTTCACCTACGAGTAGCGCAGTCCGATGCTCGCGCTATCAAAACGCCAAACCCGACATAGTCACTCCATCGAATGAGCTTATTATCCTTTATGCTGCCGAAAACGACTGGTCGATTTGGGTCAATGAACATGGTGGCTTATGCCCAAAATAGTCGACGAACACAGACTGAGCAAGTCCAGCAGTTTAAGCCGGAAACAGCTAAAATGGAACTTCATGGAGCCGTGAGGCTCGTCTAATCTATTCTGTAGTGATTCACTGCTACATTAGCGTGAATCGACTTCATGACGTGGCCTGCTTCAGTGCTCTGTTTGCCAATTTCGTGATGCAGCACGTCAAAATACAAGCAGCTACAAGGTATTCCAATTTATGATTATCGTGCCCTTCATGGTGCAGGTGATTCTTTGTGAGATGCACTAAGTGATAATTATCATATCAGAAATGATAATTACTCCGTGCCCAGCTTCCTCAAAGAATGACTCGTTGGTTTCGCGAAAGTGGGTCAGTACGATACAGCCGGCTGCGGAACAGGTAAGTGGCTGGTATTCGGTACTGCTCTTGCTGTCGTTACACAAAATTGAACTACGATTGTAAAAATTATCAATGTTAGTCTATATACAAATGCAAAATGAATGATGCCTTGTGGCTTAGTACAACACAGGTGAGTGTTGCGATAAAAGGTGACGATTTCAAGAGTCACAGATATTGAATAATTTCCCTAGTGACGGGTCATGGCGTTGATGCCACCTAGGTTTTAGATGATCCACATGCCGCCCCCATTTGCGTCCGTGTCGTCGAGGATACTGGCTAGTTCGGACACTGCTTCTTCCTTGGCATCCCAGCTCATTTTAGGGGAGACTCTCACCACTCTCAGTTTGGGTATTTTGTCCTCCAAAATGGCTAGTGTAATGTCGTCTGCCCTCAGTTTGTGTGCCTGTCCCAGACCACCAGACGAGTCGATGTCAAGAATCTCAAGAGGATGACTCTGGAAATGGCCGTCTGTTCTCTGAAACATACGGTCATCAAAAACGTGTTTGGTGAGATAGTCGACTGAAACAGACAGGTGTCGGAGATTAGGACAGTGCCTCAAAACCTGATCCAACGCATCGGGTCGGAGGCCTGGCATGGGGTACACCACCTCTAGGTATTTGAGGTTAGGGCCCAGATATTGGCACAGGTAGTGGAAAGAGGTGACGGTGATGAAGGGACAGTGTCGCAGCGACAAATGCGTGATGGTATCCGCGAACCTGGTCTCCCTGATAAAGTCGTCTGAGATTCCACCGGAGAGTCCTAATCTCCACAGTTTCGGGGGCCAAACATTATCGTACTGTTCGCAAAATAGAGATGATCGGGGGAAGAAAAGTTGTTCGAGTTCAGGAGATTGCCGGAGTGCGAGAAAGAGCAACCGTAGATCAACGACCTCACTAACCAGAGAGAGGTCGAGACAACGCAGCTGCTTACAGTGACGCAAGGACACCATGGGGGCGTAACCAAACGCAGTCTGAGGTGCCACAAATAGCTCCAAGTTTGCTGAACATCGTTTCAACACCTTTGCAGTGTAAGAGTTTTTGCCCGACTGAATGATAGAGTCCAGCCGTAGCTCTTTCACATATGTGCCCACGTAATCATTTGCAGAAACAGCTTCAACGAAACCCTTGAAGTTGAGTGGGCCAAGCACTGGACATGCGTATAGAAACGGTAAACCACATCGGTACCAAGTCTTGCTCACTAGCAACAGGTCAAGAGGGATTGGATCATCCAGTAGTGTGAAAATTGTGTCGACGATTTCTGGGGGGAGGTACACAGAGTCAGCAGTAGCCACTAACGTTTCCTGCGACTTTGCGTCCTCCCCGTTTTCATCTATCTCGTCTTCAGGTCGAATGATGAGCGCATCGAGGGCGGCTGCTAGAGTGTCGATTTTCTCGAACCCACTGTCGTGTAGTGGCTGAGCGATCGCCTTTTCTGCGGTGCCAACTACCCTCCGGTATGGAGGACGGTTCTTCTTCGGTCGGTATTTGTTAGCTATTGTTGCAAGCCCGGTGGCAAAAAAATGATATACAGGAAGGGTTTACACACTAGATATGGTGTTGCAATATAGCATCACAGAGTGCATGCAAGCCCCGCAGCCTCTAGCTTCAGGATTTATGCAGGTGAGTCTGGGCTTGCCAGTTCGAGTCTTTGGGATGTTTAGTGAGCCCACCATTACATGAAGTATTGTACAGAGCCCATGATGTAGTTCAATAAACTGCAAGCCATACAAAAAGTGCCCCAAGAGCAAGAGTAGAACAGCCGAATTGAGACCTCCAGCGGAATAGACACCGCCAGATACCTGAGGGCTCTAGATGGTCAAATTCAGAGTTTAGGTCTTGGACGCTAATAGACAAACGAGGCGTGGGGAATCGTTGACCATGTTATCGAAGTGGGCAAGGGCGGGCAGTGGTTTGAGGGGTCTTTTGGAGGCACCACATCATATTTTTTACATCTACGCGCCCTTGGATCTTCCTTCGTTGGGATGCTATCAATGTGTGGGCGCCACAATGAAGGGTGCATACGTGATGTCAAGAATGTAGTGACAATGTTGGGGAGTGTTGAAAGCTACTGTAACACTGTTCTGACGCAGACTCCAATCGTTCCAATTTGTTCCGAGAGACTCCCATGCATGCAGTTGATGGGAAAAACATGTCAGGAAATAGGTTCGTGACAGTCAGGGCCGTCCAGGTCTTACTCTGGGTTGGGGTTAGGGCCTGAATCGGGTAAATTTCACGTAATAGTGTGAGACCAAAGTTACACGTACAGACGTTGACCGTGGCCACAGCACGCACATGGGAAACTAGTTGGGGCAAGCGAAATACGAGAGAATCTATGCGGTAATACATAGAGGTTCACGTGCCACGGACCGCTTGAACTCTTGTTGACTAACTTGCGAGGAGAACACTCACGATTAAGCTTCCAACGTGGGCTAAGGTTTCGACAACACATCACCACCGCGAAACTGCACACCAGCCCCTTCCATACACAGAAACACCACACATCACATCCACACAATGTCAACCAAGGCTCTTATTCTCGTTGGAGGCGGCACCCGAGGAACCCGATTCCGACCTCTGTCTCTTGACACTCCCAAGGTTCTCTTCCCCGTTGGAGGTAAGCCCATCCTCAGCCATGCAGTTGACGCTGTGGCTTCCCTGAAGGACGTCAAGGAGGTTCTTCTCGTGGGATTCTACGAGGACTCTGTCTTCTCTCAGTTCATTGCCGACACCAACAAGCAGTACCCCAACCTCAGCATCAAGTACCTTCGAGAGTACAAGGCTATGGGCACTGCTGGTGGTCTCTACCACTTCCGAGACGTCATTCTCAAGGGTAACCCCTCTCGATTCTTTGTCATCCACGCCGACGTCTGTTGCTCCTTCCCTCTCAAGGAGATTGAGGAGTTCTACGAGGAGAAGAAGGCCAAGTACGTCATTCTTGGTACCACCGTCCCCGCTGCTGTCGCTAACAACTTCGGCGCCATTGTCACCGACCCCGAGACCCAGCGAGTCATCCATTACGTTGAGAAGCCCGAGTCTCACATTTCCAACCTGATCAACGCTGGTGTTTACCTTTTTGACCAGACTATCTTCGACACTATCGCTGCTGCCAAGAAGGTCCGAGAGGAGAAGGCCCAGGACCCCTCTTTCGTTGGTGAGGGTGATGAGGACCACCTTCGACTTGAGCAGGACATTCTTGTCCAGCTCCCTGCCACCGATGCTTTCTACGCCTACGAGACTAAGGACTTCTGGCGACAGATCAAGACCGCCGGTTCTGCCGTCCCCGCCAACGCTCTCTACCTGCAGCAGGCTTTCCAGGCCGACCCCAAGCAGGCCGGTCTCCAGGCTCCTTCCGCCAACATCGTGCCTCCCGTCTACATTGATTCCTCCGCCAAGGTTGACTCCACCGCCAAGCTCGGCCCCAACGTTTCTGTTGGTCCTCACGCCGTGATCGCTGCTGGTGCTCGAATCAAGGACTCCATTGTTCTGGAGGGTGTTGAGGTCAAGCATGATGCCGCTGTCTTCCACTCCATTCTCGGTCGAGGATGCAAGATTGGATCCTGGGCCCGAATCGAGGGTTCCGCCGTTGCGCCCAACGATCACTCTGAGACTCTCGTCAAGGACGGTGCCAAGATTCAGTCTGTGACTATTCTTTCTTCCGACGTCAACGTTTCCGAGGAGGTGCATGTTCAGAACACTATCGTTCTTCCCCACAAGGACATCAAGAACGATGTTGTGAACGAGGTGATTATGTAAGAGACGAAGATTGATGTAGCAGTTAATAATAGTATAACGTACTGATGAGAACGTAGGGGCAAATTGGTTTCAATAGACTCGGAAGGAGCTGATAAGACGGCATTTCTATTGCTCTGATGATAAGAATATCAGTGTCACACTCACCAGAGAGGCACTCCCCTACATACCCGGAACCTTATTTCATTTACACCGTGGGTCCGAGGACCTGTCCAATACTGTTGGCGTGTGAAAAGCGAATTGCCATACTCGTGCTGAACACATCACCATGCCACACGAGGTTGCACTAACCGAGTCAAACTCAGCTGGACGAGGACGTCCCCTGCGGTGTTCTTTGAATCTGACCTGTTATTTTTAATGGGCAAACCATCGTTAGTGTCTCACCAACGAAATGAGCTAACAGCCGCACTTGCCAATGTGTGCCTCGTACGAGAAGGGTGACCTGTGAGAACAAGCCAGCTCCGTGCGAGAAGTTTGCAAAAGGGCGTGCTTGTTAAGCCGCTTTTATATAGTCGTGAAATGTCGGAGTCACTAAGTCAAACCTGGTTCATGGGAGAGAACCACGCTCCGGCTTATTTGGAATCCTATGATCTGCTCTGCTCCAACATTTACAAGACAGCTCTCGCCGTAGAGTAAACCCTGCTATACCGAAGCTGCAGCCAGTGCGTGCCTCAGTTACAATGACCATAAATATCGGCCACGTGAGGGAGGAGTTGGTGAGGTTAAAATTCCTTCGCGGTGGAAGTTTTTATACCTTGCAGGAAGTCACGTGATCGGAAGACAACCTTATTTGCTTAACCCCGTACAGTCTATGTATGATCCCCTATACCACCCTCAAAACATTGCTGCTGACAAACAATTGTAAGCTACACTGTCGCACTTCCTACGTTCTAGACCATCTGGTTGGTATATCGAGTTATATATATGAGATTAAACAATATCTGTTTAAGCAACTGGATTCATCGTAGAGTGCGGGGAGACTTCGGCCCTACGCCAATAGCAACTCCACGTTGTTTGAAGTGAGTTACCATAGCTACAAATAGAGATGCGACGACGCCCCCTAATTTTCGACAGAAAAGCTACGCGGTCGCATATCTAAAACTTCATGAAGAAGCGCAACTATCATCACGATTCGTTTCACTCGTTTACTTGCAAGTCCCTGGTGTCAGATGGGTGGCCGGTTATCGCCACTAGCACGTGACTTCAAATAGAGTTGTCCCAACTTACCTGTAGTGAAAAATCCTTGATAATTACTCACAACCAAACCACACGACACAAAAATGGCTGAACACGGAAGAGACCCCTGTCCTATTGTTATCATCAACGATTTCGGTGGCGCCTTTGCCATGGGTGTGAGTATCTGGATTTTTTGATCCCAGCTGTGGATACGGTTCCCATTATTCCACAATGTTCCATTACTAACAACAGATCGTCGGAGGAACTATCTGGCACGGTATCAAGGGTTTCCGAAACTCTCCTCTCGGTGAGCGACGAGCTGGTGCCCTTTCCGCCATTCGAATGCGAGCTCCTGTTGTTGGAGGAAACTTCGGTACCTGGGGTGGTGTTTTCTCCACTATGGATTGTACTGTCAAGGCTATTCGACGAAAGGAGGATCCTTTCAACTCCATCATTGCTGGTTTCATGACTGGTGGCGCTCTTGCCTTCCGAGGTGGATGGAGATACGCCCGAAACGGTGCCATTTCTTGTGGTCTGCTGCTTGCCGTTATCGAGGGTGTTGGTATTGCTGTCCAGCGATACTTCGCCGCCGCTCAGCCTCCTCCCATGCAAGCACCCATGGCTGCTTAAGTCGGTTGAATCAATCGCTACTTGCAGCGTTGATTGGAGTCAAGTTTCCCGCTCCAGCAAACGTTCGGTGGGTCCTTTCACACCCACATATTTATGACAGAAGATGATTGTATATGTACATAGCAATGAAAACAAATGAATTGTATACTCCTTGTGTGCAGCGATCCTGAACAAACAGGTCTCACGCGGTTTGCAAACCGCAAGTAGATGATGGTACTTACGACGACAGTGCGTTAAGGGGACGAGTGTGTGCTTGTACAAATGCAAGTACTTACGGAGTACAGTACAAGTTGTAGGTCGGATAACCCTCAACCAGGGAGTTCTGCGAATATAGGATCAAACGGCCAGAATGCCCAGTCACACCATAACTGATACTGGAACTACCCTGCTACTCATACATGCTGTCGATACGGAGCAGTATGATGGGTTGATCTCGGCACCGGTGATACACGTAGGAAAGAAAACGAAGCTCCGTTTTTGTTCGCACATGGGCAACTCACAAGAGCTTGTCATGGTTCTATTTCAGAACCAACATGCTACGCTGAATTTGTGGCAAATCTTCCAATATGTAGCCACTGTGCAAGTACCCGGCGCATACTGAGGAACTCCCGCTCGAAGTCCGAAATGGGGAGGAACAATCCGGGGCGCATGCATGAGTGCAAAAGTGAAAAGCCAAGGTGCTCTATGGTATAATGAACGGCCACGGCAACTGGGTTCTGACAGCAATTGGTTCCGGTAGTTACGCTATATATCTCACTGAAACTAATTGATGTTAGTCTGGACCCTTTGAGCTCTCCATGCAGTCCTACCCCAACCATTTGGACGGAGGGACCAAAGCTCCACACACAACAGAGTGCAAATAGCTGGTTGTGTACATCTGATTGTGTGTAGTCCCCACAGCAGCTGAACATCATAGGCTTTTGAAAGCCAGGTGCTCGTGGTGATTTTCAAAAGGTGTATAATCGCAGGGCCGTTTGTTACTGCCTTGTTTGCTTGGGTACCCACGCTGTTTTGATTGATCTGATAAAAAAGATGCATTTCATGTGACGTCAAAACGAGATTAAGCCTTATGCTGTCTCATTAGCTCCTTGTACGGAGTGCTTGTACGGGCGGCGTGAATTTCGTCGCATCCCCATTCAAACATTAACTTCTTGGATGCTTTTTGCCCAGACCGATATCGGTTAATGATGGAGCTACACAGAGAACGTAAGGTGGCGATTCTTTGACTTGCACGGGTGACAGAGTGTGAAGTTAGCAAGGGGGTGCCAGTAGGCACATGCTGCACCTGCGGAGTTCATAGGGTTCCGGTCGCATGCATACCAGCGATTCCCCAACACATGCAAGTTTACAAAGCTATCCACTAATTCTCGCTTCATCCCTCTAGACAAACGGGTGCTGAATCATTTTCAAGGAAGACGGCTGTATTTTATTACTGATTGAAGGAGGTGAACTGGTGAAGATCGGCCCGTTCAGCCACACATAATGTCATCCCTAGTGTAGCGAGGTCTGAGATCGACCCAAATGACTGACATGGCTTGGCAACCAGAATGTGAGAGTCAAGCGCGACACTCTTACAGCGGACCCAGAGTTACAGGTCCTCGGCCCGTATTTAAGCGTCACTAATGGTGACTCTTTGATGGTTTACACTATTATCTGATGGACGTGCATAAGGTTTGGTGACGCAATTCCTTTGTGTGTGTACGTACATCTGATAACTTTTCACATAGTTGCAGTCACAAGCAGAAGTGCAAAAGTACCGGCCTATGTAATGTGTGTGGAAATACAGCAATGGTACATAGATCTCGGAGCTACTTTTATGAGCGCACATATATAAGAGGCAGGACCCCCCGCACGATCAAGACTCAAATTGCTGCGAACCGCTCAAACATCCCCGCCTGCTTTGAAGTCGATGAACAATGGTGGCGATAAGAACAACAGAGAAATACAGCAGTATGAGCTGTATGGACTGCCCAGCCTTCGGTTATTCTCATTGTCCTGTTGAACCCCAGGATATTGAGGATCTGTGCTGCAAGCGCAATCACGCAATTAACTTCGGCAAGCACCACCCAGGTGCGGCGTGTGAAGTGGTTCTGAACATCTCTCACAATCTCCCCAGTGCAACACGCGGGATCATCACACCACCGGAGGAAGCTGAAATCGAATTGGAGTATTTCAAAACACCCACCTCTATGTCATCAACACTCGACACCCTGCCGTTCGAAATTAGAGAACAGATTGCATGGGACTGTTCGCAACGCGACGCTGTGAGGCTGTGCTCTACTAGCACCAGTCTGATGCACTCGACTCTCCCTCGACTATACAGCCATGTCATCTTCGACAACTCGCCAATTCACTACTGTGAAGAACTCTCTCCCGAAGGTGATGGACTGCTCAGCAAGGTCACGACGATTGGGGGCATGCGTGAGTGCCTACGAAGCTTACAAGACCCCGACAAAGCCCAAATGGTTAAACAGTTGGAGATTAGACGCGTCGACATTCCTGATTATGACATCATTACGGCGTCAAAGGTCTTTCTGCCGTTAATGACTCGACTGGAGAAGCTAGTTTGGACATTCACTGCAAGCACCAATAAAGTGCTTGATCTCCTGGGCAATAAGGCCGCCTTGAAGCACCTACAAGTGACCACGGTGGATAGCCTGGGCCCTGAGTACAGCAACCTTCAGACTCTTGAAACCAGTGAAATCGACCGACTCCCGTCGACCGACCAGTTGAGATCTCTAACTCTGCGTATGTGCCGGGGACTGACACCACTCGATGGATTGCTCATGAGGAACATCAGGAAACTCACCATTGGTCGAATTCCCGGACGTGCCGATGGATTTGTGGCCGTTGAGGCAATCATGCTCTCCCGTGCTATCGACACGTCGCAACTCACACACCTATCGCTGACTCTACACGATGACGGGTTTCTCAAGCAATTGTCTAGATCGTCGTTTGACAACCTCGACTATCTAAGACTTGATGTGACTGAAGACACAGACAAAGTCAGCCATGCGTTTCGCATCCAGGAAGAGTCAGGTGGCACGAACAATGACGGCTGCACCTCTGGTGTAGCTACATTTTTAGCCCATGTGAACGCTCTCTCTCTTGACTTGACCATCCACTGGAACTCATCTGTGACTCACCATAGGCAATTCTGGCCCATGTACTGTGGTGAGGTGGCAGGTGCTCTGAGCAACTCTCAGCTTCGTCATCTACATTTGGAGTGCAAGGAGGACGATAGGGGTACACTCATGATTCCATATGTGTGCCTTAGCTATATCGTTGCCAACCTCTCGCCCCACCTGGAGGGGTTGGGTATTTCCTATCCTCTTCTCGACACTGACCACAATTACAATCGAGCTTATTCTAATTACGGGAATGGCGAAACATTGCAGGATCTCTTGAAATATTTGAATGTCAAGTATCTCGATCTCCTCAACTGTGGACCCCCTCCACGGGCCTGTTCCCTCGTTGGTGGGGGTGCTGTCGCGATCCCGGGATTTGAAGATGGTCACCACCCTGACGACTATAGTCGAGTCATTCGGGAGATCTTGCCCACTATACCTTCGGCTCGCTATGTGGGGATCGGATCGCACGTTTTTGACGTAAGGGACCCCACTCGGTTGCCTATAGTAAGAGACGGGCTCCGAGAATGGTTCATTGAAAGGCTCCTAGGTCTCGAGAACAACCGATGAAGCTGCGACTTGTGAGCCTCTTCATCCCCCCACGACATTAACGATATTTACGACCTTACATGACCTTTACGATATTTACGACCTTTACGACCTTTACGACCTTTACGACCTATATGACCTTTACGACCTTTACGACCTCAACGACCTCAACGACCTTTACGATGTTTACGACCTTTATGACCTTTATGACCTTTATGACCTTCATGACCTTCATGACCTTTATGACCTTATGACTTTTATTACCCTTATGACCCTTATGACCCTTATGACCCTTATGACCCTTATGACCCTTATGACCTTTATGACCTTTATGACCTTCATGACATTTATGACCTTTATGACCTTACGACCTCACGAAAGAAATGACACAGTGACTTTACAAAGTTCTGACCCCACGATTTTGGTGACCCTATGACTTTATGACTTCACGATCATTCAGATCTTTACGAAACTCATTGGCTTTCTGACATTTGCCATCCTGGAAACTCACAGCAGACGGGCTGTGCGACTCTCACGATCCTGACGACCGTGCCCACCTACTACTCGTACCTCACACTCCCCACAATAGTACATAGCCGAATAAAATAACATGTCTTACAATACTATAGTTACCTGATACTTGTACATGCTGATGCCAGCTTCCATCGATTGTATTGTGTTTTGTGTGATCGTGGTATCTCAGCAGCAATTGAAACCCGACCAGCGTTAGTGGAAGCTGACGGCGCTTGAGCTGCCAAGGGTATCAGCGCATTGGGCATGCCAAGAATCATCATAGTTTAGGGGATTCGGGCAATACCAAAACTGCGTTGTCCGATGCGATTCCACCAGGTGAAGTTTGTAATGATAATATATAAGGAACTTGTATCATCGAACTCCCTCGCAGTTGGCCAATTATACCCTGCTCCAAACTTACACAATTCATCGAGTCTCAATTGAACAGTCGCAAATTCACCATGCGTGATCGATTGTACCGAATAAAGTTGGAACTGCGCCTCCACACGGCACCGGAATTTGCGACCGCAGCATCATTGAGGGCACGATGTAGGGGTTGACAGTAATGTTGAGGCCGATCAGCCTCTGTTTGGGTGTGGCTAGGACTTTGTGATTCAATATAACGGCGCGAGAGTGATGTGCCCTTCTGTGGTTTCGCCACTTATAAGCATACAGTGCACCCACATCTGCATGGTACAAGCCTGGGGGCTCTAAGCATATTCAACTTTGATCATCAGAAGCGTGCGTGAGCAGCTGCGCAAGACACCCGACACTGACAAGCCAGGCTTTACTGCTACTAACCACACTTCAACGTTCGCAACCAGCACCAGTTGACGACACACACCAAAGCATTTCGACAAAACCAAGGATTTTCGACTAAACCAGCGTAACCAGGTTACAGTACTGAACAAGACACGGTTTCAACATGGGAAAAGCAGCATCGAAATTGTCCAAGGACGAGCTCACAGAGCTCAAGAAGGCAACCTACTTCGACCGAAAGGAATTGCAGCAATGGTACAAGGGCTTTCTCAAAGATTGTCCATCTGGCCAACTCAACAAGGAAGAGTTCCAGAAAATCTATCGACAGTTCTTCCCGTTCGGCGACCCCTCCATGTTCAGCGAATATGTCTTCAACGTTTTCGACAAAGACAAGAGTGGAACTGTGGATTACAAGGAATTCATCTGTGCAATCAGTGTAACCTCGCGTGGAACTCTTGAGGAGAAGCTGGAGTGGGCTTTCCAGCTGTACGACATCAATGGTGATGGCAAGATCAGCTACGACGAGATGCTCGCCATTGTCACAGCCATTTACAAGATGGTTGGTTCAATGGTCAAACTGCCTGAGGACGAAAGTACCCCCGAGAAGCGAGTGGATAAAATTTTCCGTCAGATGGATAAGGATCGAAATGGAGAGTTGACCCTTGAGGAGTTCCGAGAGGGTTCTAAGGTTGACCCCACTATCGTCAGTGCCCTTAATTTATACGACGGACTCGTCTAAGAGAGATCTAGAGCACCATTCAAAACCTCAATATTCTAATAATATATCTTCATTATACCTACCTGGTACTTGTAATTGCGACGCTACAGAAAGTTATGTGTATTATCACACTGACACTGTCAATTAGGTCCATTGATGGGAAGTCCGTTTCAATTTACCCAGCACGCCAGGGAGAGGCTCGCTACCAACGCTCATCATAAGCTTGATTCCGAGAGTAATGGTGATCAGAGCGACGACGGCAGTCCAGAAGAATAACTGGAACTGGACGCTGATATCCTGCTTCTGGCATACCTTTCCTCCACGGCCAGTCTTACACTTGCATGTGTAAGCAGATTCGCCTCGACCCTTCGAGCAAGCGCCGTTACCAGTGCAGTTGTTAGTCTTCTCATTGCACTCTTCCTCAGAGCCAAATCTGGCAATGCCAATAGCTTGCTTCTTCTTTGAAGCTGTTCGACTGCCACGTTTCTCCTTGGATGTAGCTCGGAGACACGAGGGGGCGTAGACGACAGTCACGGGGTTCTGTGCGTCGGCGTTAGCGATCATTTCTTCGATGTGATTAGTTGTGGAGACCATTATAAGGGCAGCCTTAGCAGCGCCATGCTTTTGTTCCAGTCTGTCACTGAGTTTCTGGATGGCGCTCATGTCGATGGCAGTCTCGATTGCGTAGATGGCCTCAGCTTCATCATCTGCGTGCTCGGAAAAGACCACAGTGTTGGAGTCCACAGATCCCAGTCCCATCTGAGGCAAAGCGAAAAAGAACTGCTCCTTCTCGGCCAGCTGATTACCGTTCAGGCCACTAGACAGTCCCAGGGTGTCAGCCAACACGAGGTGGGCCTCAGAACCATCGATGGTCTGCTGAGCGACACCCGTCTGGGGGTATGTAGCAATGTAACCCATACATTCAGATGAGGCAAGGGCAGTGGCGGACAGTGCTGTCAGCAGGGCGAAAAACTTCATGATTGTGGTGTCTGGTCGACTGTGCAATGAGTATCGTCGTCAACGCACACGAAGCATGAGCCACTAAATTAGGTTTGGAGGGAGGAACCATAATACGCAACTGTAGAAGTATTGGTGTGCTGTACCAGCATCGGGTACGATACAAGTACGGTACAGGATACTTGTACTCGTACTGTACCAAATGGCAACATCGCTCGCCCTCGAAAACACTCGAAGCTCAAGAACGCAGTGATACCAACGCTCGCTATATTAACCATGACCTATGGACCCCAGGTACCGGAGGAGGTTCTTCAACGACGCCAGAAGAGATCTCAACCCTCAGCAACAATTGCAACACATCCTGAAACGGAAGCACACCCAATCGCGGATATCGAGTCATCGGACGACGATGACTTCGGTCCCAAGCTAACAAGCAACGTGACTGTAAGTGAGGCAGAAGCCATCAGGAGATTAGAGGAGAGAAGCAAAAATAGAACATGGGAAAATATGAACCCCTCGGATAACCCCAACCGAGCAGGTTGGATGCAGAATGTCTCTGCCGAACTCTCAGGTACATTTTCCAGTAACACAGCGCAGGACCGTGCCAAAGAGATGATGGGGTTCAAGAATTAGTTCACCTTGACGCTTATAACTTGGATTATATATATTTGTATACAAATGTTGCTTTTAAACACGCTCGGCGACCCAAATGGCGCCCCGACATCCTGCCTTGATGGTCTCTGTGAGAAGCCAGTAGGGTCTGGCTTCGTGTGAGTCGTTCTCCACAGCGATTTCAAGATGCTCCAGTTCCTCGTCACGAAACTGCTTGACAATGCTTTTCAGAGATGTGATTTCTTCATCCTTAGATCGCTCTTCCTTGGGAGGGAAATTCTCGTGTAACCATCGCAATTGAGTGTTGTAGTGTCCGCCAATGACAGTCTCGACAGCTTCAGTGCAAGCCATGGCACCTTCCTGCCCAAGAAGGCCGGTTGCGCAGCCTAGACCAGTCGCCGCCACCTTCCAGATCGGTGTGAATAAGGATGGCCGTACCCTGTATTTCTGCTGGAGCTCGTTGAAAGTTCTTCGATGATGCTGCTCCTGTTCCCACATGTGCTTGATGAGTGGTTCGATCTCGGGCTTTGTTCGACTGAGAACCATGTACTGACCCCGATAGATGAGGTCTGCCCCAAGTTCTCCAGCCTGGTCGACCCGAATGAGTTTAGTAATGTACGAGGCCTCTGCCTTGCTGAGTGCGTGTCGAGCCATTATTTGTCTGAAATCTGAAGATGGTGCGCAAGGTGCTGAGGTTAACTTTTTGTCGGCTCATATTAATTCCATGCCGCAATGCAGTCGAGCCTTGGGGGTTCACTCACAAACGAGAGATGTCAAACTGAGATTCACACAATCATCAAACACACACAATTCTCAGGAATGCCACCTGCATTACAGCGTGATAGCACAAATATCCCTTACGTCTCTGAAATTGTCTGTTGACGTCCAAACCAATCTGCACCCATCATCCACCATATAAGATAACGAACCTTAACCGAAACGTCTGAGTAAATCTGCCCACGTACTTAGAGAGTCCAGAAGGAGTTGAAAACCGTCCAGAATACACGAAGTGAATGGAGAACACGGGTTACACGGTACATGTGCAATGTACAGGAAGTAATAATAATTTCAATAAGATTGTCTATCCTACCAGTCATCTCCTCCTCCCCCACCATAATCATCGGCGCCTCCAGAATACATATCGCCGTCATTGTTGTTGCTGTTGTCGTCGTAATAGTTGTTCACGACCGTGTCACCACCATCGTGATGGCCACTCATCATATCTCCAATGAGCATACCACCAAGAAGACCACCACCGACACCCATGGCAGTGCCACCCCAGTTTCGTCGAGGGGCTTGCTGCTGCTGCTGCATCATGGGCGGGGGCTGGGCATACATCGGGGGAGGAGGGGGCTGCTGATACATTGGCTGGGGGGCGAAGCCCGGCCCGGGTCCGTATCCTGGGCCAGGTCCGCCATATCCAGGGCCCGGACCTCCGCCATAGCCTCCACCATTGTGCGGGCCACCATAGCCGCCGGGGCCAGGTCCCCCTCCGTAGCCACCGGGGCCAGGGCCGCCGCCACCATAACCACGCTGCTCCTGCTGAGGTCTGCTGTTGCTGCTGTGGTTGTTGTTGTTGCTATGGCTACTTCCACGAGACTGAGGTCGGTCGTATGATGGTGGGCTGTGGCCGCCGGAACCGCTGGGCTTGTCCCACTGTGATTTCCCGTTGGAAAGGTCAACGTAGTAAAATGTCTTGTAATTGGGGTCCCACTTAGCCAACCAGCCGTCGGGGACTCTGGGCGGAGTCGGTTCGTTTGACATGTCGATTCGTTGCTGAAGCCGGCTCTGATAAGTATCCAGAACTAAGCAAGGTGTCGTGGTCGAACTACTGTATGAGAAGCTGGGTTTCGATTGTTGCAGTTCCTGGTCACACTTTATTGGGCTTTGGGCTTTGGGTAAATGATAGTGGGGGCCAAGTTTAGTACGGAGTACAGTAGATCCGGATACAGGGTAATTGGGAGGCTGTGTCAAATGTTACCACAGAGGCTGTGCTAAGCACTACAGTATAGCACAATGTGAATGATTCCCGCGAGTACCTGTGCGGTAAGTGGCAGGGTGCATATTT
The DNA here is from genome assembly GCA_900519055.1 of Yarrowia galli. Lineage (NCBI taxonomy): Eukaryota > Fungi > Ascomycota > Dipodascomycetes > Dipodascales > Yarrowia > Yarrowia galli. Next base: position 2,551,555 of record ULGS01000005.1, on the reverse strand, counting down.
CGGAGAGACGCAAAATCATCTCATCGTGTCATAGCCCAAGTACGAGATACATATACTTGAGGAACTTGTTGAGACTTAGAATGCGACTCCCTGTTGTACAGCTTTTTGTAACTGTGCGACACGACCTCAACAAGATTGCGGGGGGGAGCGGCAACCTGGAAGGGAAGTGGCAAACCCACCTGTCAACCCAGAACACAGGACAACTGCGTCACCAGTGGCCACACTTGTACGAGTACCACAGGAGGGCGCTCTGTAAATCACAACTCATATGAGGTGTAGATAGACCATTAAATCTATGCAATTATGTACAGGCTGCTTTAAAGTGAAAATTTCTTTCCCGTAGAAGCAAACGCCTCGGAAGTCTCGGCTTCCAGAAGCTCCGTCAGAGTAGTTCCATCACGCAGATAAACCCATTCGCCGTCAACGTAGTCATAACGCTTGGGGCCAGAAATAGGGGAACTGAGCCATATCTGTTTGTTCGGTGGTTGTTTGTTGATAACATATGATCCAGCACCAGGAATCTCCAAGCTCATCACGCCTTGAGCAAGATCCACATCCAGCTCGTTTGAGTCGACTTCCTCGGCATACTCCTCATAAGCAATAAGGATGGACTCCAAATACTCATCCGCTTGGACGTGATAATCTTCGATTTCCAGCTCGGTTGCCTGAAGAGAATATTGCCGGTGTGCCCCAAAATGTGTAGTGATTCTTGCCGGAGTGAGTGCGGTACGTCGCACCCAAGTGGTGAGGGGTCTGTGGAGAGGCTGGATGGTCACAGAATTGACCTGCCTCACAGCCAATGCAATTCGAGGCGCACTTCTCAATGGTCTTAGCAGACTCATGACTTTCTGACAATCAATGGTGGAGGGTGATACTTGGGAGTAAAGTTCGCCTCTGTTCATGCAAGGTCGCTCGATAACCTCCACACGACCCGAACTAATCAAAGAATTGTGGCTGCCCACCCTGCCATAGTAATGAAATCCGCTACGGGGCGCCATAAGCCATGAATATTCAAATAGAGAGGCAACGTAACAGTCGCCAACCTACGCTCTCCAATAGGCGTTGCCATATAATATCGTGCTGTTGGTATGTCAGATCCATTACCCGATGGAAGTATTTGCTTTCATCACGTGTGCTGTGCTGCCCTTGTAAGATACATACAGCACAGGTAAGAGAGCTTCTTCGGAGGCACATCGCTACGATACCAGGTAGGTGTCGTACTGTACTTCCATGGAACGAGTACTGTACCAGTACATGGTACCAACTGTCCGGTAATTTCTTGCCAAGTACACGTGAGATACATTTGGGAGACTGCCCAACACAGTTGTGATTTGAGTTGACCACACATAAACAGAGTTTCATGCGTGCAGGAATTTGCGATGTAGCAACACCAACTGGACGGACTAACGTGTTGACATGTTAGGCTGCTGTTGTATCATATGAGCGATAGGAAAAGTAATGGCCGCTTCCGATAGAACTCTAGGAGAGAAGCTTTTTAATCTGTCTGAATTTCATCTCTACTGCGGAGTTGTGTTGAATTTCCCGTTTGGGTGAGTAGCGCTTGTCAACAAACAATCTGACCCCTTCGGCGCATGAGAGACTTCGATAGAAAGGGTAAAGCCGAAGTGGAAAACACACCACACCTCACATCAACCCACACACAATACACAACAGGTTCGAAACGGCAACGTCGAAACCGAACTCCAGCACGAGAAGCCGCGACGAAACTCTGGCAGAAGAAGACGCGCTCAACAAACTAGAGCTTTTCTGAACCCAGAGCAGCAACCCCTGTTGTCCCTGGTGATTCATCTGAAGGGAATACACAGCAGCCCACCGTGAATCGGCCTTGATACACTACTTCCGCAACGCGCCACCACCCCAGCATAGTCCGTTGTGCCCCTCCATCTAATAAGTGGCACATCGTTCTCCTCACTCTTGCCGCTGCAAACACCAGCTTTCAATAACACATTCTTCACTACCATCACCCCGCACCCCCTGCTCAACCCACAACACAAACAGCCTCAAATTATCAAAATGCATACCGTGTCCATCGTCAGGAAGGACCCAAAATCTAGCAACGCTAGTTATCCGCTTCGAGGCACAGATACGCCAGACTATTTGTCACAGTTTCATTTCGATGTCAACGGCAACGAGCTCCAGTTCGTGGAACTCGGGGGTGAGCAAACCCCCACCTCTGCCAATCTCGAGAACGGTTCCCTTGGGGCCTCATCTGACAACACCACATCTCGCTCTACGGAGCTCGGCAAAAAACGCCAGGCATCGTGCAGCCTGCCCCGACAGAAGAAAGTACCCAGAAATGACATGGATATTGAGCAGACCGACGAGCAGCAAACATCCGCATCGAACGTTGCCATGCCATCGCCTCCCCCGGCCCGAGAAGAGGAAGAGGAACAACAGCATGTTACTGATCCCCATGCGAACTTGCGGGACGAAATCCCTCAGCTACTTGACAACTTCGACGATCTTCCTGCCCCTGTCAAGAACTACGTCATGTTCCAGCTCCTTCGTCGGTGCAACAGACGAAATCTGTCGATGGTAGCCGACATTGTCGTGCCTGCCTTGCGTTGCGATTTGCTGTCCATCTTCCCCTTGGAACTCGCCACAAAAGTTCTGTCCCACCTCGACTACAAAACTCTTTGTGCCGCTTCACAGGTATCGAAGAGCTGGAACTCCATTGTCGAGAGTTTGGGCGCTATCTGGAAGGGACTCTCGGAGAGCCACCAGGCTCCCGTCTCCGATGCTGATGTTGCCAGAGCAACCGAGCAAAAGTGGGACTACACCACATGGGGCTCTGAAGACACTGACCCTGGCATTGTTGAATCTACTCCCCTGTATAGCAAGATCAACCTCTACAAGAGTATATACCGCCGACGACACCTCATTCGTCGCAACTGGATGGACCCCAATTCAACGCCTGACTCCACATGCATTAGGACTGGAAGAGAGGCAGTCATCACTTGTCTGCAGTTTGATGATGACATCATCGTCACTGCCAGTGAAGATCCTTGGATCAATGTTTATGACACCAAAACTGGCCGGCAACGAAGTCGACTTGAGGGTCACACAGGAGGAGTCTGGGCCTTGCAGTACGTCGGTGACACGTTGGTCAGTGGAAGCATCGACAGAACTGTGAGAATTTGGAACATCAAGGAAGCACGTTGTACCCATATTTTCACGGGACATGTGTCGACTGTGCGCTCACTGAGCATCTTGACTCCTGTGCCTATGAGCCATGCCATGTGTGCCACTGCACGAACCGAGAATACTGACCCTGACGAGATGTACCCTTCTCGACCCCTCATCGTGACCGGATCCCGTGACAAGACGCTCAGAGTCTGGAAACTTCCTCTTCCGGGGGAGCCTGAATGGCTGGACCAATCTACCCAAGATCCCTACTTCATGAAGTCACTCCAAGGCCATTCTAATTCCGTCCGTGCGGTGAATGGCTATGGTGACACTCTCGTCTCCGGTTCCTACGATACCACTGTGCGAGTCTGGTCTATCAACACAGGCAAATGCAAGTTTGTTCTCTCTGGACATCACAAGCGAGTTTATGCTGCTGTTCTTGATCATCAGCGTAACCGCTGCATATCTGGGTCACTCGACTGGAATGTCAGAGTGTGGTGTCTTGAATCTGGGTCTTGCTTGTACACATTGGAAGGACACACGTCGCTTGTTGGTCTTCTTGATCTCAATCGATCTTGGCTCGTCTCGGCTGCAGTTGATTGGACCCTTCGAGTTTGGGATCCCGAAACAGGTGGTAACATCCACAAGCTGGAGGGTCATGCCGAGGCTATTTCATGCTTCCAGCATGACGAATACAAGGTGGTTAGTGGTTCTGCCAAGTGCCTGAAGCTATGGGACATTCGAACCGGTAAGTTAGTAAAGGACTTATTTACTGAGTGCGAGTCCATTTGGCAAGTGCGCTTCAGTGGTTCGAAACTTGTTGCTGCTGTTCAGAAAGACAACGAAGCGTACCTCCGGATTCTTGATTTCGATTATGAGCCGGGAACAAAGACTGAGAAAACAGTCTACGTTGGAAACGACGACGACCTCAAGGTCGAAGAGGAGCTCGATACTGCTGCTGCTCCTGATGTGGCACACTCCTAAGTTTTCACAACCTACTCAAGGGGTCTGAACCCACGCACATATATATTTAATTAACAGGATATTTCAATTTGTTGACCTTCCAGTACTGTATATTCCCCCGCTCTGGTACCTACGTACGAGTTTTCGTTGGTACTGTAGCTCTATGCGATCTCAGTTGTGAAACCACACATCAGTGCATGAACTTCAAGGTCACGTGTATTTAAGGTTTTTGATGAGATGTTAGATTTTCTGAATTTCAAATCACCACATCACAACCTGCACCACGATGAACTCCATCCGGCCCAACAAAGAGCGACTCACCTCGTTGGCGAAATTGACCGCTCAGGTTTTCAATCGGTCTTATAACCCCGAAAACCTGCGACGGGGCACCAAGGCGTTGCGAGCGCCCCTGATCGGCGAGCAGGTCAAGAGCTACTACCCCACAACCGACCACAGCTTCAAGAGCATGCGAGAAGCTATGCCCCAGTTCGGTTTTGCCGACTTCGACGAGTGGTACAGACTTACCAACGTTGCTCAGTGAGTATTTGAATCCCGTTTACCTTAACACCACACGAGGATATGTGGACAAGACTATCACGGTTACTAACAAAGGCGAAAGAAGCGAGGAAAGGGAGCCCCCAAGAAGCTCTCCGAGAAGAAGGCTGCCGGTGGAAAGAAGAAGAAATAGGCATGCTATTAATTTATAGGGCCATGTACATAGACGAAATGCAAAGCACGATTTTCTACGGTACAAAATAGTATCAATCATTTCATTATTCTCTATAAAATATGCAAGCATCTTGGTTGTATCAAATGTAATCGTGGTTATCATGATCGATGGTCTCGTCCTTCTCGTCATCTTGCTCTGCGCGTTGATACCGGCTAGCCCGTTTGGACAAAGCTCCACCCCATACAGAGTTCTCGAACGAATCGATGAGCTGGTCTTCTTGCCTGTGGATGAGGTTCAAATCCGAAGCATCTTGTTCCTTATGAATGTCGCTTTCGCCTGAAAAGCGACGATCCCACATAGAATTCCTGTCAATATTAGACCGGTCAGAAGTCCAGGAGAATCGACCTGAGCTACCCGCGTTCGGATTGGGTGTCATTGGGTCTGCAGACAAGAAGTAGTCGGCGGGAACAGGACCACCATCTGGTGTTGTGGGAATCTCCTCCACGCCGAAATCTGCCGTCTTCCTAGGAAGCAACGATGGCTCGTCGCTGGTGAACTCTTCTTTACTGTCGCCGTCAGTGGTAATGAAAATGTGGGGCACAATGTTCTTCCTGGAGCCTGAAGGTACTCTCGACACTCTCGCGCTCTCGAACGGGTCCCTGGAGGCCGAAGTAGGGCGCGAAACGTCCCGATGTTCGTTAAATTCTCTTCTGAGCTGCACCATATCCATGAAGCCTCGCAGCTTCGTCTTCAGTAGGTTTTCCTCGACTTGCTGGAGCATGATTCGTCGCTTGAGATAGGCATCCAGCATGAAGCACTTGTTTTCATCGACCATCTTGTAAATTGGGATCGCCAGCAGTACCTGCGAAAAGGAGATACCCTTGTCTGGGTTGCTTTCAAGTAGCACTTGTTCACAGAGTGTATCAAAAGCGCGACGCCTATTGATCATGTCACCGACTGGAATGGTTCGCACGGCCTTGTTGAGCGCTGGAAGGTCAATATCATAGGGATCATGATCATTAACTCTGATGTCGTGGTCTGAAATGAGCTCTTTGATGGACCAATCGCCCTCATAGATGCACATCGAGAACGTGCCTTCGATTCGTCTGAGGAATCTGTGAAGCTCATCGGGCCGTATGTATCCAGTACCGGTAGGGTCGAACTCCCTCCAAGCCTTCTTGTACTTTCGGAGTTCTTCCCGCTTGATGGCTCGGCTGAGGGGACCAGTCTGCTGGTAGACGTACGAAAAGTTTTCGTAGATCAAAGAAACGAACATGTTGACGAAAATGTACATGGACAAGATGTTCCACGAAATGAAGAGCAGGTATGCGTAGGGACGAGAGCCGCAGTCAGTCTCATTGAATCCTGCACCGTTGATGCAATAAGGGGGCTCCAAAAGGTAGTCAGACATGATTTGGTTCCACCCTTCGCCACAGCTCATCCGGAACAACAAGATGAGCGCCTTGGGAACTGTTCTGAAGTTTATGTTACCAGTACCGTTGGGGCCAACTCGAGTTAGGCCAAAGATCTGATTGAAGGCAATAGCATATACCACAAACAAGACAATCCAAGTAGCCATCAGGTTCAAGATGGACGCAAACGAAGCAGACGTTGTTTTGAACAACTGGTCGAGTCTCTCTGATCGCGGAATGAAAAGTAGCAAGATACCGACCTGGCACAACTTTTGAAAGTTGTAGTATGTGTTGGAAACGAAGGAAGCAAAAGAGAAAACTGTAGTCACCAATGCGCCCGTCACAACAAGAACGGTGTACAGGTCCCATTTTCTGGACATGAACCCCTTGTATCCGAAAGCGTAGAACCTCATGATCTCATTGAAATCAAGAACGATGAGAATGGGTAAGAATAAACCGTTTCGGATGTCTTCGGCATATAGATACTGAGGATACCATTCCAGGCACAAAAGAACCAGGTGGACAAAGAGCAGTCCCACGAGGAACCTGTTCCACTTGCCCTTCCGATTGGTCACCACTCTGTAGCAGTACTCACGCCACGTGCCTTCACGGACGTACACTGGCACAATCGATGGCTTCACCAACTTCAAAATCTTCTCGGCCTCCGCCCAGGCCCGCTGCTCCTGTGTTAGAAAAGCAGTGCCGGTGGTTCTTGAATAGTTCTTGATGATGACGGCAATAAACAGCGTGAGAATGAACACCGTGGAAATGAAATTGTAGAGGACAAGAAATGCCGAATTGTTCACAGATGCGGCCCACTCCAGATTCATTCCCGGCCCCTGGATGCTCATCGTCGTCTTGAGCACATCCGTCCAGCCCTCGAGTGAAATAATTTCAAACAGAATCAGAAAGGAATGACCGAAATTGTCGAAATCATAGTAAGGCTTGACAACAGAGCGGGGCGCTAGCACATTCCAGTTTGATGGCGAAGATGCAAACTCGTTAATGCAATTGGCAAGGAATTCGGTGTTCTCATCATTACAGCTGTAGAAGCGTCCCTTGAAGATTTGTAAGCCCCACACACTGAAGGGATAGAGCAAGCACATGGAAATCATGGCCGCTCCGAAAATCTTTCTGATGCCGACGATCACGATATTCTCGAACGTTTCCTTAGCAGCATTCGAGATGTTCAGCAATCGCAATGCCCTCAAGGCCTTGAAAGCACGAACAGCTCGTGAGACATAGCCATTACCCGCAAAGATGGCAATCATGTTAATCCACAGAGATATCAAAACAATGAAGTCGATCACACCCCAAGAAGATCGCAAATAGGCATTCGGTGTAAAGTAAAACCCATCAGCTAAAATCTTGATGATTGCTTCGATGCTGAACAAAATCAGAAAGCCAAGATCTGACCATGTGATCCAAGACCAAACCCCACCACCCCCGTTCTCCTTCTGGTACAAAGGCGTTGCGACACATGCCAACACAACGAGGGCAACAGTAGCAAGAAACATTATGAATGTAAACGTGTACCACACCCACTGTTTGGGAGTAACGCCATCGTGTCTTGTCCCATGGGATGGCATTACGATCCTTTGGCAGAATCGACGAATGGGGTTGTGAGGAGGCAGGCAATACAGTACCACGTTGAAGTCCGGGTGCTCTGCTAAGAACTCCTCTTGCGTCTTCAGACGCTGCTGGTAATCGTCTAGGAAATCCTTCGCCAGATTAATTGGGTTCAAGCTCTTCTTTCTGGAGAAGAAGTCCCCACCTTGAGGGGGATCCAAAAACGGATTCTCTGTGGGCTCCTTCTTGCGCCAAAACATCAACGACTTGACCTGCGCTTGTTTCATCATGCGCTTGATCCGGGAAGGTCGCGGTCGCTGCTCTGCTGGCATCTCCTCCACCTCATTGACCTCATCCTCCAGGAAGTCTTGTACCACATGCCGTTGCATAAGCATATCAAACACGTGTGAGCCGTCTGTCTGACTCATCTCCCGGTTTTTGCCCAGGTGTTTCACTTTCTGCATCAAAAGTTGCATGGTAGGCAGGGATCCACCATTGTTGCTGATTTGGTCAGTGTACTTTCGTACGAAACCCTTGATCTGCTCGATACGTTTGGTTTCTTCAGAGACGTCAAGGTTTTCGGTGATAAGGGCAATGAAAAGATTCATGACCACATTGTTTGAAAAGATGAACCACCCAATGAAAAACGCAGCTATGCAAAGGGCTGAGAAAGTGTTTGTTGCGAACTGCTGGCCATTGTACAACATATCCGTCCAGTTCTCGGTGGTTGACAAGGCATACATTCCCAGAAAGGTGTTCTGCAGGTTGTAAAATGAAAACTCGATCGACTCGCCACTCTCATCTTCTTGCGGAATCACACCACGCAGGAGTCGAGTCGACATGACGGAACAGAGAAACGTCAGGAGGAAAAAGAAGCAGCTCATATAAAACATCGTTCTGTAATTTCCCACGACTCTTCTCCACAAAAGTCGTGTGAATTTGAAGAACGTCACGACCCTGTAAATTCGCAGAATCTGAAATATGGTCAGCCAGCCATACAGCACTGGCTTGTTGTGGATAGGAGGGATCAGAATGACGATGCACATGACTCCGAGGGCACAATCGACCACATTGGCAATATTGAGGAAAAAGATCCGCCAGTTCGGCAAATAGACGTAAAAGCGCAATAACATGTCTGCCGTTAGCATCGAAGTGATGATTATCTCGAGAATATAGAGTGCTGTCTCTTGGCTATCAGTTGTATCCGCCGTTCTCGTGCTGCTCACAACCAATGACATGAAGATAACGAGACTCCACAGCCACTCCACACGGAGATACCATCGGCCCTTCACTGATCTCTTGAGAAGATCACGAGCTTCCGCGGAAGTCAATCTTTTCCGAAACAACGTCTCCGTCTTTGACTTTCTTGAGAGAATCATCTCCACACGAATCTGAGAATAAGACGTAGCAATGACGGCCACCAGCAGATTTGCAAGCCAAAGCGCCAAGATGAGAATACCAGCCATGAAGAATAAGCAAGCCGTCATGTAGTCACTGTCCATTGTGTAGTACATGATATCAGTGAATGTGTTGAGCGAGATAATGACAAAGACCATTTCAAGAGAATTGAAAAAGTTGTCGAAAGAAACCGTTCCGCCGTGTGGATTTTTATCACTGACGCAAATACTGCCGGCTGGACACATGTACCCTTTTGATTGTGGACCGACTGTGCCATCAGTGAACACATAAGGCATGTGCTCGAGCGTCTCCGGGTGAAGATATCCACCACAGTATTGCTCATATGTGTAGTTGTCCTGCTGCCCTGTGGGGTCCACCCAAACACATTGCCGTCGAAGTGATGCCTTGAAGGATTGAGTACCGATGATTGAAAATGTCACCCTGTTTTGTTAGTAATACGTTGGAGAGATTGCCCTCGTGGATTCGCCTAATACATACCAGAAAAAGCCAATGAATAGGGAAACGTTGATCAAAAGCGGAGCTGAAGTCTTCAGAGCTCGCAAAACAGCAGTGGTTCCGTGTGTCAAGTTGAGCAGACGGAGAATGCGAAGGCATGCCAAGAAGCGAAAAAGGAATAGCTGGTGAATAATATCATAGTCGTGAGCCGCCACCCCTAGCGATATCCAATAGCAAACGACCGAAATGAAGTCGACACGGTTCCAACTGGACCGGAGGAAGGCTCTTTGAACACGATGTGTGGGCTGCTCATTTTGGACGAGTAAGGTGAGCGCGTGACTGATTGGAGCCGAGCCTGTTCCTTTTCGTTGCTTCCATCTTGAAGATTTCGTTAATTTGTTCGGGAAGAACCGGTTCCACGACGAGTCGGGCATTTGGCCTGTGGAGTAGAACATTTGTGAATCATCCCAGAGACCAAATGCAATGATCTTGGCGGAAATTTCGAAGGTGTAAAGTATGAAAATAGCGAGAAATCCCCAATCAGTCCATTTGTGACCCCAAGAAGCGAATATGTGTTCAGTGTCTTTGTCCTTGAAAATGTTCCACGATGATTCACAGAATAGAAAAACGGTATGCAGAATGATCAAAAGTAGCACTAGCGGTTCAAACCATGGGGAGCTGCAGAGCTTCCACATTTTCAGCCGCCAAGGATGCGTGGGTGAGAAAATTCGTAGAGATCGTCCAAACAGGTATTGCGATGGGTCTTCGTATTCATTTTTTGGAGTAGGGGGTCTTCTCGACGATGTGTTGGAATTGAACCTGTGTGGAGTTGGTCTCACTGGAGATATGGGTCGCAGGGGACTACTTGGGCGCAGATGATCATGTTGTGTGAAAGGGTCATCCTCTTCGCCGTCGATAGTACCATCAGAGCTATTTCCGTCGTCTTCGTCCGTAACTATTTCATCGGGGTCAATCTGTTCCATACCCGAAATAATCCGGTACGAAACTCTTTGAACGGCTGACGTCAAGTTGTTCCATTTGTCGGTAGGGTTGTCCTTACCCTTGGGACTGTGTGTCGAAACGGCCCTCTCCAGATCTGAATTTCTCATTTCGTTGTGCATAATAGGGTCAGTTGAATCAAATGAGGTGTAGCGCTTTGGGGCATATCCAATGTTGTCGAGGGACTCAAGTTCAAAGTCAACAGTCCTGTTGGGTGTTAGATAGTCATTTGATGATAGGTTCCGTGCCACTTCAGGTCTCTTGAGCCCACCCCTGGTCGATTTCGGGCTCTCTTCTATCACTGAAGCACGTCGTTTCTTTGGGCTCTGCTTCTCGTCACTGTGCGTCTCCTCGGTGGTGAGCCACTCGCCTCCTGAACCTCCTTCACCTAGAGCAGTAGTAAGACCCTGTCTTATTGAAGCAACTGATGGGTTTCCTGTTGTAGACCCTGATTCCACGCTCGAAAGAGAACTATTCGAGCGTGAAGCCGCGCGTCTAATCCCAGAGCCAGGATCAAGAAAGGGGTTGTTGGATGACCATCTCCGTCCGCTTCCTCCAACCTCGTTAAGAGGGATATCTGTTTGTTAGTGCCTGTTGAGTGGTGAGCTGCGGTACTTGAGAGACTCACCTTCTGCCATCGCGCGAAGCTGTGGCTCAGTGTCGATGTCTGGTGAACTTCGTATGTGTCTAGTTTTAACGTTCACTGCAGGTTCACGTCCATGGTTGTTTCGTTTTACTGCACACTTCATACAGATATAACGCACAGGAGCTTCCCAGTGTCGTACTTGTAGTTCGACAGTCTGCACACAGTTACACATGCTGCTAATTGTTCCCCGCTAGATCCGGTGAATGCAGCAGCGCTTTTCAGATACCAAGATTCTGAGAATTTATCTATTGAATCGCATACATCAGCGACAATGGTTTACGTGTTCTTTGATTGCACAGTTCCTGTGCATTCGAGGCTGAAGCTTATAATGCTGTATGTGCAAGACGTCATGTACAAGTACGAACCCCAGGTAACTACGAGTCTTTGCAATATTAGCAAGGAGTGCAAGTAGCGGTTTTTGCAGTATACGTGTAAAGAAGTCGTTGTGGCGTAACGTTCTACCTGGTAATTACACTACAAGTATGTACTGTACATACTCTACACCACAGTTAAAGAATGGGCGTACTTAGCGCAAGAACGGCTCGTCGCGAGTGTTTCTCACTTTCTGCTTGTACTACACACTGTCTATGCTGAGGGTTCTTCGGTACAGCTACTGGTGCGTTGAGCCCTTGTGATTCCTTATTGGATCATTCGGGCATCATGCTCTTCATTTGATAGAGCAAACGCAGCCCTAACTCTGGTTTAGGACCATTGACGACACCGTGCCTTCACTGATGAGGTAAAGGCATCGTGTCAACTGTTATCGTCATTGAAAGTGAGCATCACATTGGCATTCTTATATATACCGGCCTTTGAACGTTCAGTCAATCCTGTTGTTATTCAGTCATTGCTGACCTCATAAATAAGTCCCATCTAGCCCCTCCTGGGTGGTGCTGAGAGAGGCGCTTGGATGGCCTGCTGAGGAACAGTGTACTGGTTTTTCTTCGCTTGCAACGCCAGCAATCGCTCAGTTTCATCTCCATGTCTTCCACCCTTTCCATCGTGTTTAAAGGCATACGTGACCGTTATTTGTTGGTTCATCAGATATTGCTTGTCCATTGATTCCAATGCGCGATCCGAATGTTCAAAATCTGTGAACGACACGAAACCGTATCCTTTCGAAGAGCCGTCGTTTTCACGAGATATTCGAGGGGGTTTCGCAAAAGGTCCGAAAACGGAGAACGTTTGCTGTAGCGTTGACTCATCTACGAGTGGGTCTAAACTTCCGATGAAAAGGGTGGCTCCAATCTCAAACCCGTTTTGCTTGTCGGATGCAGATTTGTTAACTCGAATGGATTTGCCAAACAGCCAGATTTGGTTCATGATGGAAGCCGCATAGTTTGCATCGGCCTCTGTTTTGTACTCCACAAAGCCATAGCCTTGGTGTGTCTGGCTGACCCTGTCTTTGGGAAGATTGATGTGGACGATGGGACCTGCTTGGAGCATTAGTTCGTACAAAATCGCTTCTGTAACATTCTCATCGAGATTGCCTATGTACAGAGTAGCCTCAGGATTCTGGTCTGCCTCTTGTTGATTCACTCTGTTCATGAAAGCTGTCGATTCGGTGATGTGTGAGAAGTCAAGATCCTGAAGTACGGTGTGCTTGAACGATAAAGTTTGCTGAGTAATCAACGTAGGCCTATTTACGGTTTGTCTCTATTAAGAATAGAGGGCTTGCAGTGCCAATGTATAAGCTGGTGGGTAGACCCAGAGATTTCCCCAAACAATTCAGTCTGTGATGTTTACAATAGCTCTCGTTTCAGCACTTCAATAGTCATGACCACTACTTCATTCTACTTCGTTCAGGTTTCAACGCGTTCACCGCAAGGTGAATCAAGCGCTTAATTAGTGGTTCAACCATGACGACAATCAGTGACACACTACAGTACATACTGGTACCCATATACGTATGTACGAGTACATACCAGGTACATAAGAACGGGTGCTGTGCCAAGTAGCTACAGTACGACAGTACGAATATTGAGACACACCATGCAATACTGTATGTACGGTACGAGTACGGAGTACGACATTGTGCTCTGCACAGTCGATTACAAATATTGCACGATAGGCTACAGGTACACCCTAATCTAAGATCGCGTTTGTGTTGTTGACTCATTCATATCTTTCTTAAATTTACTTATCTCATATCACTTGAAACTGAGGGGTAGCTTAGAGCTTAGCATCCTTGGGGAAAAGCTCAATGGCGGCGTTGCTGATAGCAGTGGTACCTCGCTCAATGACCTTGGTCTGGAAGATGACCTTGTTGCCCTCCTTCCAGCCCTCGACCTTGAGGGTCTCACCAGGGAAGACATGACCAGCAAATCGGACCTTAGCGTTCTTGAAAGGACCAAACTGGTCGTAAAGGGCCTTACCAGAGACACCGAAAGAGCAGAGACCGTGAAGAATAGGTCGATCAAAGTTTCCAACAGCAGCAAAAGCAGGGTCGATGTGGAGAGGGTTGTAATCGCCGGAAAGTCGGTAGATAGCAGCCTGGTCCTCCTGGATCTTAACCTCCTTGACAAAATCAGGGGCTCGAGCAGGGGGCTTGTTAGCAGCGGTAGCAGCGCCACGGTCAGTACCAGTAGTGTTACCGCCGAAGCCACCGGAGCCTCGAATGAAGAGAGAAGACTCGTTGTAGAAAACCTCCTCACCAGTCTCCTTGTTGGTGGTGGTGGTGGCAGTGACAAGGAGAGCAGCCTTGCCCTTATCAACGACATCGATGACCTTTGCCTTGTTCTCGAGGGTGGCGTTGGTAGGAATGGGCCACTGTCGGATCTCGAGGTACTGCTCACCGTGGAGAAGCATCATGGGGTTGAAGTTGGGAACGAAGTCACCGTAGTTGGTGGTGATGAGTCCACCCATGTAAGGGATAACACCGAAAGTGGGGATGGTCTGGAAGTCATCATCACCCTCAAAAACGTACTTGAGCTCATCAGCCTTGGCACCAAGACCAAGGTTGTAGAGGATGAGATCTCGGTAAGTGTAGGTGTAGTCGAAAGGCTCGCCCTCCTTGTTGAGAATACCGGGACCACCAGGGCCAGCAACAAGAGCAGTCTCCTCAACCTCCTCATCAGGAACGTTGAAGATGTTCTCAAGAATCTGAGTGGTAGACTCGGAAGGAGTGGTGGGGTGAGTGCTGTTGCCATCGTCGAAGTCGACAATCTTGGCCCAGTTGTCTCGGACCATCTCGGGGGTGACACCCTTCTTGGTGTTGAAGGCCTTGCCACCAGCTCGCTGCCATCGAGTCTGTCCGATCCAAGCAGAGCCAGTCTCGAAGAGGTCGCCGGTAACGGGGGCCTGGTCGGAAGCAAGCAGGACGGTGATGGGGGCAATGAAGTCGGGCTTGAAGAGCTCCAGCATCTCCTCAGTGAAGACAGAGGCAGTCATGGCAGTACCAGCGTTGGGAGCAATGGTGTTGACAAGAATGTTGTACTTCTCGCCCTCTCGAGCAAGAGCTCGGGAGAAACCAAGGATACCAGCCTTAGCAGCAGAGTAGTTGGCCTGGCCAAAGTTACCATAAATACCAGAGGTGGAGGTAGTGTTAATGACACGGCCGTACTTCTGCTTGAGGAAGTGGGGCCAAGCGGCCTTGGTGACGGAATAGGTACCGTTGAGGTGGACGTCAAAGATGAGCTGCCACATCTCGTCATCCATGTTAGCGAAGGACTTGTCTCTGAGAATACCAGCGTTGTTGACAACAGCATGGACAGCACCAAAAGCGTCAATAGCAGTCTGGACGACCTTGTCACCGTGAATAACGTTGTTCTTGTCAGCGACAGCAATACCTCCGAGGGCCTTGATCTCGTCAACAACCTTCTGGGGGTTTCCAAAATCGTTGACAACAACCTTGGCACCGAGCTTAGCAAGGAGGTGGGAGTAAGCCCGACCAATACCGGCACCAGCACCAGTGACAATGACAACCTGGTCCTTGAAGGAGACAGTAGGTCCCTGAGCGTTCTCGGGTCGCTTGACAGACTCCTCGGCGTACTTGAAGAAGTCAGCAGGGCCGTTGGGGTAGGTGGGGCTCTCAAAAGAGGTGACCTCGTCCCATCGCTTCAGGATGGCAGAGGGGGTGAAAGTGTCGTCTCCCTTGAAAACGGCACCGTTTCCTCGCTCCCATCTGATCTTGGCCATGTAACCAGCACCGACCTCGTAGATACCGTAAGACTCGGTAACAGAATCGTGGGTGAGGTAGCCGACCAAGGGGACAACGTACTCAGGCTTGAGCAGCTTGAGGATATCCTCGGGCATGACAGTCTCAGTCATTCGAGAAGCAGCGAGAGGGGCAATGACGTTAGAGGTGATGTTGTACTTAGCACCCTCCTTTGCGAGAGTCTCACCAAAACCAACAAGGGCGAGCTTGGCAGCAGAGTAGTTGGTCTGACCGAAGTTGCCGTAAAGACCAGCGGCAGAAGAGGTGGAGATAACTCGTCCGTACTTCTGCTTTCGGAAGTAGGGCCAAGCAGCTCGGGTAACCTTGTAGGCACCAAACACGTGGACCTTGTAGACGAGGTCCCAGTCCTTGTCGGTCATCTTCTTGAAAGAGATATCTCGCAGAATACCTGCGTTGTTGATGACAATGTGGACAGATCCGAAAGCCTTGACAGCAGTCTCGACAATCTTGTCACCGTTCTCAACAGAGTCGTAGTTGGCAACAGCCTTACCTCCCTTGGAGACAATCTCGTCGACGACAACATCAGCAACCTGGTGTTAGTTATCCTTCTGTGTGGTGTCGTTTCTTTGGCGTCGTTCTTCCCATAATCAAGTACTCACTCGCTTGCCGCTGCCAGCCTGGGCACCATCACCCTTAAAGTCGCCACCAAGATCGTTGACGACAACGGAGGCTCCTCGGGAACCGTAGAAAAGGGCGTATGCCTTACCGAGACCTCCTCCGGCACCGGTAACAATGACGACCTTTCCGTCGTATCTTAGTTCTCCAGACATTGTGTGTTTGTGTTGAATAAATAGATTGTTAATATCGTGTCTTCTACCTCAATTGAGTTAGCAGGTCCGGTATAACTTGATCTTGTAAGCAGCAACTTTGGAGGGATGGGGCAGATTATATACTGGGGTCATGCAATGGTCACTTTGGCTTCCTATGGGGTTTACGGTTTCCTTGTCCCGATTAGACTCTGCCTCGGCTCAAGCAAGTCGCTCGTCATCGGGCGGGCGTCATTTATAATGAAAAATCACCTTCAACTGCACAAAAACAATGGTAAAAATACTACACAATTGTAAAGAGCAGTTTTCCAGCTCATGTCTGTATCGCAATAGCTCGCCGGTATGTTATGTACATTCGGGGCACCTGTTTTCTTGGAGATGTCATCATTTTCAAAGTTGGACAACCCCACATTCATACCGAAGCTTGTGGAAAATCGACTCGAACCAGTATTCACCCACAAAACGAATGATGAGTATTACAGACAGCACATAGTGTAAGTAGGTAGTACCCTCTTACTACCCCTCTGATCCTATCTCAGAGCTTTCACCATCGGCTTCACTCAGAGTGAGAAGTGTTTCGGAGTACCAGTAGGGTGGGCCTCCCCATGGGGATCTGCCGGTTTTCATGCTCACTCCTGGCGTGCATTAGCTCATCCAATCCAATAAGCGTTAACCCCGTGCTGGAACTCAACCCCACATTATACAAATCAGCCGTTGGCCTGCGACAACGGAAATGATTACTTGACAGTTGTTGACAGGTAACATGTGTTAGCGTAGCGTGAAAGAGATAGTTACCCCAGAATGCCGCAGAGTCGTGAGTGTTCTTGCGCCGTAAGGAAACGCCACTCATCATCCACGAAATCAGACACTTTACCTTTTCCCGGCAATTTTCGAACTTCTGCGAAGACACTCGACACACAATTATGATGTACTTGTACTACAGTTATTGTGTATTACACTTCCTGTAGCATACCTAGGCCACGTCCAGCTCGCGTCTGGGTTCTTTTTGGCTTGTAAGTAGTTATCGGCCTTTTCGGCTCCGAGGATTACTCAGTCATCGGCTTCACACTCTCCGCATTTCTGGCGCATGCAGGATCCGCCAGGAGATGCAACTGTGTTTAGACAGCAATCCATCGCACTGCTCAATTATTCCTTTAGTTCCACCTCGGTTCTGTGAGGTACACACGGAGACTCTTCTTAATTGTTTCCAATAACCATCCTCTCAGCTCTGTGTCATGGTGCTACAAAGAATTCGATGTCCTGTTCCCCACACCAAAACCACTCGGCTTGTCGCATAACACAGAGTTCATGAGCCGAGAAAAAACGGGTTGCCCGCAATGCGGGGCAACTTTCACGTTCGTTGTTGCATTAGAACCTGTGAAAGCATAATCAACACCCACGATGGGGGTGTTGGGTGCTACAGTACATACCTGTACACACTTGTACGTACGGTACTGGAAGCAGATAGAAGTGTGAGTACGTGCATACCTGAATTTACATACACGAAACGTCATGTGCCCTTCGGACTAATTATAGAACACCTCTCAGCTGAATGATACGTAGAATGCGGGGTACAAGTATATACGGTTCTGTACATATATCGTCATCCCTGCCCGACCACATGTTGTACGATACCGTAATGTACGGTGATACTCCAACTAACAGTAAGTACTGTACATACATACGATAGATACATCGGTGTCACGGTATCTCCGAGGTCCCGTTGTTACTGTCGTCAGGGTACACCTTTGACACTCACACTGTCGAAGCGCACTGTGCTGGTAGGCTTCGAAAAGTGTCTGAGGTTGAGGATACTGGAAACCAATCGACACAAGTCAAACTGATGAGGTACACCTTGATGACTAATTGCTTTTAGTACGTCTGAATTCGAGAGTGTAGAATGATTTGCGTACATACAGTACAGACGGCATTGTGAGTATTCTGGGGTTTCCTTGTCTAATGTTTATTGCTCTAGATATCTGAAGAAACGGGTCAGCTATAACTTTGGGCGTACTGTGGTTAGTAAAAACAATATCACGATAAAATACCCGCCCTCACACCGGCTGCTCCCAGCCCGATCACTATTATCCAAAACCAAAGCTTACCAAAGATCCGCTCTAAGAAGGAGCGGTCCACCTTGCCAGTTCGAGGGAAAACTGGAGCTGCCAAACTTCCTTGAACAGCCTTCTGCTTCCTAGTAGTGTAGGGAGCATATCTGATTGCCATCGGACGCTCAATGAAGTGAGGCTGCTTCATGAAAGTCTGCCTGTGTGAAAAGGCCAAAAACGAATCCTCGCCGTGATAAGACCCGTACCCAGACTGGCCGACGCCGCCAAAAGGTGCTTGGACGCATCCAACGTGAACTAGACTATCGTTGAAGATCAGACCACCCGAATTAATTTGAGACTGGATATACTCTCCTTCTGATGAATCATCAGTGAAGACATACATGGCCAAAGGAGTATCGTGGTTTTCGTGGACATAACGAATTCCCTCATCCACTGATCTAGCTGTCAAAATGGGCAGAATGGGGCCAAAAATTTCGTCGTCCATAAGAGAGTCTCCGTCAGGGACATTTGAAACAATGGTGGGAGCTAAAAACCTCGAGTTCACGTCTGAATTTCCTCCCGCGATGACGTTGCCCTTAGTTTGTGCTAGCATGGATGTCAGTCGCTTCCAATGTCCTGGAGTGGCAATATGAGTGAAGTCTTTATGATCTGAGTCAACCTCACCCCGGAAGAACTTGTCAACCCAGTATTGCACGGCTTCGATGAACTCCTTCTCAACTTCGGGCTCGACAATGACGTAGTCGGGGGCAACACAAGTTTGGCCGGCGTTCACCAACTTACCCCAAAGAGCGCGCTTGGCTGCGAGAGACACGTTTTTGCAATTCTTGGTTACAAAAACCGGTGACTTTCCTCCCAACTCTAGAATGACAGGAGTGAGGTACTGGTTTGCTGCGTCCAAGATGATCTTTCCAACGCGATGATTTCCAGTATACATGATCTTATCAAACTTGTGCTTGAGAATCTCGGTCACAACTGGTACCCCGCCCTGAAAAGCTTTGAAGACATCTTTATCTAGTGCCTCCGTACACAGCTTACCCAATAGAAGCGAGGTATGTGGACACATCTCTGAGAACTTGAGGGCCACCGTGTTTCCCGCCGCGAGAGCTGCAAGCATGGGCGAAACCGTTAAAACAAACGGGTAATTCCAAGGAGAAATGATCAGAACGGTACCAAGAGGCCGCTTTCTGATTTTGGGTCGAGTCAGAGTGTACTGGAGGCTCGTTCCCTTTACAGTCTCATCGGCTGCCCATTTCTTCAGGTTGGAAACGACGTTATTGAATTCCCCCCACTGGAAAGATATCTCGCAAAGCTCAGTTTCAAAAACGGGGCGACCAAGGTCCTTGTGAATAGCATCCTTGATTGCATCCACATTATCATATAGAGCGTAGAATAGTTTCCGGATTTGGTCGAGCCTGAAATTCACATCGAGTGTTTTTCCGGACCTGAAGCCATCGCGTAGGATACCAATGTCCTTCTCTACCTCTGATAGTGGCGTGGCGGGCAAAATCGACTCCCAATTGAATTCTGACATATCTTTGGTGTTGCTTTGATCTGTTAGAAACTGGCAGTGACTCCTCCGTTCATATATATACAAGTCTTCGACGACAAGGACGACACTTGAACCTTGTGGTTTTGGAGCTTCCCCACTCTAAAAGAGGGTTTATACTAATCAGATAATCGTCTCTGATACTCAGAACTTTAATAACATTTCACATGGAGCACGTTGCATGTATCGTGTGGTGCTTGTTGAACCTGAAAACCAGGGTTTCACTTATAATTCACAACAGGTACGGAGTACCTCGTAGTGCTTGAGCACTACACTTCCTAAGCTTGGGTTATACACCATCTACAAGTAGCAGCCATCTTCTTTTTCATTGGAGAGATCCAGAGCTACAACCTCGAATAGGGCCTACAAGAAAACTGCGTGTACCGATGCCAAGGCACGCCAGCAGAGGCCATCATAGACTCACAAAAGCAACCAAAAGAACGATACGCTGCTTCAGAGTGAACCAACGGACAAGAGTGTCTATTAAAACCACTTCTGGTTGTCACCAGAGCTCTCAAACAGAATAATATACACCTTACCACAAAATCCCAAGGCCGGGTAACCCCCAATTTGACACTTGAACTCGTTACAACAGCAGCATCATTAATAACAGGGACAAGAGAATCATACCAAACCACTCGTCGAGGTCTATTCTATCACCCCTAACACTCTTTGGAGCGAAACAATGACATTTTCCGAAAAGTCCAAAATCTGCCAATTCGCCTGACCATCAGACGGGAAAATGTAGCGAAACCGGTCAATTCTGACTTGCTGACTAATTGAAATTTTCATAAATACTGGCCTAAGCGCAACAAGAATGGTACCAGGTGAAAATTCAGAGCGGGGCAATAATAACGGTACCATTCACTGGGCTACCCGTTGCCTCTAATGTGGTTCCAACCCCCAACGAAATCACGATTTCTAAACTTTACCTCGAGTTTGGCCTTTTTCAGCAATTTTCAAAACTTGACTTGGTGAGACATGGTGTTAAAACCTTAAACGTCGAACTTCACCCGAAACCCCGATCTTCGAGAATGGAAGTGCAAACGGTGAAATCTGAGAAAAAGCTTTTATGAGTCCATTAGATTCCCCTGTTCCTCCGCATTACTAATATATCATTAATTAGTCGGTTTGGATGTTATTTGGGGGTCATTCGACCAGTTCAAACCACTTGGAATGATGACGTCAAGTTATACCATCCTTTAATTAAGGTATCAGTTGATCTCCATTTCATTGCTAGCAGCTGCTACAGTACACGGACCAGCCTGATGAGGTGAGGTAGCAGAGACGATATTTTATTTTATTTTTGATTCTAGGGAAATACATTTCAGCTACTTGAGGCCTATAAATAATGCTAAACCCGCACATCGGACTCGGATTCGGGTGTTCAGAAGAGCGTATGACTTATCGTGCTCGTTTCGGGGAGTGGTACGGAGTATCATATACTTCTATTCCTGACTTGACTTCTTCTCTAGGTAGCGGGTATGTAAAAAAAATTACGGAGTATCGTACATACGGAGTACAATAGTGTAGTAACGCACTTGCTTACCACATCGCCTCAAGCGCATTATACAGCGAAACTTGTATTTCACGAAAGCTGAAATCAGCCAATCGCTAATGTGATTACAAAACAAAAAAAAAAAGGAACACCTTAGGAACTCCTTGTAGCCATTTCAGGTGTGTTGTCAAATCATAGCTTTCGCAAATATTGGTTTTAGAGAGGAGAAGAAGTTACATCAAGCAAACTCCGAAGTGATTCTATACGTACCAATTTCCTATCTACTGGTACCAGCTGCTCAACCACTGAAAAGTATATATTTTCTCATGGTGACTGAGAGTACAAGTGTGGGAAATTGATTCACAAACCTTCAAAACGACAAGTCCTGCTATAAAAAGATGGAGCTGATATCTACCACTCGGGTATAGCTAATGTGCCCTTATTTATGCAGTTTCCACGCACTTCAGGTGATATCGCTAGAAATCGGTAACATGATGCTTAAGAGTGAAGTTTAGGCTTCAGACAAGAGTCGGCCTTTCTACGACGACTTCCTTACAACACTGTGCATATTTTGTAAATATCGCGAAGACTATTCAAACAATTACCTAATCGGGTAATTTGTGAAAACTAACTACCTACATATCAACGAAAAGGAGTAATTATCATTTTGAGAGAGCTTAATAACCAAAATTTAGTTGAGTTGGCTTTGTAAAGAACATGGCTGTTTGAGATATTTGGCCATCCAAACAGAAAAGTACTATATAGACATATGATAGCAGTCACGATGTTGTCAAGATTTTATTGACAGCGCTAATCTGCACACTTAATCCCACAGCAGCCCCAAGTGTATTTGTGAATAATGGGATGCGGTCGCTCGAAAAATTTCCTATTTGGGTAATTCATATAAACCAACTTTTTGAAGTTACTCTTGTGGACCCAAGCAAATACAACCAAGGTGAATGCATGATTCCTCACTAAAAACAAATTATACCATGACATCGCTATATTGTCAACCTGCCAGACTTATCGCCAAAGGTAGAAATAAAGGCAATAGGGAGTGTCAAGGCATTGTAGTAGTAATTATATTAAGAAGTGAGTAATCGATCATAAGAAGAATGGCACTCCACGTAAAACAGAGAAATAACATTATACAGTCTCTTTTTATAGAAGTCCTATGAAATTGACTGCTCCTTCCGCACAAGTTATGTACACCTTTCTAAGAGTTCCAGCTGTATTGCGCATGCGACAACAAATTCATAATGCACATCATGCTGTTGATATAATGAGAAAAGTGCCTTAATCGTAGACTACAAGGGTAGTTGACAATAACAACGATAGGCCTTGCCTCAGTTCTACTCGAGGAAATGATGTTGTTCATGTGGGTCACTCTTCTCGATTTCATGACGTTACTTACACCACAACTTAGATCTTGGGACCACACATTACATACAATGCACAGGTATTTTTGCTACTTCTTTGTTACCTGCATGAAGGACCATATTACGCTTTCAATGCATTTCCAATACATCAATGACAACTTCCTTCCCGTTGGTTCTGTTGCACACGCTTTCAAAAGCATTTACTTCGCCAATTTGTAATCATCAGTTTTATAGAAAAGAAAGCCTACATTTTTCTTCTTGTGCATCAATATTCGGCTTCTCCTAGAGTCTGTACGATTTATTGACCAGTCCATACCCAAATTGTTGATGATACCCGTTCCGCAAACATAAAAATTTCCCAAAAGGGTAATTTAAATATAGTTAAAAATCGATGTTCATGACTTTCCATGAACTGTCCTCAAGTAAGTCATTGAAACACTTTCTTAGGGAATCAATGAAAAAAGTATTGAGATCTGTTGTCACCAAGCAACAGAAACCGTAAGTATTCTTTGGTTTCCCAAACAATTACCTACCTGTATATTATATATAGTAGTACAAGTACACCCGAAGCATCGAACAATTTGTCACTTATACTATCAGTAATGTACAGTATATTTCTACTTGATCGGTTGTTAACTCGAATCTGTAGGTTAATATGGGCTTCTCTTGTGAGTAATAACTGAAGGAGTAATTCTGACTGCCTTAGTCATAGTGTGCGAATGTGCGTGTTTTTTTTTCTTTTAACTGTTTTCAATATCTAACATGACGAACAGTTTTAATTTTCCTGTATTAGCAAAATCTGTTTGTATATGAGCCACTACTGTACTCCGTACATACTTGTACCAGGTACGGAGTACTGTACATGTGATGTAGCTAAATACTATTTTGACCCCGCACAGACCATTTCTAGGAAAATTTGATTTTAGTGAGCATGTCAGAAATGCCAGTTTCTCATTAAAAAAAAAAAAAAAAAAAAATGTCCTCCGTCTCCGTACCAGGTGAAATGTTCGATGAAGGCACCCGTTTATGGAGGTACAAGTACGAACTACGTCCCGGCAAGGTCGGGTGAGGAGAAAGACTCGCTGTGCTGTAGTCTATTTTTCGATCTGTGTCTTCTAATTACAAAAAATAAAAAAACATTTGGATCCACCACCTCCCAGTGAGACTACACGTAGTTTATATATGTATATATAAACCGACTGGTGTTACAAACTATCTCCGTTATGAGGATGCACAAATCTACCAGAAAACAATGTGTGTGCACCATACCGTTGGTTACAGGATGCAAAATATATATTATGATTGAATTAGTGTCTGTCTGCTCATCGGCGTCCCTTACGCTGAACCATTTCGAACCCATCGTCGTCGATTACGGGACCCTGTTTCTCCGTTGTGGCCGAATCAGTCATTTCCGCGTCCCCGTCCGCAAGTTCTGGGACTTCGTCGTGCTCGTCTTCGCTATCGTCGCCGCCAGTGGTCTGGTCATCGACCTTCACGGTAGACTTTGTGTTCTTTCCCTTCTCGTATTTGTTGTACTGGTTCTCAATCGTGGTGAATATACCTTGCGAGCACTCCATCCAGATTTGGATCAACACCTGAGCAGTCATGAAGTCACTGTCGTCCTCCACAACTGTGTCGAACTCGTCTTCCATGACCTGGGACAATCTAGTCTGGATGTCGAGTGCATCGAGAACTGTGGATTCCTCGAACAGTTCCACGATGTTTCCCACGAGCCATTCTCGCTTTTCCTCAGAGTCAGCTCCGCCCCAGTTATTGTCGACTGCGGTGGCGAGGTCGGTCCAGTTGTACAGGACCATGCAGACGCCCAGCTCGAACCGGGCCTGTACCTTTGAGTCTCCAAACTTGAGTCCGTTGGAGTTTTCGATTTCGAGAATGTCGGACATTGATGATGATGTTCTGTGAAGAAAAGCGGGAAACAACCTATTTTTTTCATGCAGTAGAGTGCATACGGTTTGGATAATGGTTGCACGGTTACTGTATGTACTGGCACCGGTACTTGTACACTGCAGATGTTGGGTGATCTCCCCGTACATACTGAAGCGATATAATGTATTACAGTATGTACCACTAACTTGGGATACATATATGTAACAGAACCGAGAACTGTACAAGTACAAGTAAATGTGCGAAACAGGCGCACCCTGAATCTGGGAAAAGATGAGACACTTGTATGTACACACTTGTTCCAGTAGTTACACAAGACAGACGTCCTGTTCACAGGAGGCAGTGACAATGTGTGATCGGCTAGCGGAGAGTCCAGAAGCAACGATAGATGCACAAAGATCCTCTATACTACAAGGTACTAAGGAGTGCTGTAAGTACCCCACACACGTTTACCCTGTGACTCATCTTCGTTGGGACAAGCACTGCAAGGACGGTCACAGCACAGTCTGTACTCTCACTCATACAGTAACCCGTAGCCAGGTCCTTCCTGACATGCTAACTATGACGTCACACACAATGATAATAAATGCGTTACACGGGTCCGGGATAGCTACTGTAAACAGACGATCGCTCCACAACCGGCTGCGGTAACACAACACGCGATCACAGCCATGGGTTATCGAGCACATTTTGCACAGCCATAAATATCGTACCTGGTACCGTGGTTCATGCTTGTTAATTGGTGCACAACAGATGTTCCGGTCGTGCATTCATTACGGAAACTGGCCGCATACCTCAACAGTAGTACCTGGACAATGGGGAGAAATCCTAAGACAGAGCTTTATTCGATGCTACAGTATAATACGGCAATGTGGGAAATAGTAAGCGTAGATGGAATGGCTCTGAGAATCCCCAACTAAACAGTAGTCCACTGAATTACCCTACTGTCAAATGCTGTACACCTGCACATTTGTTATTTGTGGTAACTTTAATTTGTACCCCACTCCATTTCGCTAATGCAGCTCTCGGATAAATGTGTTGAAGTGTGCTGTGTGTACAACAGATAGAACACGGAAACCTTGAGTACGAGCAATGAATTTCAAAGCTTTCTATCACCACGGATAGGTCAAGGAGTTTCTATAGTAGTCGCATAGTGATGAGGGGTGTTCTATGGTGACGTGTGATGGTGATGCCCCATATAGACTATTTAATTGTATGGGTTGGGCTGCGAGACGCACCAGAAGTCAAATTCCCATGCCACGCGACACCATTATGGAAGACGAATAAGAAGCTATTCTCCCCGTATAACCCACGTACAACCTACAGGATGCTGGGGTAGTGACGGCACGAGAATAGCTTCAGTCTATTGTGGGCAGGTAGAGGGACGCGTTCTAGAACAGTTTTGTGTATATGCAGTTCACGACTTCTTCCACTGGGGCAGATCGCAACACAACGGTGATAGATCAAAGCTGGCCACGTACGACTGGTGTAACATTTGGGGCGTCGCAACTACGAGCAGAGTAATCAAAACGAGGGGGCAACAGAGGAGTCCTAATTGCACTGACAGCATCGCTCCAGTGGGTCCAGACTTCCGCTATGCAACGAGTGCCAGCTTCGTTATGGGCTATGGGATTCCATTATCTATAGAGTTGAAACCATAATCCTTGGTCCGCAACCAAAACGTATATAGACGCGGGGGTGCCTCTTCCTCTGGCTGTAGCGACTAAATGACAATCACTCTTGGTCAAAAGGTTGGCGAGTTCGCCTCTGAGTTCGCCATCGATGGCAGCTATGTTCAACAAGGTGTCAAACACTTCGTCAATCAGACAGCCCAGGCTCTCTCAGCAAACATGGAGAGAGCAATGCCCATGATCCCTTCGTTTGTCACACGGATCCCCACTGGAAAGGAAAAGGGTGTACAGTTGGCAGTCGACCTAGGAGGCACAAATTTTCGGGTCTCATCTGTGCACCTGAATGGTGACCATACCCATAAAACAGTGGCATCGAAAGTTGCTGTGAGCGACGACCTCATGACTGGTACCCAAGCAGAGTTCTTTGGGTTTTTGGCCCATCAAGTGAGGGACTTCTTGAAGGAACACCACTCGGAACATTTCAGCCAGGTTGAGCCTCTCCGAATGGGGGTGACCTTCTCGTTCCCCGTGAACCAGGTAGCGTTGGATAAGGGTTATCTTCTGAGATGGACGAAGGGTTATGACATCAAGGACGCCGTGGGAAAAGACGTCGTGGAACTTTTTCAGGTCCAGCTCGATGCCCTCGAGCTGAATGTGAAGATCGTGGCACTGGTAAACGACACCGTGGGCACGCTGTTGGCACGAGCCTACGCCTCCAAATCGGACGACGGCGAGCACAAACAGACCCTGATCGGCGCAATTTTCGGCACGGGTACCAATGGCGCCTACTCGGAAAGACTTAAGCGAGTGCCTAAGTTTACCGCTGAGAACTATCCTGAAGTTTTCAAGCGATACTCGCCTGAACATATTGCTAACCAAACAATGATTATCAACACCGAGTGGGGTTCGTACGATAATGACATCGACGTTCTTCCAAACACCAAGTGGGACGTTATTCTGGATTCGAACACTCACAACAAGTCCTTCCATATGTTTGAGAAGCGAATTTCTGGAATGTTCCTAGGTGAGCTGTTGCGACTCTGCCTCTTGGATTTGAAGAGCGAGGGCCTCCTTCTCCAATCCACCAAATTGGAAGCGAACCCTGTCTGGAAGGGATTCGGAATGGACACTTCGGTGTTGTCGTTTATTGAAGCAGCTTCCGCGGATAAGATCGAAACAGGAAAGGAAGATTATGAAAAGATCATCAAGGCCATGGGTCTGACCTCTGAAGATATCACTCCAAAGCAAATTGCAGCTCTCAAGCCACTCGTTACGGCAATTGGTAGACGATCTGCCTATCTATCGGCTATTCCTCTAGCCGCAATTACTCTTCACACTCATGCTTTGGAAAAGTTCGATGTTGTTGACATTGGTGTTGACGGTTCCGTGTTCCAATTCTACCCCAATTTCGCTGACATGGTGAAGGAGGCCATGGGCCATGTTGAGGGTATTTCAGTGGACCGAATCGATATAGGCCACGCAGAAGATGGATCCGGGGTGGGAGCAGCCTTGGCTGCTTACACCGACGAGTAACACTATGGAGAGTTATATTCCTAGCACAGTTAGTAGCAGACGTTATGTAAGAGTTCCAATGTATAATACTTTTATCCAATAAACTCTGTACATACGTACATATGTACAAGTAATTGTATTCGTAGTGTGCGTACGGTATTAGTAGCGAATGTGCCATCGTAACATCTGTAACGCGTATGTACCCTGTACTGCACATCCGTATGTATTGCACCCCGTCAGCGACTCGTACGGAGTACTGTACATACTGTTACAGTATGTACAGAATGCTCCGTACTTGATGCTGCGCTCAAAGTAAAAAGCTCAGGTGAGGAACCGGGTGAGGGGGGGCTAAGTGGCCCAACGATGCGCCTACTGGTAGACAGGTCACCTAAAAGCGTGCTGAAGGTTGGTTGACACGAGTAATGGCACCTTGATTCAGGCTTCCGCCCATGATGGACAACCACTCTACCAGGTTTGTGCTCGCACAGGAACATTAATAGTGGCAGCGCTATAGCGGTAGTTCTGATGCAGATAGAAAATACACATGGTACAGTAGTGGCCACATCAGAAGCCCATGCCACTGACACCGCGGTGCCGCGACGTATGGAAGGGCTTGCCGCTGAAAAATCCACTAAGTATAAGTGACGCTACAAGGTCAGCACCAGGGATATCCCAAACACCCAACAGAACTGGTTGACCCTCACCCTTTGTGTTTGGTTCACATTCTCGACACCAATACCATTGCACTCCGCCCAGATGCCCCATGTAATCAATTAGGGTCAAAATGCTTGTGATCCTACTCCTGAATAAATTTCATTAACACTCGAGCGCACACCTACGAGTACGACTGACAACAAGTAGCCTCTTTTTCGGGAACGAGAAGTGCCATTTCAAAGACAACGACAGGATCTACACAGATCCTCTTCTTGAAACAGTAAAAACTCAGAACTCAGTAACCAATTAGATGTACTTGCCGTACTTGAACGAGTACTGTCCTCATGTAACAGCAGGCTGGTGAAGATGCTGCATTGTTACATCAACGACACTTGACAGCAGACGAGTAAGCCTGCGAGGGTACCGCGTGTATGTACCGTACAGCCTCCAAAGACAATGCTCTATAGTGCTAAGCTGCAACCAAGTCATTACCTGCTTGATCCAAATGCTCGGAGCTATCGACGACGTCTTGCAAAGCCACCAAACTAGGCACACAAAACAGATCCAACCATTTTGGCGGTGATACCAAGCACTACGAAGATCACGTATTCATCACATCATTCACTCAATTCGACTGACAAGCTAACAAGGGCACGATTACACTTTCCAGCTATAGCTACTGTACGCCGCCCATGGCCGTATTCGCGTGAAGCGTATTCGTTACATCTCATTTTCTTTGTGTGCCAGAGTACAGTAGGTACATCTTGACAGGTGAACTCACCTGAGCAGCGACCTCAATTCAGAGGTCAAGTGAGATTGTCATCTCGGCTTCTCTGATCGTTGCAAGAGGACCAGATGTACAAGAACAGCCTGAGGAACAGTTGGCAACCGATTTACCGTACCGGTACGCGAGTTAGTATGCTTTACCGATCAGCATCACGGTGTTGTTGCCCCGTTTAGCTCGAAGCTTTCTTATCAGATAATTGAACTCACGTCAAGCGCTGGGTTCAAACTGACGACCGAGTTACTGGTTTCCATCCATCAGAGACCTAGCAAGAGGTGAATTCGAGAGCAAGAAGTCACTGGGCAGATGTCAACACCTGATTGGCGTACTCGGCTGTTATTTTGACAGGTGACTGACAGCTGTCAACTCTGCAAATATTTTTTAGACTCTAAGACAGACTCACCTTACTCCCCGTATAACGTGTTACAAATGAAAGTCAAGTTCTATGGAACCCGCGTGGAACCTGCATGGACTACGTCGTACCAGTACAGTGAAGTACATACCCATACGTACTCATACTCTGAACAGTGCTGTGAACATGATCTTGGGATTTTCGCACGACTACAGAAAAGTGACGAGGCATTTTGAGGTTCAATTGGTACAGCGAGGTAGACGAACAACCATCTGTCACGATAGTAGCTGCGGGCACACTAAGAATATGCTATTAGTAATCACACTTCTGCTGTACTTATAGGAGCAGTAGAATGGGATGCTTAACAGAACAGTCGGATTTGATCGTCTAAAGTTCATACTGTATGTACAGTACCGGTACCTACTTGTGTCCACCATGTCGTTTCTCACGGGTCCAGTCCGATACCAAGCTGTGTACTTGTGGCTACTTGTACCAGTATTTACTCTCACCACCTACAGTACTCGTATTGTACTCGTAGTAACCCATGCGTGGCATTGGCGCTGGTATCATAGGGTGGGGTTACACTTGAGATGCGGCAACTGGGAAAATGTCAAGAAAGTAGACCAACCGTGATTCTAGAACATACATCCTGGATGCAGTTCAGGATGTATGTACCTGTAGGCATATGAAATGTGTATTGCTACGGGTGCAGAGGCACACTTTAGGGATCGATCAACGAATGTGTAAAACAGTAGCTCGAGCGTTTTCAATGGTTTCAACAAGAAAATCATATCCACACAGGAGTGAAGGGTTGTGGGTTAGTCCTGACATTCCATTTAAGCTACTCATGACCTTTCCTAATAGTGCGAGAGAGCTGTTCGTGGAATCCGATGGGGTTGCCGAAGTATCGCACATACAAGTCCGTCAGTAAGTACCACCAGAAGCTTACAGAAATTACAGGTAAGATTCTTCATGCATTTTGCCCATTTCGGACTTGTGCGTTCGGTGATATCATCTCACGATATTAGGTTTTTCTTGAGAATCTGACTCTTGCGGATGCGCGCAGTCATACATATTGCTCAATCTTCAGAGAGCTCATCATGCTTTGTTCGTTTCCAACGTTAGGCTTCTCCCATCTTTCCAGCCCAACTTAACTATGCTATCCACTTCCTCCACACTCAAGTAAGATACAAGTGGTGGAAAAATGTGTGCATACCGTACGTACATTAGTTGTGGCACAACACCATGGATAACAATCAAACTCACTCTCGGTTGACTATTCCGCAACCCTAAAAAGTGTGACTGTTCGCTTTCTCATTTTGGTGCACGACGACAAAGGGACTTCGATCAAGCTCGCTCAAAGAACATCATCCATCCGTGTTTCCTGGAATACACAAATGTGGTAGGTTATTTCTCCTGCCAACCCCTACTTGCACTTAGAAATGTCTACTGTGCCATAGAACCTGTGGCGTGCTGGTAGAGTTCATTGTTGCCCCCAGCGGCGCTGTATTTCTGAGGCGCATCTGCATGATACCCAAAGGGGCAAAAGGCATTCTTTTGCGCTGAAAGTACCGCAGGTTGTGGTGACACACTTGTTTGATTTTCATTTCCCACAGATGACCGTTTTAGAAGTCGTGCGTCTCATGCAAAGATCATTTCTTCCTTGACAAGGGCGGTTCTATTCATTTAGCATAGTATTGCTTTGGAAGACAGTTCGGAAGCACACGGCTTTCAAGAGGAACAAGATCCCGTCTCGCTTATGTGTGATGATGTAATGTTCTAAAGAAATGAAAAGACAGGGGCCTGTATTAAATCAATATAACAGCAATAATTTGAGGCGGCGAATGTATGCCAGCGTCTTCCCGAAAGGAAATGCTCATACCAGGGTACGAGCGTGTCTACACGAATACACACTGGTTCGAGTACAGCCATAAGGTAGCTAGATTCTACTCAAGCAGAGTCGATTAGAACTACAAGTAGAGATAACAAGAAGCAAGACGCTACAAAAGATCATATATCCGTGCCCACAGACGCTGCCTGCAAGCGAAGTAGCTACGACGTACTTTCGCCCCATTAATGAGACATGTTACGAACAGGTACGAATGTACCTGTACTCGTTATTAGTATCGTCAGGGTAATTACATACTGATACAAGTGTAGTGCACAGACCTTAACAGGAGTGTCTTCAAGCACGAATGTAATACCAGTCTTACAATAATGGCTTACGAATGTCCTGTGCTACGATAAACAGTGTAGGAGTCAGCTGTCTCCAATTCCCCCCTGTGAAGTAGAAATTATGTACCAGGGTACGGGTACTTAGCTATAGTATGGTAGTACGTTCGTCACGGGCCCTTTATGGGCAGAGACTTGAAGGCGCACAATCAATGATACAGTATGTGACAAGGGCGAACATGGCCTGGCCACATCAGAGCTTCACGGGGATCTGCTATAGAAGCGAAAAAAAAATGGCGGAAAAGGGACTACAACTGATTAGCCCATATAGTAGCTTCTCGTACTCACGAGGTGTTGTTACGGATTAAGTACTGTACGAGTACGAGTACTTACACTGTTAACCATAGATAGCTAATGTCGTACACTTCTATTAATAATAAAGCAGTGCTGGTACCTGGTACTATCGAGCCAGCACCAGTAGAAAGCTTGTGCTGTGTTTAACGATGTTTACTGTGTGGTCGGGACACATTTGAGATTATCCTCATCTCATCCTTGAACTCAACGCATGGGACAGATTATAATAGGTGCACCGTGTACGACGTACGAGTACGGTATGTACAGTACTGTACCAGTATCGTACCGTTACCAGCGCAAGCACATACATGAATGAATAATAACAACGGTGAAGAAGTTATCGTTGGCGTGTTGCTGTCGTTGATTTCCTTTGTGAGAAGATTTCCCAACAAGCCGAGTCACCGGAAGTGAAGTCACCACGATGTTGTGACAACCTTCATTATTGCTGCGTTTGGTGTTTTGTGTTGTCGCCAATCTTTCGCGGCCCAAGACCACCCTTGCCACCTCCCTGAACTCCGATAGCCTGCA
The DNA here is from genome assembly GCA_900519055.1 of Yarrowia galli. Classification (NCBI taxonomy): domain Eukaryota; kingdom Fungi; phylum Ascomycota; class Dipodascomycetes; order Dipodascales; genus Yarrowia; species Yarrowia galli. Next base: position 2,518,967 of record ULGS01000005.1, on the reverse strand, counting down.
GGTGTACAGGCTATGCACCCATGCACCCCAGCCATACTCATATATGGCTTTGTCAGATGCATGAGGACAAAAGGGGCGGAGTGGGCACACCGATGGATCCGCGTTCCAGCGCTTCATGCAATGCAGGCAGTCTACTATATGGTATGGTGTGCCTATAGAGCCGGAACCGAGTACAATCGTAGGTACGAGTAGATTGGATACACTGCAGCCTCCATAAAAGTACGAGTACGCTGTATGATAGAGATGTGGACATGCTGGAACGGACCGCCCGGTCGTTTGAGGGGACTGCGGAGGTACTCTTTCTCATTGTACGCTGCGTAAAAGCTGCTCAATACTCGAGTTTAATAACGGAGTGGAGAGACCCAAACGAGCATGGTTAATAGCCTTCCATCACTCTTTCTACGGCTCATTTCTGGGTAACAGCGATAGCTCATAATTCCACGGCTAAGTCACCGACGTTATGACATGAACAATAATCCGCTCGACGCATCGGAGTTTATTGGTCAATTTAAGTACCGTGGTCGAGTGTTTGTCTGTAAATGGTCAGTGCCAACACAAGTTGCACGCCCTCAATAACCAGGAAACATATTGTATGTGTATATCTTAGTTGGTCGATGCGGGCCTTGGTCAACGGAGTTTGATTCCAGCATGTTCATTACAGTAACTTTCACGTTTGTCGTTCAGGTGAGGATTAATAGCCGTCACTTCTCGCTTCTGACAAAAGCAAACCCGGGTGTCACCTTCATCACTGCATTTAACGGGGAATTGAGGACTACAAGTAGACGCCATACCAGCAAGAACGAACAGTTCTCTCAGGATGGTGTATCTTAGCAAGTGTTATTAGGTCTGTAACCTCTTCCGGATGCACCAATTGCCGTATCTTTTCCTACATCGCGAAAATCTTTACCCTGTATTAATTCATTACCTGGTACCAATCGCCTGTCTTTGGGATTAATTAGCGGCTGATAAGGTGATGAGAGTCCAGAGGATCAACATCCATTTTACTGCATTCGCACGTGAACATCGGGTCACATTGTGATGGAGTTCCAGGGGACACGACGTTCAACTAGTGAAGCTACAGCGAGAACTACAAAGAGACACCACGATACAGAATCAGGCCTTGGGGTGAGAATAAATACAATAAATAATATACAGGTTTGTGCGGTGTGTTAATTTCGGGGAACGGGTCGCTTATGCTCCGACTTCCAGCCTTGTCGCTTGTTTTGGAACCAAATTTGGACCACCCGAGGGGTCATGTTGAGCTCCTTGGCGAGGTCGAGGCGCTGCTCGGAAGAGGGGAAGAACGTCTGTTCAAAGACTTCATTGAGTCGGGCGACTTGGTAAGAGGTGGCTCGCCGTCGCTTAGGCTTGGGGGTCTGGGGGACTGCCTGGGAGACGGCTGGGTATGCAGTAGCAGCGGGGGCGGCGTAGTAGTGGGTGCTAGGGGCTGGTGCCAGATGGGTGTGTGGGGTGGCCACATGGTGGTAAGAGGGATGAGGGGCCATCATATGGTGGGGAGCATGGTGAGGGAGCGGAGGAGGGGGAATATGGTGATGTGCGTGATGGGGAGCAGGATGGTAAACTGGCACTGGTGTGGGCGCTGTGTGGATGGCTGTATGAATGGGAGCGGGGTGGGAAGATGCCGTCACGATGGGAGGAGGGGCTGAGGATGTGTACTCATACAATGGAGGAGTCGAGGCAGGAGTCATAGGCGAGGTGGAATTCTTGTTCAGTCGCTCCAAGGGAGGAGACAGCTGTCTAGGGGGCAAAGGCTCGGGGTCATCGCACAGGAGTGACTTGACTGACGGTAGTCGTGTATCTCGTGGGGGCGTACGGAGGCCGGTGTTCATGTTGTGAATGGATGGGAGTGAGAACGATGGGTTGTTTGAAGTCATTGTGAGAGTAAGGGACATTATTAATTGTGGGATTATGACTAGATACCATGGGGTCCCATAGGTATATATGTTATGAACCCGATCCCAGCCAAGAGACTTTGGTTATGCAGAATCATGGGTGTTGACATTTGGGTTCAAGTCCTTTGTTTGAGAATTGCTCCCATCGAAGACAAAGAGACAACAACGCAAAGTTCCATACAGCAACACAGAATTAAGGTTGATAGAATTTTAACACGTACATGCAGGCGCTGAGCTTGATGAAACTAAACGCTACCACGATGACCTCTACAGCAGAAACTTTGTGGTTGTATTTAGGGCAACCCTATAGTTCCGGATCGCGGAACTTTTGAGGGTTAGGGTGTACGCTGTTCAGCGACCGTGACTTTGTAATGTAGCGGTGAGAGGCTCACCTAGGGCTAGGGCAAGGTGGAGAAGGTGGAAGAGGTGGGTAAATTGAGTGGGTCTGAAAAGCCCATCCATGGTTGCAAATCCTCTAGATGATCAACTACTCAAATCTCCTGGTGAATTTCTCACAGTGCGTATATACTAATCTCTGCAGCTGAGAATTTAGGTCATATCAGGTTTCTGGCTCTTATTCACTAGTCATTATTCAGAATCAGGTCCTCTCAACTGTACTCGTATGGTACGAGTACAGGTCCATCACTGAGCGTTCGCCCGCCAAAACCGCTGGGTGTGGGAAACTTTTACTTCTTTAGGCAAAAGAGGAAGTGCATCACTTAGGTTGACTTTTCGTTTTGAAGCCCTACCTCCCACATATCCCACATAACCAGGCTTTTATATGAATTAATTTGCCACAGTGAACAAAGAGGAGAGTTTTGTCGAAAAGAAAGTGAAGGAGCTCGTCCCCACCACCGGCTATTCTGCCAGGTCATCTTAGTGCTTCGGGAGTGGCTATATGCAGCATGATGGCCACATGATGAGGGGACATGATGTAGATATCCTCTCCGGAATCATCGTATATACCCGATGTGAGCTGCTAATATAACACAACTTGTATATACCCTTCTCTTCTTATAGTACACGCTGTGTTTCATGGGGAGAGCATTGCTGTTCAGTGATATTCCGTTGGCGAGTTAGGGCAAAGCGTGAAATTGGGTTCTTCGGCTGTCAGGCCGGCGAGCTTATCTAAGAGAAACATGACCAATTCCAGAAGCTGTGGGAGCTTCCTTGTATAACCTTAACTCAACTCTACGCTGACATGACGTGTGGGGAATGTGTGTCGAAGCAATATTCCATTCGTCATGAGCCAATGTTTGTGGGGATCGATGCGACATAGCAAAGATAAAACCATTCCCCCGTATAGTGCCCTCACCCCCTCATAAATCAACCCTGGGAAGTAATCTTTACGAAGATCTACTTCAAAAGATAGGACTACTCGGCTGGCCGGAGACACTTAAAACACACACACGTAACACAAAGAAGGCATGCGTCTATGCATAAGGTGGGCGTAGATATCGAGCAGCAGGTCCCCCAGACGAGGGGGCCAAGGCAGGGGTGTGTGGGAACCCCCATAATTTTTCGATGACATCAGATGTTCCTATATGTTATGGCTTCTTCATCCACAGAACTAACTCCTTGTTCGTTGTTTTTCAGTTTTATGCCCATCAGTACTGTACATACTATGGCACTGAAGACATTCGCATTAGTGAGATGCCCCTGCTACTATATCCTGTGCTGGTTCATAGTGGTACCTGGTACCAGTACCGGTACAAGTAGGTGTACATGCCGAACCAGCATCAGCAGTACTTCTGCAACAACGGATACCATACAGCCCCAGCCCCTGGCATTGGCGTTGTGGCTGGTGACAAAGGGTGTACGCAGTTGCTCTCAAAATGCATAAAGAGTACTCTCAAAGCAGCCACCAGAACAATGAGTTATACCAAATCCATACCACGAGTAAATTTAATGATGAGGAGTTTAGGCTCCAATGAAAACATAGACAAATAACTCCGCCACAAGCTCCGGTGCCGTACCAGTAATAATCAATGGATTCTCGTGGGTCTCTGGTGTGGGAACAAGCACCTCAGCCACACTGTTCGAAAGAATTGTGGCAAAGCTAAACGCTATTCAATGGAGAGGACGAAATTGCAAGAATAACCGGAGGAGTTCGGATGGGGACAGACGCGTTATGCCATTACAAGACCTGTACGATACAAGCTCGGAGCGTGGAGTCATACCACCACAGCCGAGGGATCACGGAGGGGTTAGTCGTCTACTGATGGGTGAAGCTGGCGAGTGCGTAGAGTCCTAACTAGCGGTTTCTCGCGCACTTCGAAGTGGGCTGATGTCACAGAAATGTACCGCGATTTCCTCCACGTGACTTATGCGAAGCTTAAAACTGATACGAGACACACCTACCTGACAATGGTACGATTGATGGGGCCATGTCTGAAAGGGGGCTCGCTCATCGTTCTGCCCTAGTAACCTGGTACAGTATGAGCAGTATTTCGACTATGGTTCGGGTACAATACATAGCGTGCAATGTCTTTTTTTGTTGATGGATCATCGAACGATGTTTTCTCCGCTATCTCCTCAGCTTTTGTGCTCCTGGAACCCTAATATTAGTTCCACTTTCAGAAGTGATCGACAACTGTGATTGAGTTTTTGTAAACACAGGACTTTTATTGAGGCAGGACACACAGCGTAGTGTACGATACTCTGTGTGGAAGAGAGGCCGGCAGTTAGGGCTTGTGAGGGCTATCGGGTATGTGACCGAAGAAGTCCCGGTCTAAAACCGGAACCATCTTTAGGTGTGTGAACCTGCGACAATGACGGGACCGCACATCGACATAATCCAAGTCGAACTGCGCAGTTTGATAGCAACCATTACACACGACAGTGAGAGTGCAGACAGCTCGTACTCATCTGTGCGGACGACCTTGTCACTTGTCATTTTCGTTCGTATGCGGCTCATACATCACTGTTGGCATTACATGCTATCGGGTTTTGGGAGATTTTTGCCTAATACGATCGATTCGTTCTGCTCTGAAATTATCAGCGCTATGACGCCTACATTAAACTATAATCTTAACGTTATAACCTCATCACACTAAACTGAATCATGACACTGGACTCTTGGAGAGAACCCCTTAATCCTCACATTAGTTAGTCTCTCTTGTGCCTTATGTGATATACCAGTGGAGTCCAATGCCATTGAATTCTTACGAAATACAATGTTCACGAAAAGATTCTTATCCCAGTGGCCCTTGTTGACCATGACGAAGGTTCACTATTAAGCAATATTAAAGTGTCATATATAGGAGCAAAAGGACGCACGCCGTGCACGATTGTACCTTCGAATAGCCGCGAGGAATGTGCTCATGGATTGAAAAGAAACGAAACCGGTGCCAAGTCGGAGGAACTGTATTAATACATGGCCTCCACTGTATTGTATGAATAAAGTCTTAATGATGTTGCTGATAAACACAAAATGAATGGGTGAATACAATGGGCGAGCACACGACTCTTCTTCAGTAGTGATCAATCTGACTGGGGCCACCAGGTTAAGGTTTCGATAGGTATCAATCGGGCCGAACTCGGCAAGAGCCAAGGCGGTAACTGTAGTGTAGTCGAGCTTCCTCGTGGGTGACGAAGAGTCTTGGTTTTACCTATGTTCTTTGCCGAGCTTTTCAAGTTCACTTTGAGATTATCGGGACACATTTCGGAGGCTACACGTGACTTATCCCGACGGCTTGTATTTCTAGGTCAATTGTCCGCATTACAGCTGTACTTTCTAAGACAGCCAAGGACGTATACGATGACGGTTGGGTCAGATGGTTCGGGTCAAAGTTCTGCAAATGAAATGCAAACAGCAATAACAAGAGGGGAGTTGAGTTTAATGAACAACGAAAACCAAAATAGCCCCATCTATAGCATTAAGAGTAACACCAACACTGGTTTCCACTCTCGTCGGCGCTACTCTCGGAAGATCTAATACGCGTGACATGCGGTGGGATCGGAGACAGAGCAACTTTGACGTAATCGCCGCCGGAGGTGCGGAGGGTGGCGAGCTATTATTCGGACCCTAGCCCCAGGTTGAATTGCTCCTTTCCCACGCCTAACAAATTCATCGCAAGGCACAAGCAGACAACGCGCCTTGTTAGCTTTTGTGAGTTCATAGGAACGAATGTCCTGCTGTACGATATAGCAGTGGCTTATTATATACCTCGGTTTTATGATAACTGGAGGTTGCGTTTGTCTCCGCAATACTGCAACCAGTTGCTGTACTTTGCAGTTAAAGCTGCGCCGTCTGATGTCAGCAGGTCTAACCACATCTCTCACACAATACCAGGTACGGGGTTTGAAGTAATCCGAAAGTAGGAAGCGATCCTTTTGAGCCACCGTGCTTCCTGGTCACTGACCCGTTTTGGGATGTGACGTAGGTGCATACACAATATGGAGGCATGTACTCGTACGGTAGGTCCAGACTGTACTGGTATTGTACATACCATCGAGTTGATTACCTTTCTGTAAGAAGTTCCGATGCTCAGCGACACGAGGGACAGTGCCCATCGGAAGGGTAGCCTCTTCCTCAGAGAGAGACACCCATAGCTACTGTAGCCACCCACCATTTATGACGGACATTACCTCAGACATTCGAGAATAAGAAATGACTTTGCAGTTGCCACAACCGCAAGTTTTGCTAAAATTAATATTGAGCTGTACTAACATTTCATTTCCCCCTTCACCCCCGAAATTACAGTTTAACTGCGTTTCCCCGTCTCAGATCGCATGTTCCTACATAAAGGGAGCGTTGGAAATGAAAGAATAGGGTGGCTAAGAACTCCACCACAACTACCCCCCTTCAAATACCGCAAACAGTGGTGGTCAGACTGTTACGTGTGGGTTTTCTTCCCAATGAGGCAGTTCGTTCCAACGATTGACTTGGCCATGTTTGTTAAGGGCGACTCAATAAGCTCCATTGTCGCGCAGCGGAACGGCCGTATGGTTCCGAGCAACATTTAGGCACGGCCCAACAGCAACACCGGAACAGGAGATTTTCTCCACAGGTGAGCCCCCTAGTTCCACGGCTGATTGTTAGTGAGGTGCTGCTAATGGAAGCCTCTTCGTTTTGTTGACTACAGTACGAGTACGAGTACACACTGTGAGCACCGCCCGCACGAAAAGTTGCTTCAGGGTCTAATCCTTGGTGATGGCCCTCCTCCTACGTGAGTATGTATCAGGTACTCGTACTCGTACGTGTCGTTGGTGCGGCGAAATTTACAGCAAGTATGCCTTGCAATCGGTCAATCTCGGGGATCGACTTAATCGTATGTATTTGACCTGATACTGCGACCATGCGAGACCCCACAACACAGGCATGCACAACATCAAATAGAAACCGGCGATTGCTGAGTCCTAGAGTGACACGGAAAGCGTTGAGAGTGAGCCTTTTTACTGGTACGCCACTATTTACATAACGATTACATCTGCAAGTACAGTGCAATGTACGGTAGCTACTTGTAAGGAGAAGAAGCAATTTTTGAGGCCAAAATCACGGTAATGTGGCTCACCTGTGTGACATGGGTGGAGAGATACTGGAGTGACGTACACAGACTGTACGGAGTACATAGTCGCAAGAATCGACTTTATTGATAAGAGTCTCACAACACGAGTCAGTATAGATGCACCGATGCGCAACCTCCCCGTCTCCTTCCTATTTGATCATGTCTTACAACCATGTGATGAGCCGACTGCAAGTACGAGCACTTGTACTTGTACTTGTATCATAGGAAAGCATGGGCATTGATGATTGGAGCGAACGATAGACACGTAGAGGGTATATGACTATTGGTTGTACTTGTACAAGTACGAGTATCGTAGCAGAGTTCCCCGGTAGGGTGTGTAGCGGTCTCTACAACGGCCCCATCCTCACAGACTACTGTAGATAGTCGGGGTAAATCGTTTCTGAAACAGGAGTTAACTGAAGCCGCGCTACCACGCATGACTTTGTTCTTTCAAAGCAAACTCAGCAGCTATATATCGTACAAGGACGATATCTATACATACTGGTATGTATATTGCACATGTCTCACAGCCCCCAGACTTGCACATACCTTAAGGGCCGACAAGTAGGGCCCGTGGAAGCCTCACGGAGCCGCTTAAACTTGTTGATATTTAGCTCAAACTCGGCTTCTCGCCTAGACTTGTCATCTACGGCTAATTGCACCACGGTAGCCGCTTATAACTGCGCTAATAATTGTGTACAAGCAAAGCTGTCCTCTACATCGGAGCCAGGCGGGGAGCGAGGCCTCAGTCTACTTATCACGGGACCTTGCAGAGGCTCTAAATTGAACTTGCTGTTCGTGATAGCTTGCTGTCTCCAAAGTAGCAAGAATCAAATATGGCTGAATCGCCAGAGCCGAGCATGCTTACGTTCACTCCGCAGTCGGTGCGATGTGTAGTTTTTTTGAAGAAACGTGTCTTTCATAAGTACAAGCTATTATTGCGATGCCTCATCATGTTTGAGATGACTTTAAACGATATCCCAGCTAATTAACCGAGATTAAATGCACCTTACCCGAAAGGGGACAAAACAGACGACCGCTTCCGAAGACACGTCGGAAGACAGAATGATTAGCTTAATAAATCGCGTTCGATGTGGTCTTCAAGCAAAGTGTGATGTGGGGGTTTCGCCGAACTGCAAACGGTTTAATGGCTCCCTGCTTCGGGGTCTTCTCCTGCAACTCCGCAATCCGTGTATTTGCCCCGAAACTCCTGCCATGTACCTGCTCATGCATTAGTCGGGGCGACTACGTCATGATGTAAAGATCACGGTGGTCAGGGACCCTACAATAGGAAGACATTGTCTCAGATACGTTCAGCCTGATGAGCTGCGTTGCATGGAACACCTGCTATGGAACACCTGCTATGGAACACCTTTCGAAGCGAAGGATTCTACAGGTATGTACGCCTACTTGTAGCAGTTGTCGGGAATTCGTCTAATAGCTACTCGTACAACGCCCCATTGAGTTAAAGGTGGATATGGCGGACTTAACGAGGGACATCCCTTTGTGCTGTACGTGCTCGTACAATACACATACGATGTACTTACAGTTACCGGCTGCTACAAAAGCCGCACCCAATAGTTATGATCTTATTGCTTGATAATACATTATACGTGTCGCGAACCTTTCAGCGTGATGATAAACTGGTCTCGCAAACACAAGGAATCGACATACCACTCATCCATTCAAGCACCAGGTGTGCCAGTACATACGGGTGCGGATGCACTAGACGGGAATACAAGAGTTAACAGCAATGGACTCGGTGCGCCTGACTCCTTTGGTTAATACACACCTGTGCCCAGTACAGTACAGTATGCACGCCATGTACCCCGTATGTACCAGGCACATAGTTGTAAGGACGTGTGTGGAATGACAACGATATCACCATAGAAGTAAGGTTGGAACAGCGCTCCCCTCCACCCTGAAGCGAACCGCAATACGGGGTGAAAGGCCTTTGCTGTGAAAACGGAGTGCTCGTACGTACGGGGTGCGTCATTCCTTCTTCAATCAAACTGACATGGGTGTTACAAAGGAGCGGAGGATGGAATCCCCTTCACTGCTAACGACGTACCCGTGGACAACAGAGTAGGAACCGCAGTTCACCCATCAATTAAGTATGCATTCTCTCGATATTGAACCATACACATGGGCAAAGATCAAAGACTGACTATTAATTGTATGTACATTCATGTGCCATCTTTCTTTTGGCACCGATTCACTCAGGCTTCCTTCCCTCCACGAATTACTCCACACGCTTGGGTGGCAAGCTCTGATCCGACTTTTGATTGCCAGAGGTTTGGCCATCTTCACGAGGCTTTAATGTGGGATCAAATCTGCGAACTTCCGTCAACCCCGGGGTAAGAGGCTCGACAACACTGTAGGCTTGAAGGGCTCTTTCAATTTTCTCCATAGGTTCTGGTTTGAAAAGACTCTTCTCACGCTTCCAATCGTCAGCGACGTGTCTTATCATATCTGCCATGCCGCCTCTGACGTATGACTCGTTTTCGGGTACCTTACGAACACGGAAGACGTATACACCGTCGCAAGCGCCAGGAATCTTATGGAACTCCTCCAGGAATACTCTTCTGTATAATTTGGCAGTCATGCTCCGGTATACACTTGACGATAGCGGGCATGGGCTTCTCAGGTCTTTCACGGCCATACCTGTGGAGGTTGCCTTTCCTGGAGCAGCATAGCCAAAGTCATTATCCTCGGGGATATTATGGCCATTCAGTGGTAGAAACGAATGCCATTGAATCACGATCGCGGGTCTCGATTTTCGAAATACACCCTGAACAGTCCAGGGTGCTAGATAGAACGATGTGAAGTCGACAATTCGGTGCGAGTAAGTGACTTTCTTGATGCCGTTACCAACCGTATGCTGATGGATACCCTTGAGCTGAGTGGGCTCTGTGACAAAATCGGGCCAGTATGTGCCTGGATCTTGTTTTCCGGTGTTGTCGGGGGGCATGATCCATTTAGTGTAGTTCTTCGGGCTCCACAGATCCTCCATGGTAAGGTTGTGGCCTGTGACGTCGGCGAAGAATGAATCGGCCTGCTTCGATCCACAGGGGCTGATAGCTTTGTCGAGTCTCGGGTGTCTCAAGGGCCCTTCGCGAATTTTTGGATGGTCAGGCGCACGATGGGGATGCTGTGGTGATGCTGGTGGCATCTCTACCTCTTCAGATACCTGGCTGGGTGCATTTTTGCTGCTGAACAGGGATCTCGTTTTTCGTCGTGGCTTTGCGGCAGGATTAGTTGTCGCCTGTGTTGTTGATGCGGTCGCAAACCGCCGGATCAACTGTTTCATGATACAAGTAGCTGATTGCACTTCCAATAGAACAAAAAAGTGTGCTCATCTCATGCATTATCTCGTTTAGAGTCCGCGATTAAGGTTGATGCTACCTACTTACAGCTATTTAGTCGTTGAGTCCAAGAGCCAGGGTCTACCGTTTTCCGTATCGGTGGCAGTACTCGTGGGTATTCTAGTATGAGACAATGGACGGAGATGATCAGATAGGCTAACGCCGTCTATGATGTACTTTCAGCGAAGGACCTACTGTACTGCATACTTGTAAATTGTCTTGTACTCGTACTTGTATGTACTCGTAGCTCTGAGTGGGAGGAGTGTATGTTAAGACATATAGATCACCAGGTTTGATTGCACAATCCAGAAAGGCTCGTTACAAGTACAAGTACAAGTACTTGCACTTGTACAAGGTAACAATCCTTTCAGCCAGTAAGTACTTCTGGTAATCCCTAATAAGTACAAGTACGTCGCACTGTGCAATTGCTGACAAACGAGGCGAACTGTACTATACTCCGTACAAGGACAAGTGCACGCACCAACACCCGCGCAGAACGCCACTGCTCCAGTCATTACAGAATCTCTTCAGTGGCACTGCATCTGCCTGGGATGCATATACTTCAGCTGTGTGTTATGTACATACGATACATACAGCTAATCGTATAAACACACACACACACTTTGCAACTCTCACTACAACAAGCGGCAAATGAGATACGTTTATGGGGGGGTGCGAAAACACCTCATCTGTGTGTGTAATTAGCTTCTCTGACAATGGCCTCAAAGGTTCCTGTCTTACGTGACATTATTATAGTATGACAGGGAGATAACAGGAATTTTAGCACCCTTCCGGAATTCTCGCAGGTGTCCGTTGCATGGGCAACCCTTCGCTTACAGGTCGGCACGTGACGTGCGCAGTCATGGCACTCAAGAGCCTATAGTTGCATACCTTGCAGCGCAACGAGCCGAACACCTAGTATGATATACCGAGCGACGCCTCCCTGAACACATCTATTCGTTACTTATTAAAGTCCTTATCGTTTTCACGGGGTGCATTCCTCACAGTGAGCCGTCATCGCTCTATAACCTTCCCAGCAAACACACCCGAACTCTATCTATTCACGAAACCACCATCACCAACATCTCATCGAACACGGAACACAACGGCGTAACTCTCCTGCCGCCCAAGGCATTCGATAAAAATACATACAACAGCAGGAATGACGACGCCGGCGCACCACGGCAGCGCATTCGCCCCTGCACCTGGGGTTCCTCGCCATTCCCAGTCCTCACATTCGTCGACTAGTTCTGCTAAGAGCCACTCTGGATTTCAATCCTCTTCATCTATGCAAGTGAGCCAAGCCAAAGGGCTGCCACCCACCCCCACTACCACAACTCCTCCGACGTCATTTCCTACAGTCAACGGCAACCGTAGAGTATGGGTGTGTCGTCCAGGGGCGACACCCACCACGGTGTTGGTTCCTGCAGAACTTATTGTCGACGACCTGAAGAGCGTTGTGCTTGCCAAATTTCCGACATCACTGCAGCGGACGACTGATCCTGCTGACTTGGCCATCCGACTACCGCAGTCAGCCCAACCACCCCCAACCCGGCTGTCAAATTCTCACCTGGCACCGCCTGCCTCGCCTGCACTTGCGGCGGCAGCAGCAGCCACGGAGGAGTACCGCACAGCGACATCTCCACATCTCACATCTTTCACACAGGCCCTGCGCAAGAAACAACCGGCCAAACCCAGTCCCTTGACTATCAAAACACCATCTCAACCAGCATCGGCAGCTACAAGCGCAGTGCCCCAGCCGCACCCTCTAGGGGACCCGCTATCACCTGATGTGAATGTGTGGCAGTTGCTAGATGCGCACTTCCCTCACGGCATGCGCATGGAGGACGCCCTTGTGATAGAAGGAGAGACAGCTCAAGCAGCACAGCTGGCTCATACCCCACCGTCCCACCACCCCCAGGCCCCTCACCCCAACCATCAGCCCTCGCACGTCGTGAAACAGGTAATCACTCCGCATGCCTTACCACATCAGCCTCATGTCCAAACCCCAGGCCAAGATGCATTCCTGGGGCCCCCTTCGGCGACCGACGAGGAACTCATTTATGACGACGACTCAAAACCCGCACGCAAGCGCAGAGATGTTGGCCCAGCTGGTCCCGCGGGCTCATCACAACCGCCAGGAGCAGGCGCAACAGGCGCATCATCTGGTTCTCCATCGCAGTCACCCGCAGCCGCTGGCACGGCTCAAGGTGGTGTTCTGCTGCTTCCCCGTCAGTTCCGAGGTGGCACGCGAAATAGCGACAAAGAGCCCAGCGCGGCGCGCAGAAAGGGTTCTTCACCTGCCCCCGATGACAAGAGACGTCAAGTGCCACCTCAGGCACAACAACAGCAGCAGGCACAGCAACAGCCACAGCAGCAGCAGTCTGCAGCTCATTCATCACAGGTACCGCATCCACCGCAGCCAAAGCCGGTGCCTCAACAGCCAGTCGCTGCACCCCAAGCAAAGCATACCACCCAGCAAGCAGCATCTGACCCCCCACCTAAACCAACAATCAGCATTACAGCGCGCCCCAACGGAGCCACCATTACAGAGTCGCCCAGCAATACCAATCTGCATATGCTGGGCAAGCAGAAGAAGGAGGAGGCTACAGCGGCATCGACTACATCAGGAACTGCAGCAGCGCCCACTCAGGGGGCGGGCGCCATCGCTAAGACTGTGCGAAAGGATGATGCCAAGGCGCCTACACCTCAGAAGGCACTCCAAGCAGGTGCTCAGGCTCAAACGAAACCCGAGTTGAGACGCACTCGTACACCGTTGTCAGCCAAGGCCCAGAAGGGCCCCACAACGATGGAAACCATCGTTCCTCGTGTAAACGTCCTCATTGTTGAAGATAACGAGATTAACCAGAAGATTCTGGAGGCTTTTATGCGTAAGCGAAAGATTCGGTCTTCTGTGGCCAAGAACGGTCGTGAAGCTCTCGAGAAATGGAGGCAGGGAGGCTACCATTTGATCCTGATGGATATTCAGCTCCCTGTGATGAGCGGTATCCTGGTGACCAAGGAGATTCGTCGGTTGGAACACCAGAATAAGATCGGTGTGTTCAGCGGTGGTGCAGGTGCTGCGCAATCCATGATGGCGCCCGTGGCTCCTGAGGACGTTCTCGACAGTAACCTGTTCCGATCTCCCGTCATTATCGTGGCGCTCACAGCTTCCAGTTTGAAGGAGGACAAATCCGAGGCACTGGCAGCTGGTTGTAACGATTTCTTGACCAAGCCTGTCAACATGGTGTGGCTTGAGCGAAAGATCATGGAATGGGGCTGCATGCAAGCTCTCATTGATTTCGAAGGCTGGAAAATGTGGAGAGGTCGTGATTTCGACGGGGCTCACGCTCCTTCAATTGGTCGCGCTCTCGCCAACACTCATCTCACTCAGCCGGTGTCTGCGACGAGGTCGAGATCTAGAAGCAACTCAAGGCTCGTTCGACAAAACTCCAGTGGAGCCGGTACTCGAAGTAAGCTGTCAATGACTCCGGTCGCATCCACTTCGTCAACGCCACCACCTTCTTCGTCTGGCTCAGCTCAAGCGTCTGTGAATGTCCCAACGCAAGCCCCTTCTGTCCCAGGGAAGAATGTGGAGAGACCCGCATCGGGCAACAAACCAGCACCGGAACAATACCGCTTGGACCCCCCTAAGGTGGAGGTTCCCGCAAAGTAGCATTAATAGGATTTTTTTCTTGATGATAGGTATGTAGCGCTTTAGAGCCTGTAGCAGTAGGTAACACAAAGCTTCTGTGTGTATAGCTAGCAGCCAGATTAGCATTATCGATCGAATTAGGTTGATATATCGAAGCGGCGAAGCTAGATCTGCACGTCTCATGCACTCACCAACTTCACCACATTCGTTACGCCACCTTCCATGGACCACCTCTTCAATGTTTTCAAGTCAGTGAGTACACTTGCAACATTCATGAGATGTCGAAAACACGTCCTCCCTACGGTCAAGAACCTCAAGTGTGCTCACAAAGACCTTACTGATGAGCACTTCGCCATGTTCAAATATCTGCTTCCTGAAGACATCTCATATGTATGGGTTGATTCACAGCAGTACTGTGGTGATCAAAGAGACGTTTTCGATATCGAGGAAGACGGCGACAACTGGATTCTCATGTTCGACTTCATTGACGGTGACCTGAAGCCTCAGCCCGCCAAGAAGCGCAAGGTGGAAGATCAGGAATATGTGGTGAAGGTAGAAGAGCGTGTGAAGGTGGAGCTAGACGAGACGGTTCTGAACCTCACCAATCCGCGCGAGAACAATAAACGCGACAAACAGATCTGGTCTTTCAGCGTAGAAGACATGGGCAAGCTGGCTGCCAAACGTAACGCTAAATTCAAGGACGCAGTTGAGGTTCTGAGATCCAAAATGAAAACGTTAGGTTACGAAGGCACGGAGATCGAGTTTCTAAGAGAGAAAAGCGAGATACCGGAAATACCAACGTTTGGTGATGTTGTGAATTTGGACCGTGAGAAAGTGACAACAGAGACGACAGACATGGTTGACGTCACACAGCTTATCACCGACATCACAACGAAGGAGTCTTACTGTGGGCAGATTGTCGATAATGGATACATGATTGTTCCAGCAGAAGAAGCCAGATACGGTGAGCTCGAGTATGAGCTCAATTACGAGGTAATGGCTGCCTTTGAAGTCGCCAAGGGGGTCACAAAGCTGTTCACACATCAAGCCGATGCACTAAACGCTTTACATCGAGGGCAGCATGTGGTGGTGTGTACGCCAACCTCTTCGGGAAAATCTCTTATTTACCAGACTCCGGTGCTTGAGTCACTTCTCAACAGCAGTTCGACCAGAGCCCTCTTTATATTTCCGACAAAGGCGTTGGCACAGGACCAGAAGCGGTCGTTGACAGAGCTCTCGTTGGCTCTGGGGCTTGACTACGGAACTGTGGAAACCTTTGATGGTGACACCCCCTTTGAGAAGCGATGCGATATACGGGATCGAGCTCGCGTTGTCTTCACAAATCCTGATATGTTGCATGTGAGTATCTTGCCAAAACTGGATGCCGACAGATACTCCTGGAGACAATTCATTCAAAATCTGAGATACGTTGTAGTGGACGAAATCCATTACTACAACTCGCTGTTTGGCACGCATGTAAGCCTTGTTCTGAGGCGACTGAGACGAGTCTGCAAGTTATTGGGGAATGACACAGTACAGTTCATTTCCTGTAGTGCCACCATCAGCAGTCCACTCGACCACATGAGTGATCTGTTTGGATTAGACAAGGAAACTATCACATTGGTCGACTCACCTGGTGGAGCCCATGGACTTAAGCATTTTCTAGCATGGAACACACCCTATGTTTCGCCAAGCGATCCTCGAAGTGGTAGAGTCTCTGTCGTCGGAGAAGCTGTATCGCTCTTAGCTCATATGGTGAAGGCGAACATCCGTACCATCGTCTTCTGCAGAGTTCGGGTTATTTGCGAGCAGATCATCAAAGCTACTCGCCAGCAGTTTGAGGCTGAAGGAAGGCCTGATTTGTCAAACCTGGTGATGAGCTACCGGGGTGGCTACGCTCCCCAAGATCGACGCAAAATCGAGCAGGATATGTTCGCTGGGTGCTTGATCGGTATCGTGGCTACCAATGCGTTGGAGCTGGGTATCGACATTGGACAGCTGGATGCATGTATCGTTGCAGGGTTTCCGACGACTGTGTCTAATCTACGACAACAGAGTGGCCGTGCAGGCCGACGAAAGGACGGGTCAGACAGTCTGACAGTTGTCATTGGTTCTGGGGATCCTGTGGACCAATACTACATGAAGAATCCCGACAAAATGCTTACTGAGCCCACCGAAGCTCTCACAATCGAGCCTCTGACCAACCTGTTACTCCTCGAAAGCCATGTTCAGTGCGCCGCGTCAGAGTTCCCCATTGAGCTGTCTCATGACGTTGAGTTCTTTGGGCCATTACTACACACCGTGAAAGATAAGCTGATAGAAGACAAGAGTGAGGAGACTACTTTCTATCACACATCCTCGCGATTCTCCGATAACCCAGCTAAGGATGTTTCCATTCGCGGTATAGAGGAGAAACATTACGCTGTTGTTGACATCACTCACAACAAGGGCTACATCATCGAACTCCTGGAAGAGAGCCGAGTGCCATTTTCGTTATACGAGGGAGGAATCTTCATGCATCAAGGATTTCCCTATCTGGTTGTCGATGTTTCAGTGGAAGAGCGAATGGGGCGGGTTCGAAGGGTGAATGTAGACTGGTATACGCGACAGCGAGACTTCACAGATGTCGATCCAGTCCAGTCGGAAGAGGTGAAGCAGCTATCCAATGGATACGGAGGCGGAAAAGTGTCCTTCGGCACTATCCGTATCACCACGACTGTGTTTGGATTCTTCAAGTTTGACAAGCGAGATCGAATCCTGGAGGCCGTGGAGGTTGACCACCCACCTTTTGTGATTAATACCAAAGGATTCTGGATTGACATCCCGCAAGCTACCATGAAGCTCATTGACGCTAAGGATCTCTCTTTGGCTGGTGCAATCCACGCCGCAGAGCATGCATTAATCAACTTCTTTCCAAGATACGTTGTGTGTGGCCCAGGAGATGTGCGCACTGAATGCAAAGCTCCCGAGAAGGAGTTCGCCAAACGTCAGTCTACCCGAATCAGACCTTCACGATTGATTTCGGAGACAAGGTTGGCGGTGAGGGTGGTTCAGGGCTGTCACACAAAGCTTTCAGTTCGTGGAAGAGATTATCAACAATGCTGTGGATGGAGTCAATGCTTGTGAATGCGAATGGGGCTGTCATTCATGCGTTGCAGGGGCCTTTTGTACCGAGAGTGGTCTGGTTTTGAGTAAGCCAGGGGCACAGATTATACTGTCTAAACTCGCGGGCAGGGATATTGATTGGACTAAGGTGAAGGAAGGCCCTGAGCCCAACATGCCCTTGGCTGAGGTCATCACCATCGAGTAGTTTGACTATATAGGTACTTGTACATAGCTGGTTAATAAAAATCTATTGTCAATTATAATGTCGTCAGAGTACAAGTTTTACCACAGAAGGTTCTGGGTATTTTGAGAGCCCTGTGCAATTCCGTTCTGCGTCACAAAGTAGCCTTGGCTGCCACTTCCGTCATCCAGCAGCTGTTGCGATTGATGGTGAACAGCAACACTGTTGGACCGCTGAGGCATCTGCGGAAAGCTGGGGGTGGTGGGGGTGCCCGTATTGGGAGTGGGGATCAGAGGAGTATACTGGGCCAGAGACGGACTCTGAAGAGTGCCCAAACTCAACGACGCAATATCAGGCATACTAGGGGCAGGCTGCTTTGACTTCTCAGCCTGCTCTGCAAGCTGCTTGAGCTCATCCACATCATTGTCTCTCCGAGGAATGAGGCATGGCGACGGAGTGAGCTTTCGAGGTTTAGCGAGTCGGAACACATGACGAACAGGCTTCAGGTAGATGGAGGCAAGAGTACCAATGCCCAGTTCCAGCTCTTCCAACACTCGAGGGTCCATGATGGCATCGTCCTCAACATGAATCAGAGGCATTTTATCAGGATGCACAATGTCTCTGGCAGCAGCAGGATCAGACGAAAGCAGACGCCAATACATGTATCCTCTGTCACGCAAGTCGGGGTTGTCAGTCTCCTCCGTAGCCCATTTGAGCACCTTGGGAACCATGGCCTGGCCCCTGGTGGGTCGCAGGATGAAAAGTTTGACGGTTGCTGTTAGAAGAGCAAGCTGCACATTGACGGGCTCGTCGTGCCATGTGGAGAGGAAATGCTGCTCCAGAATTACATGCGAATCATCAATTCGATCAGCATACTGGCCAACGATCCAGACCATGGCCTCACGAGCTTCGGGCTCGTCAAGAGCATCCAGGTGCTCGCACAACTCACCAATGACACCCTCAAACCGGCCGGGGTATCTTCGGAGAATGTTCTTGAGAGCCACAATGGCTTCCTGCACAATGTATGACACTCGCGTCTCCACGAGGTACATGAGTGTGTCGACGCTGGCCTTTGCAGCAGTTGCAGATTCCAACTTGAGGGCCAGCTTTCCAATTGCTCGGACAGACTTTCGGACCACCTGAACATCGATTTCTGTAGCGTACTCACGCAGCTCACGCAGAACGACTCCAATGTTGCTGTCATTAGCCAGCAGGTAGATGAGCTCCAGCTTTGTTGTCTTGATGTAGATGGGGTCATTGTACTTGCAGAAGAAGGCTTTGACAGACAGTCCGTGGAGCAGCTGGGGCTTCGATTGGAGGATAAGAATGCAGTTTCGGAGCGCGAGGTACTGTAGTTCGGGCTGTCGGGAAATGAGGTTGACCATGGCGGAACTTAGCTTGGTGGGAATCTGGGGCACGTGTTCGAGGAGGTCGGGCGAGTAGTTGGCGAAGTAGACGATGAGACGCACAGTTCCGAGAACAACAGCAGCGTTGGCGTGCTGCAGCCGCGGCAGAACACGCTCCACCATACGCTCAGCTTCCAGTGGGGTTTGTGGGGTCCAGCACAACAGGGCCTGGAGCATACTGATCTGGGACCATTCAGAACACTCTCCCAGCACAGTGGCAATCTTGGAGGCGTGATTGTGGTCGAGAGTAAGCTGCAGATCGCTGGACTTTTCAGTAATGTCCATCAGAGCTGCCAGAGCTGCAGCCACCACAGTCGGGTTGCTATCGTTCAGTAGTCTGTTCAAGAGGGCAATCATGTCGGTGTGCTCAACAACCTTGGCGTCATGGGACCACATCTTCGCCACGGCCAAACACGCAGTCTTTCGCACATAGGGGTCCTCATCAAACAGTAGTCGTTTCGTCGGTTCCACTCCTTCCTTGATGAAGTCCTCCAAAGGAACAGAGGATAGTGTTTTGAGAGCCAGGGCACGCACCAGAGGCGACTCCCGTGACCCAGCATCGTCCAGGAGAGGGTCCAGAGCTCCTGAGGCCACCTCCGGCTTGGCCTTGCAGTATGTAATGAGGTAGAGGAAACACATCTTCTTCACGTCGAGATCGTTGGTGGATCGAATGATGTCGATGATGTCCTCAAATAGAACAATCATCTCATTGTTGCTCATGGTCATATTGGCCACAATCTTCTTCAGAACCGCCTTCTTCTTACCCACATTTTTCGGGCCTTTGGCAGCCTGCAGCTCCGTTCTCAATTCCGCAGCTTTTCCCTGAGTTAGCATGGCCGCAAGAACGCGCCCGCAAAGCGCGATAGCCACAAATACTCACTTTGGTAAAGAACTTGGCGTCACTCATCTTGCCGTGTACAAGAACAATTTACGTGTTCAGACTGTTTAGTGCATATGCAATATCGCGCAGCCCATTATGTAAGGGGGGACACAGAAAGCTAATATGGCGATGCAGCGATGTGTTCTTATTAGGGGACGCTAAATGAATAATCGCCATTAAATCGATGATAAATGAGAACAAATACAATTGCACGCGTGAATACCTCGAGCCTACTCTGTAAACACAGCCTGTTATCAGTATACGTCATTACAGCGATTACACAGGAGATAACACGCTACTCGTACTTACAATACCACGATACGTTACACACATGATTACCCATAATACATAATTAATTAATAAAAATCCGATCCCATCTAGGTATCGGGGTACGATCTCAAGTCCATAGTAAGGATCTTTGACGAGTTCACCTCCTGATCTCTGTAGATTCCAACCAGACACTCTCCATGAGTGTACAGACCACGCTTCAGAGAAATGACGATGAACTGACACTTGGTACCAGCATGCTTGCGAATGTAGTTGGCGACTCGTTGCACGTTGGCATTATCCAGGGCAGCATCGATCTCATCCAGCACAAAGAATGGCGAGGGGTGGAAAGAGTGAATAGAAAAGAGCAAGGCCAAAGCAGCCATGGTCTTCTCACCTCCAGAAAGGAGCTCCATCTCTCGGAATCGCTTCATAGGGGGCATAGCATGGTACTTGATACCCTCAAGGTAGGGCTCATGCTCGTCTTCGACAGTCAGAGTGGCTGAACCTCCCAGTGGGAATGCATCGGAACGGGTGAGCTCCTTATACGTAGAATCAATAACTCCCGAAATGTGATCAAAGGCAGCATTGAATTTCTCGCATCGAGCGTCTCGCACTTCTCTGAATTGGTTTTGCAGCTCTTGGAGCGCCTCACGCTCTCTCTTGGACTCGGCTTCGATGGTGGCACCCTCGGCCTCCACCTGCTCAAGCCGGGACACAGCCTTGAGGTTGGGATTGATTCGATCCAGCTCAGCCTGGAGCGCCTTGATCTTGGTGACAAGAGTAGAGTCGTCGGCGAGTCTTCGGATTCCCTGGGGAAGCGAGGAAAAGTCGACCTCGACATCAACTTCCATCTGGGAGCCATCTCTCTCAACCAACGGCACAGACTCGAGATCACCAGATGATAAAGGAAGCTCGATACCCTCAATCTTGCACTCTCGCAGCACCTCGTACCGCTGAGTGGCAGCAGTCTCAAGCTCAGTTTCAGACTGGGCAAGTTTTCGTCGCAAGTTATCGACCACGACCTGAGCACGAGAAAGATGCTCCTTTGCAGCATTGGACTCAGATGAGGCATTCTGGACAGCGGCAGTAAGCTTCTGAACTTGCTTGGCCTCAGCTTGAGCCTTCTCCTCAAGAATGCCGATATCTTCCTTGAGTTGGTCCTGATCGGCCTCCCAGCCATCCACTGCAGCCTTGTCGTCATCAATGGACTGTCGAATCTTGGCCAGTCTCTCCTTGCACTCATCAACACGCTTCGATCCAAACTTGAGTTGTGATTCAAGAGTGGCAATCTGTTGAGAGTACGCTAGTCGCTTGCGCTCGGCCTCCGCAGACAGAGAGCCGTGGGTCTGCTCGTAGGCAAACAGGTCCTCAACAGTAACACCAACACGAGAGCAGTAGGATGAAAACACAGTGTGCCAAACCTGGTCCAAGCGCTGCTGGATGTCAGCTTTCTGTGTTTCGAGTCGATTGAGATCACTGGCAGTGCTGGCAATCTCCTTCTTGCTCTTGGCAGCCTCATCGGTGTAGTACTTGAGCTGCGAGTTGATGTCCTTGAGACGGTCCTTCAGACTAGCAACATGCTTCTGAGCAGACGACACCTCCTGTCGAACCTTGTCAACCTCACGCTGTAGCGTGTCCTGACGTTCGGGATCGAACTTTTGTCGACCAACAGTCTGAAGCTCCAACACCAGAGAATCCTTCTCTGCCTGGAGCTTTGTGACTTCGGACTCGTCCCACTTGGAGGTTCGCTTGCCACCCTGGTTGCCCTTCTGCGTGGTTCCACCAGTCATAAGACCAGCCTTGTGAATCACGGATCCGTCGGTGGTCACAGCCTTCACATTCAGACTCCATCCAAGACGTTTAGCCTCCTTAAGATCGTCACACACAATGGCAGATCCACAGACGTACTGGAAAGCCCGCTCATACTGAGACGAAAAAGAAATGGCATCAATGGCAAGCACAGCTCCACGGAGACGAGATCGCAACGAAGAGTTGACGGGCATGGCCTTGATTGTGTCGAGGGGAATGAACGAGGCAATACCTCCCTGCTGCTCCTTGAGGTATGCGATACAGTCCTGGGCAGTCTTGAAGCTGTCAACCACGATGGCGTCAATGTCCTTACCGAGAATAGTCTCAACAGCGAGATCGTGTCGCTTCTCTTTGGGCTTGCACAGGTCGTAAACCAGACCATGGACCTTCTGGGCAGAGAAGACATGCTTCAGGTTAGCCACAGTCTCTTTAAGGCGTCGTTCACGCTCAGACTGTCGCTTGACGGCGTTGAGTTCAAGCAGACGGTTGGCAACAACACCCAGCTTATCACCGAGCTCCAGCTCAACACGCCGCCGAGTGGTCTGTTCATCCACGACACGTGCCAGAGACTCACTCTGAGTTCTCAGGGCAGACTGGTGGGTCTTCAGCACTTCCTCGGCTTCCTTCAACTGAGTCTGGTACACACCATACTCGCTCTTGAACTCCTTAACCTTGAGTTCAGAGTCCTCCTGGGCCTGCTCCAGAGCTCGCTTGTGGTCCAAGACAGGTCGCAGCTTTCGCTTCACAGTCTCAACCTCGGCCTGCTCGGCCAATGACCGCTTGTGTACCTCGTTTTTGAGTGAGCTGTACTCGGCAGCATCCTCATCTGTTCGAATAACACCACCTGATTCCTTCTGTTTCGACGACAAGTCTCGCTCAAAATCACTGGACGCACTCTGCACCATCTTGAGAGATCCTCGAGTCTGCTTCACTTCGTCTTGGTGTCGAGCCAAGTCAGCCTCAACTGTGCCGTAGCGAGCCTCGTGTCGCTTAATGTTGCCTGATACCACGGCGATTCGCTCAGCAACAGGAACCAGTTGCTGCTTGTGCTCCAGAATGACGTCAGCACGCTTCTTGGCCGAACGCTCCTGCTTCAGCAGTCGCTTCTTGTCGCTGGCATACTTGGCAGCCACGTTCTCCACCTCCTGAGCAGCCTCCTGCACAGCTCCCTCGGCGTTCTGAATGGCGGCATCTCCACCCTCAATCTGGTCTCGAGCTTCATCCTCCACCTTTTGGGCTTGCCAGAGCTTCCAAAGCTGCTGTTTCACGACAGCCTCGTCTCGTTCGGCGGCCTTTGCCGTGTACGCGTCGTATCGGTCCTTCAGCTCGACATAATGCTTCTTCTCGGCGTTGTAGGTACGTCGTCGCTGCCAGGCTGCGTTGCTTCGCTCAGTCTGAACATCCAGCTCCTCCTTGAGACGATCGTATTCGGGCTTGAGCTCGATGGATCCTGACGTGATTTCAATCAGCTGAGACAGGTCTCGAGGGGACTGACTGGCAATCTGCTCCACATCTCCCTGGAAGACCAGGAAGTTTCGAGCCTTCACCAGAATGTTCTCCTTCTTCATGGCGGCATTGTACTCGCCTGAAGATATGACCTTGTTGTTGATTCGGTATTCCGAAGAGCCCGAGGGTGTGATGGTTCGCTTGAGCTTCAGCAGGTCACCATTGGACTTCTCGTACTCGACCAAAACGTAAGCGGACGTGGCTTCCTGGGACTGGGTCGAGCTGACCTCCTCGCCCCGCATGATTCGGCCTCGGTAGATGAGGTCCTTGAGCTGGGTGGATCGCAGATGCGAGGAACGCACTCCGAGCACAAAAGAAATGGCGTCCATCATATTGGACTTGCCTGAACCGTTGGGGCCGATGATTGCCGAGAATGACGAGTCACCGAGATCCACACGGTGCGTATCACGGTACGACTTGAAGTTGCACAGCTCAATAGCCTTGAGGGTGCCCATGATGTTGTGATGGTGTGATGGTGGTTGTGTGTGTGTGTTGAAGTGAACGCGTTTGTGTGCGAACAGTAATTTACATTCATTCGCGTCCACACAAACCTTAATTTATTGGGAGTTGGCTTGGGAGTGAAAGAGAGTCAGTAAGAGCCAAGAAACGGATTATAGGCGAGGACAATCGCGTATGGGAGTCCTGTGACTACAATTTGTGAAAGCACAGTATATGGAGGGTATACGGCCCAGTCTTTCTGTCTTGTGTTTATCCAGTGCTCCACACGATGGTTCTATTTACAAGTATCACAGTACGGAGTACAAGTATTACATCAAGCTCGTCTGTCTGGATATAAATGTTCACTTCTGTTCCTGGACCACAGGCAACAGCCTTCCCTCAACATGTGCAGTTCGCATCAGAATAATACTCTGGGGTTCGACAAGGCTAGCGAGTGTTACTGCTGTGCTCTTATCCAAATATCCATACAGGGCTTGTCAGAAGTTGCCTACCTAATTCGGACAGATGAATTTTCAGACTATCATGAGGCCTGTGATACCTAAGAAGATGTGAGTGGGAGTCTGGAGCTCGTCCATCTGAACGGCGGAGGTTTGCCCTTTTCTCCACATCATACTGTACAAAGCTCACGGCGAATGTACATACAGCTTGTACTTAGCTCTATACAGCCGCCTTAGGTACGTGTATGTACTCGTACTCCGCACAAAAAGGATAAGTCATACAGTCAGTAACGCGTATAGTTCGGAGTTCGGAGTACAAACGAAACCCGATGAAAGCGTGCTAAACACGACGGCTGTTCACCGTCTCCAGGGTGCTGGATTAGGATTCATGTATTCGTGAGACGCACGCACATCTCAGTTCCCGTTGCGCGGGACGCTAAAGTTCTTTACATGCAAACGCGTAAACAATAATAGTGCTCTGGCAGATTTTGTGTTCAGGAGACAACCTGGAGAACGCTACAATGGCTAGGGAAGTCACATGACCCAGGCGAGCAAATGAAGGATAAATCAAAGAAAGCTATCAGAAAGTGGCAAATACAAGTTTTCCCATATAGCTTCCCCGTTTCTGTTGTTTCGCCGATTTTTTGCCACCGCCACTTCACGACAAGGTTCGGGTCTTACCCTACTTAATTAAGAGTGTGCACGCCTGCGCGACGCGTTCTTTTCAAATTCATCTACTTGCACTTGTTCCAACGTACTGTACCAAAACTACAACACAAGACAACAACAACACACAACATGACGTTTGAGCTATCAACTGGATTTTTCGACGCCGTGGAGAACGCCACCAGCCGAGATGAGCTACCCGAGAAGTACAAGGCCCCAATTCTCCAGATTCTGCGACCCATGACTGAGTTGCCTGGCAAGAACCGATTCAAGGTCACTCTGTTTGACGGCGACAAGCCCGGAATGGTTTTCGGCGACCTGGAGAATCTCCCTCAAGACCGACCCGGCAAGTTCGACATTGTCAAGCTCAGCAACTTCGAGCTTGTCATGGCCAAGCAGCGAGGAGTGGTCTACGTCCACCAGATGGACTTTCTGAGTCACGCCGACGAGGCTCTGGGACTCAACACTGAGGAGGATGCCGAGCTTCCTGCTGGCGCCACTGCCGCTGCACCTGCTGCCGCTGCCCCTAGCAAACCCGCTCCTGCCAAGCGAATGGCTTCTACTAACGAGGTTCCCCCCGGTGTCCAGGCCCAGGGTTTCCCCGCCACTGTGATGCCCATTGAGCGACTTTCCCCCTACCAGAACAAGTGGGCTATCAAGGCCCGTGTCACAGCCAAGGCTGACAAGAAGAAGTTTACCAACGCCAAGGGTGAAGGTCAGCTTTTCAACGTCACTTTCATTGACGAGACTGGAGAGATCCGTGCCACCGGTTTCAACCAGGAAGTCGACAAGTTCTACCCCATGCTTGAGGAGGGGCAGGTCTACTACATTACTCAATGCCGAGTGTCCATGGCTAACAAGAAGTTCTCCAACGTCAACAACGACTACGAGCTCATGTTCGGTCGAGATACTGTTATCATCCAGGCTGATGATGCCGAGGCTGCTGCCATCCCCACTGCCAACTACTCGTTTGTGACTCTCGATAGACTGCAGGATGTTGATGTTGGCAACAACGTCGATGTTCTTGGTGTTGTCCAGAACGTTGGTCCTCTTGAAGATGGCGTGGCCAAGGCTACCGGTAACCCTTACAAGCGACGAAACCTGATGCTTGGGGATAAAAGTGGTTTCGCCACCCGTGTGACCTTCTTTGGCGAGAAAGCCACCTCCTTTGACGAGGGCACTGTCCCCGTTGGCACCATTATCGCCATCAAGGGTGCCCGAGTCGGCGACTTCAATGGACGAAACCTGTCCACCAGTCACAGCTCCACCGTTGCCGTGGAGCCCGCTATCGATGAGACTTATGCTCTCAAGGGATGGTATGCCTCTGAGGGTAAGCAGACGAGTTTCAAGCAGCTGCAGACTACTACCAGCAACAAGCCCGTTGCCCCCACACCCATTGACGTCGTCACTTCCAGCTATGGACAGGCAGATAAGCCTGACTACTACAACCTGCAGGCTTGGGTGCTGCACGTCCGAACCGGCAACTTTGCATACCCTGCTTGTCAGACTGAAAACTGTAACAAGAAGGTGATTGAGAGTGGTGACGAGTGGTTGTGTGAGAAGTGCAGTAAGACCATGGACAAACCCCTTTACAGATACATTCTCTCCGTCAACATTGCAGATTCCACAGGAAGCATGTGGCTGACGGCATTCAACGAGCCCGCTGAGGTGATTGTTGGCATGAGTGCAGATGACCTGACCGAGATCCAGAACGCCCAAGGCGATGCTCAGTTCGAGGCCACTTTACAGAATGTCACTGGCAAGCAGTACACCTTCCGATGCCGGTCCAAGCAGGAGTTTTACAACGAGGAGTCCAAGGCTCGTCACCAGATTCTCACGGCGCAGGCGCTCGATTATCCCAAGGATATTGAAGAGCTCATCAAGGATCTTGATCAGTACATGTAAGCGGGTGGTGTTTTTGATTGTTATTAATGGGGGTATATAGTTTATGAAAGATTGTAATTTACTACAGTAGTACGGAGTAGGTGTTACATATGTAGATCATCATTCATTATCTATGTTTCGGGTTGGTGGCAAAACTGCAGTTGGTGCTACCTGTTAGTAATCCGTTTCCACACATTTAACGCCACAGCATCTACAGCACCGAGGTTGGGGGCTGCCACACTCTGCTGGACCTTGAACAGCTTGGTGTGAGTTCGGTTCCATACACCGACCGGAGCTGCACCAGTGCTGTAACCCGTGCCCACAGTGTCTGCCAGAGAAGTCACTTGGCGGCCCACACGAGCCTCATGGGTATACAGAGTGGTCCAAATGAGAGACAGATACCAGCCAAGCAGCACCGGGTCCCATTGGAACTCAATCTTGTGGAACTTTGAAGGCTGGACTGGGGGGTTGAGAGTGCCTATAGTGTCGATCATTGTCGAGGGGGTGTCTTTGGTGGTGGTCTTTGGCTCATCGCCGCCACTAGGACTAGTGGTGCTGGCACTTGGTGACGGCGGTGCAGCGGCCGAGTATGTGTTGAATCCGGGGACCGAAGACTCGATCATAGCGTAAACAGTGTCAATGGTGTCGAGTGGAAGGTCTTCCAGCCACGACAAGTCTTCCTCGCCACTCGTTGGCTCTTTCCCTTTCTCTTTAATGAGCCGATGCAACTTCTCGAACGACGATCTTCGCTTTTGCAGAACAAAAACAAGCGACTTGTTGGCTTGGAAGTTGTATTCCAGCATGGCATTGATGGACTCCAACGTGAGCTCCAATAAGAATCGGTTTGTAGAGTTGGCGAATAAGAATGAGGGCGACGACAACACGTCAAAAATGTCAACCAACTGGCAGGAGACAGTGTAGTCAATGTGCTTGGCTTGCACAGACAGATTGTAGATGCATTCAACAAGTGTAGGAATGATGGGGTTGATTTCTTCACGTGGCTGGGTGATGACAGAGAACAGCTGGCCCAGTACGTAGTTGAAGTTGACAGTGCCATCATCATCAAATGAAGACACCACCACGTCGTCATCACTCAGATATAGCAGGAAGTTGCTCAGCAGTCGAAGAGTTTGTGTGCTCTCGCACATCTTTACCTGCTGCAGAATGGACAGGATGATATTGTCGAGGTACTCCTTCTTCAGGAGCCATGGTAAGAAGCGTTTGTTGGTCTGGATGATCTCCCACAGCAAACTGATGATCTCGTTAGTGCGTGCGGGCTTTTTGCCGGTGAGGATAGAACCTGATGCAGCGGAGAATTTGGCCAAGATCTCGCTAATGTGTTTTGCAATGAACTCGAAGTCCACATCCTGCTTGAGTTTGCCCAGAAAGTATCGAAAGTTGTTCTTGACGCCCTTTTCAGGGGGATAATAAACGACAAGCAGAAGCAACAGCTCCAGAGCCCAGAACGCTGTCTGAGAACCACCAAACACAACAGTCTGGAAAGCATTTGCATCGCGCAGAAGTCGTACCAGTGATAAATTCAGCAGAGAGCATAGAAGCAACAGGGTGTCACTCTTACCCAACCCACTAACAATGCATGTAAGAAATCTGGAGCCTTGGGTGGTCACATGGTTCACACTGGTGTACAACTGCTTACACGAACAACACACAAGTAGTCTCAGGATCTCGCACCGATTTCCCTCCTGAGCGCTGGTCACTCCTGATTCCACGCTGTGACAACCCACGCCCATTTCCCAGATCTGGGAGGTGCCACATAGCTTTTTGTTGAATAGAAGTGACACGAGCTTTGTAATCAGCTTTTCTCCCAGGAGGTCGTTGCTCCAGAACAGATCGTCTTCGAACGTCTTTGTGCCACTTTCAAACACAATGGGTAACACTCTGGTCAGAACTCGAATGCAGTTGAGTAGTTGCGGCTCAGGTGTGGTATCGTCGCAATTGATAATCTGGTGGCTCACGACTTTGATGAGAGTGGCGATATTGTGGGGGAAGGTCTGTAGAGCCGTTCGGACATCGTTTTCTCCGACAAGGGTGAAGATATCGCTGGCGTTTTCCGGAACGAGCCACAATTTGCTCCAGAAAAGCGTGTCTGTGTCGGGAATGGCCGACTCCGTCGATAAACGGAAAATCTCGGTGCGAAACGTCTGTTTCGACTCGGTTTGGCCCATTTGTGTGCAAGGTCGGAACAGTGGGGTGGTCAGAGGGCCGGAACCTAAATGTCGCGTATTACGGGGGTGATAAGGGTCAGGGTAGATTCTCCCATTGAGTTTGTTAAGCGAGGTAGAGATTATTACTTGAGAAGGTCTGTTGAAGTCTAATGGCAAAAAATGTGAGGCCAATGAAGGGTTCCATTATATGAACCTATAGCTTGCAACCCCATCTGTAAGTGCCGTAGGAGTGAAAAATAAATACACATACTCCACCAATTCATTCCAAACCCATGCTAATATATTATGCTTGCTATGTACACAGTTACACGATGATCAATCCTCGGCCCCTCTAAAGACCTGATCACTCTCCCTATCTCAACCAAATCACCACCATCCCTTCTTGTTCTTTTCCTCCTCTTCCTTCTTGGCAATGGCAGCCAACTCGCTTCGGATTCGATCGTTTCGATCCTGGTCATTTCGTGCCTCGATCTCCTTCATCTTGTCTCGAACAGCCTGGTTGAAATCAACAGGCTTAGAAGCCATAGGTCCAACCTTCCAGGCAGGCTCGTTGGTCTTGGATTGAGCAATGGCCTCCTTGACAAACTCGTTGAAGTACTCCATTCGAGCGTCTCTCTCAAGCATGTATCGCTCTCGCAGCTCCGGAGAGAGTCGTCGTACAATATCTTCCTCGGAGGGTGTAGCATATCGGTATCCAAGGTAAGCTGTTCCCAGAACACCAACGGCGAAGAGTCCAAACTTGGGCCAGTTGGGCACGCCGGGGCGCGACCGGAACATTTCGACAATCGTCCAGTTTTCCAATCTCATGGTTGCTGTGTGTATGTGTGTGTGAAGTGAGGTTATGACCAATGATGATGATGGTAATGTGGTGAATCTAATTTGAGATCGGTTTCGTTGGTGACAGGTTATGAGCACGAACAGAACTGAATGGAACTGATGATGTCACGAGAAGAAAAATGTTGATGTGAACTGTTTCACGGACATCGAGGAACAGCTGCTCCATGTTCAACATCATCACTCATAACCTGACATAGCCCTAACCCTAATTAAAGCCCTAACCTCCAGTAGCCGAATCGGGTCAGCGAATCCTGATATTTCTTGTCGATTAAAAATAACTACCTAACCCCCCATATGGCACACCCTCATGTGGTGCAAATTTTAGGATTCTTCAGAAACTAGTTTAAGGCAGCTAAGTAATTACACAGGCCAGGGGAAGAATAGAGTTTTGGGAACCGAATGAGGGTGTGCCATATGGGGGGTTAGGTAGTTAACGATAGATGAGTGTCCCAACGGCGGAAATGTGCCCTTGTATCTCCAATTACTGTCTTTGTACACTCCACAGCTTCTCCTCACATTCACAACCTACTCATAACCTGTCAGATCCCCCACAGTCGACGGATTTTAGCGTGGGGGTATCCAACGTGTAAAACCTGGGGGGCCTGCATAGCCCTTGAAGTGCACGTGATGAAACCCTATTTTGAAATGTTCCCACGTTATAAGTCGATCGTCATGAAGAAGCAAGGGGCTGTCTAGAGAGATTGTCTTTAGAAGAACTCCACTGCTATCGTACAATTGTAACACCCACTGATAGGTCTAATGCACTGCATCTGTGCAACATTTGGTCATGCACTCAAATAACTGGTGATAAGTGTTGTGGTGGCATGACACACTGTTCGATATGAGACACACACCCTGTTCTAGTTGCTGCTGTGAGGCTATATATTTACCCCGGTTCGATGCGACTTTTAATTTCACCCCATGCCTGCTGTGCTTTACGCTTTACTTGACAAGTGTCTCTCTCTTCCATATGCTTCTGTGTCTGTGGTCGGGATCACTGAGTCAGAACCTTATTCGCACCCGGTGTTTGCTCCGGTTTGTTTTCGTGCCGAGGCTGGAAGAGAAGCGAGAGGTTACATACCCAACAGTGATTGAATGAGAGAGCGACGTCGGTGATTCGTCGGTGGGCATCCATCGGTGCTACGGGGACAGGAAACAGTACTGTGCCACAAAACGGGTGTACGGAGATCTAGTCTCAGAAATATTGCCATATACTCGTTTACCCATCGCATGGAGATAATGCAATATACTCTTCAAGTGGAGACACACAACCTCAATATAAGAATCACACTCTCCAATAGGTGGGCTGCTCTCCAATTGCTCCATAGTTGGTTTTCCAACTGCGTCTGTACGAGAGTCGACACACACTCTATTGTTCGACGGCGGCGGACTTTGAGTGTGGGGACCCGTGGGTGAGATGTGGGGGGACAGCGGATATAAGGGTGGGGCTGGGGTTAAAAGAGCCGGGGTTTGAACATCCTGGTAATTGGCAGTGGCAGCTTCTAATCGCCACCATTCCGAGCTCCCTCGCAACCTTGCTATAGTCCCCATATATCGGTTTTGTGTCGCTCTCACCTCGGGTGCAAAGAATCATGTCGACTCCAAATGCAAGTCGTCTAAGGTTAAAACGTGTACCCCAACTTTGCACTTTTGCCGAGCGTCCGGGATTGTGTCAGTTGTAGGGTTGGGTGAGAGGGGCAGGGAGGGCGGTAGATTGTCGTAGTACAATGAATTGAACCAGCTCAACTAAAGACCTCGTTTGTAGCACCTCCACAACCCCCCCTGGTTATCATGTCTCTTGAACCCCAGGTACCCCGTTTGACCTTTGAATCCGCCTGCATATCCCTATAACCTTATTTCGTCCACTCGGTCTGTGGGGGCCGAGAGGACAGATACTATATAAGCAAGCAGGTTCCCCTGTCCCCAGCTTTGGATTCTATCTGCAAACAGTGAGTGTGACGAATTAAGGTGGTACATGGGAGTGACGGGTGCAACAGAGAGGTTCTAGGATATGAGAGTGACACAATGCCCTATTCTTCTTCACTCTGTCCCCAGAGACACAGAAACAGCAGCTTCTACAACCGCGCCAATTTTGTCACCACAGGCAACTTGTGACAGGTTACACATATTCTGTTACAGAGGCCTGGATGTGAGCGGAATGTGCTCTGGAGGGCCTGCGACAGAGACACTGTGATGACAACCTCAATCATCAGCTTCTGTGCTCTAGTTCCGTTGCTCCGTTTCTGTTGGCTCTGTACCTGCACAAGGGACGCAAAAGCTGCAATGACACAAACACGCATGCAAACACAAACAACCATGCTAACCATTTAGTGACTACTGTTCCTTCCAGCAACACTGACGCCATTCTCAAGGGTGTTGAGATCCGGGCTAACATCCCCGCCAACGCCCAGCACATCTTCTCCAAGGAGGCTCTTGCTTTCATCGCCACCCTGCACCGAACCTTCGATGCCCGACGACACGAGCTCCTTGCTGCTCGAGTTGCTCGACAGGCTCGAATCGACGCCGGCGAGTTCCCCGACTTCCTCCCCGAGACCAAGAACATCCGAGAGGACCCCACTTGGCAGGGAGCCCCCCCTGCTCCCGGTCTTGTTGACCGACGAGTTGAGATCACCGGCCCCACTGACCGAAAGATGGTCATCAACGCCCTGAACTCTGATGTCTGGACCTACATGGCCGACTTCGAGGACTCTTCCGCCCCCACCTGGACCAACATGGTCGACGGTCAGGTCAACCTCTACGACGGTGTCCGACGAACCATCACCTACCAGCAGCCCGGTGGAAAGTCTTACAAGCTGCGATCCGACAAGGAGAAGCTCCCCACCCTTATCGTCCGACCTCGAGGCTGGCACCTCGATGAGACCCACTTCCTCGTTGATGGCAAGCCCATCTCCGGAGGTCTGTTTGATTTCGGTCTCTACTTCTTCAACAACGCCAAGGAGTCCGTTGCCCGAGGCGCCGGCCCTTACTTCTACCTCCCCAAGATGGAGTCTCACCTCGAGGCCCGTCTGTGGAACGACGTTTTCAAGCTCTCTCAGGACTGGATCGGCATGCCCCGAGGAACCATCCGAGGAACCGTTCTTATCGAGACGATTCTCGCTGCCTTCGAGATGGACGAGATCATCTACGAGCTCCGAGAGCACTCCTCCGGTCTTAACTGTGGCCGATGGGACTACATCTTCTCCTTCATCAAGAAGTTCAAGAACCACCCCGAGTTTGTTCTGCCCGACCGTGCTGACGTCACCATGACCGTCCCCTACATGTCTTCTTACGTCAAGCTGCTCATCCAGACCTGCCACAAGCGAGGCGTCCACGCCATGGGAGGTATGGCTGCTCAGATCCCCATCAAGAACGACGCCGCCGCCAACAAGGTCGCCATGGAGGGTGTCTACAAGGACAAGCTCCGAGAGGTCACCGCTGGCCACGACGGTACCTGGGTTGCTCACCCCCAGCTTGCCATCATCGCCTCCGAGGTCTTCAACAAGCACATGCCCACTCCTAACCAGATCTACCGACGACGAGAGGATGTCCACATCACTGCTCGAGACCTTATCAACCCTTACATTGAGGGCGGTAAGATCACCGAGGAGGGTATCCGAAAGAACCTGTTCATCGGTCTTGGCTACATGGAGGCCTGGCTCCGAGGTCTTGGTTGTGTCCCCATCAACTACCTGATGGAGGATGCTGCCACCGCCGAGGTTTCTCGATCTCAGCTCCACCAGTGGGTCAAGCACTCCGTCACCACCGCTGAGGGCAAGAAGGTCACCAAGGACTACGCCGTCAAGCTCCTCAACGAGGAGACCGACAAGCTCATCAAGAACGCCAAGCCCGGCAACAAGTTTGCTGAGGCCGCCGCTTACTTCAAGCCCGAGATTGTTGGCGACAAGTACTCCGACTTCCTCACCACCCTCCTTTACGACCAGATCACCTCCGTTAGCGGCTCTTCCAAGCTCTAAGCGCGATGTGTTCAATTGTGAATATTTATCAATCAAATTGTTTATGAATTAAGAGTATGACTGTACGATGTCACTGTAGTTTTTGTATGCACTACGAGTAAGATCATGCCATGCACATTGCTTTTTCTGTTCCTGACATGGCGCGTCATGTTTACTCACTGTGTACTCCACCACAAGCTATCATTACTCATTCAAATTAGTCTATATGCTACAAGTAGATAATCTAGTTAGTATCTCTCTTCGTTTCGTTTCCCGCCAGTAATATCACTTCTATCTCAGCTCGCTCCAGATGTAGGGGAAAATGACAATGCAAGCGGTGACCAGAGAGGCCACAAATTGCATTAGCGAAGCCGGCAGCCTGGCAATACCGTTGGCCTGCATGTTGCAAATACCTCCGTAGATGGCCACCACGAAAAAGTGGGTGAATAGGTACATGGGTCTGGGTAGAACTCCGGCCAGAAGCATGACAGGATGGTCCACACAGATGCCTCCCAGCTTGAAGTAGTTGAAACATCCGAGCTGGAGAATTCGCAGGTAGTCCGAGTCTGCGGCAAAGAGCGAGTACAGAGCCATAGAGAGAATGTTGACGATGGAATCGAGGTGCTTTCGCTGCCAGTGGAACTGCGAGCTCATGACAGAAGAGACGGCGTAGGTGTCCTCCAAGTTGACTCCGGTCAGAAGTCTACTGAGCAGCAGAGCATCGTTAAGAGCGACAGTCATACCTCCTCCGGTCAGAGGATGTCGCATGTTGAGGGCGTCTCCAAGAAGAATGAGACCGTGATGGTCATTCTTGGAGGCAGACAGGAACGAGTTGGGCATGACTCGAATGGTCTGTTCCTTGAGAGCAGCCTGGAAAGAGGGCTGGATGGATTTGGGCAGATGAGGCATGACGTTCTTCTCCATGTGTTCCTTGAGAGCTCCATTGGAGTTGGAGGGCACAGTTCCCTGAATGTCACATAGGATTCGAGTCTCTCGTTCTCCAACCTGGTAAACAAGAACAGGGCAGGAGTTGGGCGAGAGAATCACGTGACCATGCTGAGGGGTGGGCAGAACCGCGTCCTTGAGAATCAGACCGGCGAAATGCGAACGAACAGACGTCTTGTTGGTGCTAAAGTCCTTTCGGAACTTGGAAAAGGTTCCGTCACAGACAACTGTGAGAGGAGCAAAGAAATGCTTGTAAATCTTGACGCCTCCAGTCTTGGAAAATGTCTTGACACCGATAATGTGGCCGGTGTAGGGGTTCTTGACCACCTCGGTGACGGTGGCCTCCAATAGGGTCACGTTAGGGGTGTCTCTTGCAGCCTGTCGTAGGTTCATGACGAATCGGCCATGATGGAAAGATACTCCTCGGGGAGCCTCGTTGGAGATCTCAGCGGACTTGCCGCTTCGATACAGCTCGTTGTAGTCCTGCTGAATGTCTCGGGGCACCTTGGGGTATTTGAGAACACACTCTTCTCCGGAATAGATGACGTTGTAGCCCTGGCAAGGGATCGCGTCAATATTTTCGATGCAAGAGCCGAGACCCAGAGTCTTGAGAGCAGCGACTCCTCCTGGCTGGAGCAGCTCTCCGACGATTCGATCGGGCTCAGAAAGATCTCGTTCCACAACCAGAACCTTTCGGCCCTGGTTTCCTAGAGCCACAGCCAGAGCGGGTCCGGCGATACCGGCTCCGACAATGACCACGTCGTAGTCGTTGGTCTGGGAGGCGCTGGTCTCTGTTGCGTTTTGTTGAGTGACCATTTTGTGTGATTAATTAGTTTTGTGAGTGGTATGAGTGAGTGAGATGAGATGAGTGAGCTGAGTGAGTGTCTCGCGTGTCTGTGAGCAAAGAACTGTAGCTGTAGCTGTCGTTTAATGAGATCGGAGGAAAGAAAAAGAATGTTGTGTCTGGCGAGTGGGCGTGTGAATGCGAGGTGCCGGTATGTATGTCGTTCTTATACCAGCCAAGTATCACCTGTTTGTCTCTAACGCAGGTCTGGGAAATGGTCCAACTTCTGACTGCAATCTATGCTGATGATATATTTATCGTTCGATTCGAAAAGGGCGATGTTGATAAACTTTCCGAGCGCCTCTGGTGTTTGTTCAACGTGTTTACTCGTGGGTGTGGTAAAAGAAGTAGAAGACGAAGAAGAAGAGGAGGAGAGAAGAACAACAGCTTGTAGGCTCTTTTGTCAGCATTTTATTTCCCCGCTAGTCTCGTCACTAATAGGTCATGTTGCCCTACGCCATAGCTATAAGACTGATTCTGTGTTTCCTTTTCCTCTTCTCCCCCCCTGGCACAGAATTTGGGTTTAGGCAACTTTCACTTGTCTCGTCGTTAACGGTCGCATTTCCTCGCGTGGCTCGTTCACTTGTCCTTTGGGTAACACCTTACCCTAGAATAGACCAAACAAGAGGCGGCTAGCGAGTCTACTAAACCGAATCTCAGCTATGTGAGACTCTCCTGGCTTAGGCGTCCATGTTTAATCGGATTCTCATGAGCTCAGTATACAAATCCACTGGCGTTCCATCGTACCATGTTGCAATATCACATGTAACGACAGTTCCACGTCTGTTATGCTGCATTTCACGGCTCGCACATTTTTTTGACCATATATGAACACACTCCCAACCTTATTTCGTTGGGGGGGAGGGAGGCGAGGGTCTGTCTGAGACACTAGACAAGCAGAACAAGCGATCAAGGCGCAGAACACGTTGCACAATAAAATAGGGAGGTTCGGGGTTCGAATCACGTGCGGGGGGTAGTGCGAAATGACAGGTTTTTCTTACTCAGGATAGTGTTTGTGCTCTGGCAGGACTACACTGATGGTGACGGCTAAGGCGGCCATGTCAAGTCTCTATTTCGTCCCTACTTCTATTTTGCTTACGTAATCCAGAACTCCCGAGTCCCACGTGAGCGTCAGTTCGATTCCAGCGTATACCCTAATTTATGAGCACAATAAATATGGCCACAACCATAGACCACAGAATAGGAGGTTGCAACGGACATTGACTGCGGAATGAAACTTACCCTATCTGTATGTCATAGACGGAGCTGATAACCGATATTATCTGAAAATCCGATTGCGTCACTTTTGCGGGGCAGCCGTGTGTATGCACGGAGGAGATGTGTGTATGTACTTACTCTTACTACAGGACCAGTTTTCTACGTACAGTAGAACCACCAAAACCATCGTTCTTATGAACACATCTGATGACGCCTCACCACGTCGTAAAATAGTCTTGCAATCTCCCGAGTGGCGCCAGCCACATTTGCCCTCTATCTCTATGCAGGTTCGAGCATTTTTGAAGCGCGTGTGCGATGCCTATTTAATTAACCCACTCCCAACTCAAGTATTGCCATCAGATAACAACTTACACAAACGCACCAAATCGACACACACGACACAATGGATCACTCTCACCATATGATGGACCACAGCGGTCATGAAATGCCCATGCCCGATATGCCTGGCCACGACATGCCCGAAATGTGCAGCATGAACATGATTTTCAACTGGGACACAAAGGGCATGTGTGTGGTGTTTCCCTGGTGGCACGTCAAGACCCATCTGGGCATGATTCTGACCGTGGTTGCCGTGGTGATCATTTCCGCAGGATACGAATACGTGCGAAAGCTGTCACGAGACATTGATGCCGCCTTCAAGGGCTCTGGTGAGTATGACACATCTATCAACTTGCTCCTTCTTGGACAATACTTATACAGACTGTGATCTGGAACCGATTATTAATCCAGACGTTCGACCTTCCGACCAGAAAAAGATCAAAATCTACAAGTCCATCTTCTATGGATTCCAAGTTGGCTACAGCTTCTTGCTGATGTGAGTATGAGTGGGTGGGGTGTGGGGTGTTGTGGGGTGGTATTACGAGTAATGTGTTGGGTGGTGTGTCATGGGTGAGGAGTAAGGCAATCTTCTCCTGCTTACTAACTCAGGCTCGTCTTCATGACTTACAATGCTTGGCTTATGGCTGCAGTGGCAATTGGAGCTGGTGTTGGCTACTTCATCTGGGGTGGAGAGTCCAGTGAGCGAACCATGTCTTGCCATTGAGAAAGACCAAGTTGACTACCATAATAACGAATATAACGAATTGATTACACGTGACTACAGCTACGGAGATTACAACTTCTACGGGGATTCATTTTCAATCGTTCATTCAATAAATGCATATCTGAGTGCCTCAGTAGTACCCGTAGCTCATATATAGTAAGCTTAGTACTCCCAAGCGTCCTCGAGAATAGAGGTAAGAGCCTCTCGAACCTCAGCCTCCTCAACACCGTGGATACCGGGGGCGAGATCAAGAACTCGTCGCTGGGGAACAGCGCCGTCAACAAGAGCGGAAATGTCGCTTCGCTTGTAACCAAGAGCGCCAACACCTCGGGGCTGGTGCTTGAGCTTGGTGAACATGAACTCCTGGAGAGCCTCAGCAAGAACCTCACCAGCAGACTCTCGCTTGACGTTGGAAACATCAACACCAAACAGAGAAGCAGCCTTGAGATGTCGCTCGGGGTCGCTGGGGGCGGTGAACTTGAAGACGGAGGGAGCAGTGACAGCAACAGAGATACCGTGGGGAACCAGAGGGTGGTCAGTGTGGTAGTCGGGGTGGTAGTAAGAAGTGTTCATTCCAGAGATGGGGTAAGACAGACCGTGACAGATGTGGACACCGGCGTTTCCGAAACCAACACCAGCGAGGGTAGAGCCGAGAAGCATGTTGGAGTGAGCCTCCATGTCCTCAGGGTCGTTGCAAGATCGAGGAAGGTACTCAATGGCCATTCGCAGACCCTCAAGGGAGAAAATGTCGGCAATGGGGTTGGATCCCTGGTAAGCGGGTCGCAGGTTAGGGTTGGAGGGTCGGGGGGTTCGCTGCTGGTAGGGGATGGCGGTGTAAGACTCAAGAGAGTGGCACAGAACATCCAGACCAGAGGCGGCCTTGACCTGCTCGGGCATGGTGGCAGAGTTGAGAGGATCGACAATTCCAAGAAGGGGCTTCAGAGCACGGTTGGCAATACCAGTCTTGGCCTTTCGGGACACGAGATCGAAGATGGCAGTTCCAGTAGTCTCGGATCCGGTACCGGCAGTGGTGGGCACGGCGATCAGAGGCTTGAGCTCAATATCAATGGGCTGGGCCTTTCCGACGGGAGCGTTGACAAAGTCGAGCAGCTCGGCGTCGGGGAAGCACTGGTACAGGTTGGCCATCTTGGCAGTATCCATGACGGAGCCTCCACCAATGGCCAGGTAGGCTGCGGGCTGCTTGGCTCGGCCCCAGGCAATGGCATCGAGCACGGAGGGCTCCTTGGGCTCGACACACACGTCCGAGTAGAGGTCATATTTGATTCCGCACTTGTCGAGCGACTGCAATGCGGTTTTGACGGCGGCGGTGTCCAGCAGGTTCTTGTCGGTGAAAACGGCGACTCGGTCGATTCGCATGTTCTTGAAGTCGTAGCCCACCTCTGCGGTCACGCCGGGTCCGTAACGAATGTTGGATGCGGCCATCTGGAAGGCGTACTCGGTTTCCTTCTGATCATGGGCGTAGTTTCTGTGTCCCATACCCTTTGTCACCATGGGAGTAAAGGCCCGCTGGTAGGCTCCAAAGTTCTGTGAGTTGATGCCATTGACATCGAGTCCAGGAGGAGGGTTGGCCTGGATGGTTCGCAGCACGTTACGTGCCATGTTAGTTGACGTCTTGACCATGTTGTCTGTTTGTGTTGAATGACTCTGTGACGGTCGTGATCGGGGTTGTCAAGTCGTGTGTGGCTTTTCTCAGTGGTGGAGATCCCAAGCTTTATATATTGTTTTCAACCCAGGCACACAATAGACACAAACGCACTTTTGCTTAGGTTCTTGGTTTCGTGTCTCGACGCTCTCTCTCCCACTCTCACTCTGCGTTTTATGCGGGGAAGCTTATGCATCTAAGTTGTGGGGGAAGCTTAGTGTCTGCACGACGAGGGTATGGTTGAGTATGAAGTGGTAAAGTGTACCAACTGGATTTGATAAGAGAAGGGATAGTGCTTTCATCTGGCCGCGTAGTCATGGGTAAATATACTCCCAGGGTCTGTCTGTGTTACAATTACAAAGACCTTTAATCAACATAGTGTCTGGACTTCAAAGTTTCCTGAGCTAACTGAACACGAGAGCTGCTGCAGCTGACACTATGATTTTTACATTGTACGTAGTGTGGGGTACCGGTAGATAGTGCTCGTATCAGCACACCTCCAGGATGCTTGGGGACGCACAAGTCTGTATTGGTCGACCCGATATCTCCGTTGACATAGAGACTCATCCCCTTC
This sequence comes from Yarrowia galli, assembly GCA_900519055.1. NCBI lineage: Eukaryota > Fungi > Ascomycota > Dipodascomycetes > Dipodascales > Yarrowia > Yarrowia galli. The sequence goes on along the minus strand of ULGS01000005.1, from coordinate 2,478,638 downwards.
ACGGATCTTTCGGATAGTGGCGGCTAAACCTACATTCGGGCGGAAGGCTACTTTGGGAAGTGTAGTACAATGTGTGTGCTGTACCTCTGCACGACACCCCGGAACAGGGAAACGTGCTATGCAGATTGTTGAAGGTGGGGAGGGAAATGCGTACACGTGTCTCAATGGTTGATTTTCACAGTCACTTCTTTCACTTCGGTACAACGTCTGTAGTTGCTATTTCTCTCTACTTGGACGTCGGCGATTACCCTCGTGATCTACTTAGCCATTTACACTTTTATTAACTCCGACCTATTGATGGGGGGCTTTCGTGCGTGCTTGCATGAAAAATAGTCCCGAGGCTTGCAACTGCCGAAACCTCCAGTCTTCTGATCCTACAGTGTCAAAGGGGCGAGTTTCAAGCAATTGATGGGATACACCAACAGCCCTATCTTGTTCTGGGACATATTCAATGTATATCACTGCTTTGTCTTCTCCGTGAAAGCGCCGAACTGTACATCAGCCCACATTACCAGACTGCGCACATGCAAGGTCGCGTTTTAGCCGCCCAGTTATTGGCATTGGGCATTGGGAAGAAAAGTTGTTGAAAAGTGGGGGTGGCCCATAAAAAGAGAAGCTGGCGACAAAACACCAGAAATTCTCGAAGATGTGCATCACAGAGAGTTCAGTGACAGTGCTGAATAGGGTATACCGAGCCGCCAAAGCCGTTATCTATCTTCTGACGTGTTTGGTTGGTTGATTGTAGGGGCTGGGGCAGTCCTGAAGGAGGTCCTAATCGGCCCACACACACACTGTCGGAAACACAGCTTTTTCGTAAATAGGTTACCCTTCAAGGCACATAGTCCAGGTCTGCCCTTACATGTGTGCGTGGCGAGCTGTACACACCGATAACCGGTTTGGTAAGAGTGTTGTGGAACTTGGAGTCATTGAGCAGGTATAGACAAGTGTACTAATAAGCACGTAGTGGCTCATAGCACGGCTTCTGGGGGGAGGGGGGTCTGACAGGCTCTTAGGGATCTGTTAACGGAGCTATGATACTGTGTCAGAATTGTGAGACACTGTTTCAGATTGTGGGCCTTTTATCAGGGTTTGATTGGATTTTCTGTGTAATAATGGCTGAAAATTCTCATCAAATTGAGTAAAATGGGTCTTGACGTTGTTACGGAGGCAGCTTACAGTATGAGTACACAGAAGCATATCAGCTTATTGACTTCAGGTCTTGTATCATTTTTGATGGAGTTATCATGGCTTCTGTCTATTTTTCATTCCTAGACAGAGATACTCATACAGATTAGAGTCAAAGAACGTCACGAGCCACCTAACTTCAGTTTAACAGATTCAGTAGACTAATTGTAGCCTATTATGTAGCCTCCAAGCTTCCTTTACCAATTATCTCTATTGGCTCAGTTTTTGCACGCTCCACAATCACACGCTCAACCAGCCTCGTTTCGTGCGGCTCGGAAATTGTAATCTCTCAGCCCGTGCGGCTCGGAAACTCCAAAGGGGAGGATATTCGGGAGGGTCTACAAATGCTCTGAATGTGGCCTAAACTGGACCAGAATACTTTCATGCTGATAGGAAAAGTCCAACTCATAGCATGTTCATTGTCTTTACCACTTTTACACTACTCAAACACCCCATTATTCAACGTCATCTATGAATTAGGGTTGCGTTAGCGACCGCTGATAATTAATGAGCCGCACAGCTCACTCACCCACTCGCCTAACCACCCACATCACGACATTATACATGCAAGTTACACAGATCAAGGCGGACGCGATAAGGCGATCAGGATGATAGAAAAGGGGACCTGAGGGTCGGTGTTATCTCCATCGTCACACAAGCAGCCACCACAACCACCACTACAACCACCATCACTACAACTACCACCACCACCACAACAACAACAACAATGATGAAGGTCCTTCTTGTTCTCTACGATGCCGTCTGCCATGCCCAGAATGAGATAACAACATGTGATAACGCTTTGGAGGATGTAGAAATTAGGATTGGACTACCAGGTACAAAGTGTACACTGTTACATTAAGAAGGTCATGGAAGGTCATGGAAGGTCCCGGAAGTCTCTGAAATATCTTGTGAGGCCAAATAAGGTCGTGGAAGGTCATGGAAGCCCATGGAAGGTCATGCTGCCAATTAAGGACGTGGAATGTCATGGAATGTTATGGAAGGTCCTTGGATGTACCACCTTATTTTTTGAGGCTGGACAGGTCTTCATACTTGTACATACGACAAATCAAACGGGGCTGCATATTATCTAGCAGGGGATGTACAATGAAGTGATGCTAAGGACGGATATATGAGTGACTCGTGACTATCTGCTTTGTGATTTATCACACATGAACTTCAGCTGTTCCGCTATAGCAGACACTGAGGATGGCTGGTGAGGTTCTGCGATACCCCAGGCAACTTTGGATGCGACCGAGAGGTTTCCCACAAGATACCACTATTCATTATCTCTTTGGTTATACAGATGTGACAACGATTACTGGAGTCTATTTGAGGCCATAACGCCACTAAGTTGTGAGCAGTTCAGAAAATGGCCGTAACTGACACAGACTGTGGTTGAAGCCGATTGAGAGGCTGAAAAGGTCACGTGCGCGCGAAATGTTGATTCTGGTTAGGATTCTGAGTGTGCAGTTGATTTCAGAACTGTTCCAATGTCATTTTTTGACAGCCGATCTTTGTTCCCTTGGTCTGATCACCACAGCACGACTGAAGCATCAGGCAATGATAGAAGAGTGCCTGTGAAGCGAATGAACTCATGGAAACTAGTATGGAACGAATTCAGCAGCTCTTGGAAATGTAACAGTGAGTCTGTTTCGGCTTTTGAGATTTTATTGACCAAGTTACCTAAGTTTACTGACGATGACGGTACTAAATCTTCATAAGTGCGAAACTCGGCGAATCAATTCCAAATTGCAGTAGAAAGCAGTTGCTTCTAGTGGGGAAGCTGTGATATCATCGATAATATCATCGATAGTGTCGTATTTGGACTGTTATCGATTTTATTGGTGAAGTTTGACATCTGTGCCCAATGGACCTGATCGGAAAAGACGTTGAAACAGACCAATAAAATCCATTTCCATCAAGAGAGCTATCCATCAGATTCACCTGCTCAACAGCTTTCTAGCAGCTACTCTGAACTGCAGATCCCCTCTAAATCAATGCTGCTGCTGCAGAATCACCATCAGTAAGTCACGAAAAACACCCGCGCAGGCTGAAAAAAATCCAAAACACGGCTAGATGGTCTTGGTTGTCTTGTGGCTGGCTACAAGCCTCTACCTGATTCGCTTCTTCTGTCGTAGCGATTTTATTGGCGCTCTTCTAGCAGTTTCAGAACTTCACTTGAGTGAGGTAAAGATCAGACATCAGGAAAGTTCAAGAGCTGCAGTGAACTACATCTGTGGTGGTTTTGGCAGCTGTGGGAGACCTTTGAACATGTCGGGCTTGTTTGATGAACAGTGGAGTCCCCATAATATGCCCAAGCAATCCTCCTAGCCAAATAATAAAGTCGTTCCTGAGCTCTGAAAAAAATCAGAAACCCAGATGCGGAGGCACCGCTCTGATCGTACAGTGACTGCTCACATTTCAGAGACGAATCCCCGGTCTATTAAGTCAGCATTCGCTCTGTATCATCTGCGACATGCCAGCTTTGATGGATATATCATAGTATGGAGATTAACTGGTCACTAATGGAGATTGAATCTTTGAAACTACTCAGAATCATCACGTGTGCCACTGCACATCTATCGGTCCAGCAGCGAGATCGTTATCGTTACTTCTAGTCTTCGTTCTGCCGAAAACGTGTCGATGGATATGATCGTTTTTTCATGACAAAACTCTAACTGGATGATCAACTATTGTTACTCAGATACTTGGTTACATATCGTGCATAATTAATGCACTGGGAAAACAGCCCCACTCTGTTTGAACACAGCACCACTCTGTGTGCCGTCTTCCATCAACCAATCCATCATGATGCCATCCACTCAGGGGCAATAGAAGCGCCATTTTTGATTCAACAGGTCTCGCAGACAACAACGTGACACTACCTTTGACGACATTCGATCTACGAGCTGTTCTTTGCTTGGGTGCACCAACCATTGCACTCAAACACAAACATCCACGTTACTGGATACCACAACAAGACGCCTGTCTTACGAATGTGATCACGAGATACCCACGATAACACAAAGGGACACCATATCCTCACTATGTCGAGTCTTTTTTTGATCTCAGACATCCAAGTTCTTGCTGATACCCATTATTTAGCATCCTGCCCTTCAAGTCAGATAACAGAGACCAACAGTGCGGTTTTAGGCGGATCAACGACACGTTGAACAGCATTAGTGCTAGAATCGCGCTCTATTTTTCAGCCGATGCTGTTTCTTGACGTTGCACCACATGAATTAGCTCAACATACCTGTCAAATCTCAGCGTCTAAATTCTTAAATTCCGTGCTGGTGAGCCAAAAAAAATCGTTAGCCCATGGGGACTGCTATTAGTACAAGCCGAAAGCCCGTTACTCCCCAAAATTTCACTCTCCCAGACAATCCAGGTTTTATTAATCAGCTTACCACGAATCCTGGATGACTTTGATGATGAATCTCTCTCAGCGCGAAACTGGCCGAATAAAATCCAAACTACAGCCGAATGCATACAGTCTTGCTTGGATAGCGATTCTGATGAGTATCCGGCGCTCTGAGCGTGTCTGCGATTTTATTGACGTCTTTTCGACCCATCTCAAAATAAAGAAAATCATCAGACACGCAGAGAATAGCCAATAAAATCTGATCAACGTGATAAAGCTACTCGATAGATTCCTCTGCTCAATAGGTACCCAACTGATCACTCAATTCTGTCGATCTTTGTAATATTCGCCTCCCTACTCCTTATTCTCCATCTGTGAGTCACGAAAAATCACCCGCGCTGGATGAAAAAAAATCCAAAAACGAGCCTAGTTGGCTATGTTGTCTTGTCGCTAGTCCTTGTTAGTCTATCGGATCTTCTTTTAAAGTCATGGGGATTTTATTGGTGCTCTCCACCCAAGTCAAGGCTTGACGTGAGGGGCGCATAGATGATAAGGTGGTGGACATCTCAGAGCTGTTCTAATCACAGCTGATTTGGAGGTGACAACTTCAGGGAGCTCTGAAGTCTCATTAATCGTTGATTGAACACCATACAACCATGTACCATGTTTACACGTCGGCTTACGAGTTACCTTCATTTTGAGGTTTGGATGTCCCCTGAACTCTCCAGCTGGTCTTCTAGAAGTACAAATAGCTGTTAGTTGAATGGTCGTCACTCAAGGTGTCTTGTGCTTTCATTTCTTTGTGATAGTTCAAATATTGGCGTTGAGCGACTGGATTGCCTGAAATGTCGGTGAGGCTGCCGAAATCACCCATCATTGTAGATTTGACACTCAAGCAAAACTTCAGGGAAACCGATTTCGGTACACAAGTAAGGGGGAGTAAAAATAACATAATGAGACACTACTTGCTCTAAAATCGTCAAAACTGGAGGACTTTTTAAATTTCCGATGGGCATTTTTCGAGAACCTGAGAGGTAGCCACGAAAACTGGTTTCATTTGGCGAAAAGAGGTCGGATTCGCAGAAAATTTGAACCACATAGAATTACGGCCTAGATGAGTCGGAAGACATCATCAGTCACGTGATTTCTATCTTACCTGCAGGCTGAAGTGTGAATAACCAGTGATATGTGCTGTTATCGATTACGATCCTCGGACAACGTCAAATACAGCTGAGCTGCTTTTCATTGGATAGATTGTAAGTCTCTATACGTGGTGGTACCACTCATGCCTCACTATCATGAAAAATGCGGGTTTTGCAGCCCAAAAACGACAGCCATTGAAAAATCTCTGTTTTTTCAAGTTTGTGGCTCGAGCAAAGCATTTTTCTTGCTGAAACTGGGCCCAATTTGTTGCCCCAGTAGCTCTGCATCTATTGCGGGTTCACCAAAACCTCCTTCACTATTTTTGAAGGAGCTAGAACGGAAACCCCTGGTTTGGCGTAAACGGAACGGATTTCACGTGACTTCAATAACCTTAACCTTATTCTGGGAGATTTACCTCATTGGGACCGTTGAAGGTTAATGACGTCACTGACACATCGACGCACCTTTACCAACCAGTCCATCATGATGGCATTCACAGAACCTGCCACAAGCACCTAAATAAGACAAACATGCTTGAGGTGACATACCCCGTTGCGAGAACCTCATCTGATAGTTTGCTCTGAAGATAATCATTCCTGCGACGATTTCTGACCTTACCACCACTCACAACGGGGAGTAGAGCACTGACATTGACGATAAACAGAAGTACTGTTCATTTGAAGCTTGTTTGCTCAACAATCAATACCACTCTAAGAAAGCTGTATTTAACTTCGTTGACCCGATATCGTTCCACCCTGCAAACATGCATTTGAAATACGAGTCAACCTGATGACGGGGCATTTTCTGGAGCTGAATGCTTAATGTATCAAAAGAAACGCACAATCTAGCTGAATCCATAATCTCTACCACTCAAAGTATCTCCAGTACCATTTTCTTTGCCATCGCTCCGTTATTATCTGTGCATGGTAGTTTTGTCGATACCATTGTTCGAGAGTACTAAAATGACTGATATCGAGGATTTGACGTTAAAGAAAGCGACCAGGAGTAACAGGCTTGAAGTGTCATCTAAAATGGAACAAAAGTAACACACTGAAACGTCTCTCGTTCGGATATAGCCCAAAATGAGGGAGTTTTTTTTTTTGACACGCGTTTTCCAGATTTTAAAAACGGTAAACAAAAACGGCTGTCAAATCATGTACAGTAGTCATATTTGCGTGGAGTCTTCAGCCCTGTATATGTTGTTGTCTGGAGTGAGTGATGATATCACTGGTCACGTGATTTGATTGCTGCCAGTTGGCTGAGATGAGTAAATCCAGCGTTTTGGGGCACGAGAGATATCGATACTGAAAAGTTGTTCAAATTGAGTGATTCCTTCTCAGATAGATAGAACTACACCTCTTACACATAGTGAACGTGTCCACACCTCTATAACAATACTATCGTTGCTGTGTCAGGTGCTTATAGTAAGTTTTAGGAAAAATGCTGTTATTTTCAATTCTCTAAGCGACCAGAGCAGCTTTTTCAATGAAACTAGTGTCATTATGTTCCCCTTTTATTGATGCATTGCATGGTTTTTCAAATAAATCACCATCATCATTACTAACCGAGTTAGACCGAAAACCCCTGTTAGGTGGTGAGCTCTAAATTAGAAAATGAACGATATCGTAGATTTG
>ULGS01000005.1:2444384-2469000 GCA_900519055.1 Yarrowia galli | reverse complement strand
TTGACACGCGTTTTCCAGATTTTAAAAACGGTAAACAAAAACGGCTGTCAAATCATGTACAGTAGTCATATTTGCGTGGAGTCTTCAGCCCTGTATATGTTGTTGTCTGGAGTAAGTGATGATATCACTGGTCACGTGATTTGATTGCTGCCAGTTGGCTGAGATGAGTAAATCCAGCGTTTTGGGGCACGAGAGATATCGATACTGAAAAGTTGTTCAAATTGAGTGATTCCTTCTCAGATAAATAGAACTACACCTCTTACACATAGTGAACGTGTCCACACCTCTATAACAATACTATTCGTTGCTGTGCAGGTGCTTATAGTAAGTTTTGGAAAAAATGCTGTTATTTTCAATTCTCTAAGCGACCAGAGCAGCTTTTTCAATGAAACTAGTGTCATTATGTTCCCCTTTTATTGATGCATTGCATGGTTTTTCAAATAAATCACCATCATCATTACTAACCGAGTTAGACCGAAAACCCCTGTTAGGTGGTGAGCTCTAAATTAGAAAATGAACGATATCGTAGATTTGACGTTAAAGAAAGCGACGAGGAGTAACAAGCTTGAGGTACCATCTAAAATGGAACAAAAGTAACACACTGAAACGTCTCTCGTTCGGATATAGCCCAAAATGAGGGAGTTTTTTTTTTTTGACACGCGTTTTCCAAATTTTAAAAATGGTAAACAAAAACGGCTGTCAAATCATGTACAGTAGTCATATTTGCGTGGAGTCTTCACCCCTGTATATGTTGTTGTCTGGAGTAAGTGATGATATCACTGGTCACGTGACTTGATTGCTCACAGTTGGCTGAGATGGGTTAACCAGTGTTTGGGGGAACGAGAGAAAATGATACTGAAAAGCTGTTCAAATTGACTGACTACTCTTTTGATAGATAGAACTACACCTCTTACACATAGTGAACGTGCTCACACCTCTATAACAATACTATTCGTTGCTGTGCAGGTGCTTATAGTAAGTTTTGGAAAAAACGCTGTTATTTTCAATTTTCTAGGCGACCAGAGCAGCTTTTTCAATAAAACTAGCGTCAATATGTTCCCCTTACGTTGATGCATTGTATCGTTTTCCACATAGTTCTCCATCGTCATTATTAACAGCGTTAGATCGAAAACCCCTGATAGGAGATGAGCTCAAAATTACTTAGCCTTTCTGAACTAATATTCCTGCATGGTCCCAACTAAATAGTTGCCTTCCTGTCATGCATAAAAAACGCACTGTGATGCATAAAAAACGCATTACCATGCATAAAATATGCACTGGATATAGTTAATACATTACAGTAGTAGCAACCTCAGGTCTTGACAGAGATGAACAGTTGAAATACGGCTTTGTAAGTAGTACTACTAGATTGCTAGAGTCTCATATTGTCCAGTCATCTACCTTTGATGTTATTCGGATGGATACTTGAAGAGATGGGCGCGTCAGGATTAGACTACACAGTGTACACTGTTACATTAAGAAGGTCATGGAAGGTCATGGAAGGTCTCGGAAGGCTCTCAAATATCCTGTAGGGCCAAATAAGGTCATGGAAGGCCATGGAAGGTCATGGAAGGTCATGAGGCCAAATAAGGACAGGAAAGGTCATGGGGCCAAATAAGGTCGTGGAAGGTCGTGGAAGGTCATGGAAGGTCACGAGGCCAAATAGGGTAGTAGAATGTCATGGAATGTTATGGAAGGTCATTGGATTTACCACCTTAATCCTTTGAGGCTGGATAAGTCATGGTACAAGTACATTCGACCAGTCAAGGGGAGGTGCATATTATCTAGCAGGGGATATACAATGTTGAGAGTGGTACTATTCGAGAGTTCTAGTCCAGGTGAGTACGAGTACAGTAATGCGTGTTACTTCTAAAGCGCTTTGAAGTGTGCCCTTGCGCGTGCGGCTCATTAATTGTTGCTGTCCATTGGGGGGGCGTCTCTAACTCAACCAGTATTGAAGATGGGTGTACTGGACGAGTCGTAAGGATCCAGACTGTCGCCCAGAACGCGTTTCGAGGCGAGACAACGACATTTCATGATAAGTTCAAAATCGGCCAACTCGCCTGACCCCCTAGTCAGGAAAATGTAGCAAAACTGACCATTTCCGACCTGCTGACTAATCACATTTTATGCAAATACTGGTCCAGGCGCAATAAAAGTTACACCATATGAAACTTCAGAGTGTGGCCGTTACAACTGTACCATACCCTTACCTACCCGTCGTCTTCAATGTGGTGTTATCCTCGAACAAAGTTGCGCTTTCAAAAGTTTACTTCGAGTTTGGCTATTTTGGACAGATCTCAAAATGGGACATGTCGAGGAATACTGATGCTGGGATGAAACCACCAATCCTATAAAAAGTTTTACAAATTGTACGAGTAGAACTACATCAGAACATCATGAAATTTGGAAATGTCTCCTTAATATGATTCAAGAGGTTCATTGGAATTGTAAAATCATCGGCATCACGAATTTGCCGTTTTCAATGCAATCTGGTATCTAATTTCAAGTCAAATGACCACTCAAACACACCCCATAATGGTGACGACATCAATTATGCAGGGCTTCCATTTGAGTTTCACTAAACTCTAATTACCTAATTAGGAAATTATTAGTGAGTTCGTCTGTTGTATTTCATGTTTTATGTAGAGTTGTGAGTGAGACTTAGACTATAACAGAGCTGTTCCACCAGAATAACCAGTTCTGGCTAAGTAAAGAGCCATATGACACATTTCGATTAGTCAGATGACTTAGTGAAAATATTAATGCACCTCTGAACTCTATTTGTGTAACTGAGCTGGTTCGATACTGACCATTACTAATTATCTGGTACAGAGCTCTTAACAACAAACCACTTTAGCAGTGATGTTGAGAAGAAACTGGGGAGCATTGATGTATACTTTACATCTTGTTCGGACAACTATACAACAAGATAGGGCAGAAACTATACATAACCTTGAGCACCCTGCTTTACAGCTCCCATAGAGTCCGAATCGAGATTAGAAAGTCGGATTCGAGATCTTCAGAGTCTGAGCTTTCGTTTGGAAGTACTCTCGCTTAGTTCCGAGGTGTATATGTGTCTGGAAATCACCTTGCTGACTACTTTGTATACCCACCTTAAAATGGAAGAACTGATTTTGATTATTAGCTACAGCCTCAAATACCGACACCACTTTGCAACCTGGCATTATAGACTGAAGATGGGTCAAGCCAACTTGCTAGTTCTGGACATTTCTGAAAAGGTCAGGATAAAGCCTAAGAAAATGTTCTGTATGAGAGTATAGATGCCCAGGAGTTCTCTGATGTATCTCTTCTATCACAGCGATTACTAATATGCTGCTTTTATAAGAGTTTGCAGCTTCATTTCAGGGGTTACCCGGCCTCTAAGATATGACGATAGAGGCGGTAATGACTGAATAAGAGCGTTTGGGGGAATAAAAAACATACTACGATATTATAAAGACCCCCCTTTTTCATCAGATACCCCTTTCAAGCGCCCTGGTTAACATTCTTCTAAAACGTCCAGAATCATGGATTTCTCCTGACCCCCACCCCGGGGAAATCGTCAGATTTGGCTGTTTTTATCACCAGGGGTCGAATTCTATCTCGCCGAGTAACAGCTCTATAGAGAAGCTAATACTACCAAAAGATACCCCAGAGTTCAAGAAGTACAACAGTGTAAATTTTTTTCAGATCAGAGCACTACAACATGTTCAAATACACCAGCCAATTTCGAAACACCCCAGATTCGATGATTTTTAGAGATGGATGGCCCATTTTCGCCAGTCTCGAAACCTTAATCTCGAGATTTGACCCAAGGTCTCAACTCAGCTCAACTTTTGAGAAAAACATGACAAATCTAGAATCCATCAAAAGCACATTCAAGTGAAAGCCCAGGGTCTGAATGTCCCGAATCCGCCTTTCAAATCCCAATTTGGATTCTATCCAAGCTGTTTGGCGAGATCTAGGGTTTGATACAGTACTGGCCATAAATCCATATCTAGAAGTCCAAATGAGAATTTAAGTACATCTGGAGGACACTCCATCCTCTTCTCTATAGTCTGTTCAAGCTGGATTATCATTAGCAGCTCTTTAGCTGTTGTTAAGAGCGAAATGGTGGTATCTCGTAATACTTCCATATTAGGAAGGTATATACGAGAAACCTTAAAATACGCATGATGACGTCATCAAAATAGACAACTTCAACTGGTTGTATGACCCCGAAATAAAATTCAAATCGACTAGAGAATGGTATTTTCGGAGTGCTGGCACTCAGGCGAATCGAATGGACCCACAAAAGTTTTTTCTCAGATTTCTCAGTTTTCATTTCCTATCTCGAGGTTTGGGGTTTTGAGGCCAAGTTGGACGATTAGAGTTTTTCCGACACATCCAATTTTGAAAAATGTCCAAAAAGGCCAAACTCGAGGTAAAGTTTTCAAAATGAGATTTCGTTGGAGGATAGAACCACATTAGAGGCGACGGGTAGATAAGTGGATTGTACCATTCTGTTGGCCCTGCTCTGAAGTTACATGTGGTGCCATTATAATTGAGCCTAGGCCGTTATTAGCGAAAAATGTGATTAGTCAGCAAGTCAGAAATGGCCAGTTTTGCTACATTTTCCCGTGTATGGATCAGGCGAATTGGCCGATTTTGAACTTTTTGAAAAATGTCGTTATTCCTCTCCAAAAAGCAATTGAAATCATAGTACTGATCCCTACGAGTTCGCTGGTTCATTTATTTCTATGATATCTTGACAGGAGCTCTGCCAGCACGAAGTTCAAGTTCCATTTTAGGGGTTACCCGGCCTTTGAGAAACAGTGATGGTGGTAGAAATCGCTGGGGATCAGTGTTGAGGAGATAGTAGGCGGTTGATTTGAATCTCTGGGACTCTGCGTTCAATCTGATACACTGTCTCGTTGAAATTCAGGGTCTAGATTGTCTCGAGTGACCACAACCATGTTACTCCATAGTTACTTAGATTTGTTAGCCCTAGGGACTTCAATTACTTACCTATTTACTTAAGCTCATACTAGATTTCTCGAATCTCTTCTTAGTGATGTAAAGGGAAGGGAGATTAGCCACTTGACTGTTGACTGGGTACAGGTCAGAGAGTATAAGATCTGCTAGAGGATTAGCACCCAGCTATGAGTCCAAACCGGTGTCCTAAAGCCGAGCCTCGTTCTGCTTGTCATGTCGGTTCCAAGACTCCTTGACTAGGGCACGAAACTCCTCCATAGCTTTGTAGGAGTCACCAGACGCGTCAATAATTGATACCAGCTTACTACCTAGTCCCGGTACCTTGAGATGGCCCTGTAGCTGTTCAATCAGAGACACAGCCCGGTGACGTGAGTCTGTGACCAGCAGGAGCCAAGACCGAACGTAGAGCCACTCCGCTACATCTCCATAGTTACCAGGGGCAGTGGTTGTGTTAGGAGTGTAGTCTACGCGGATATGGTCCGCTTTGTGTAGGTACAAGTTCCGTAACAGGGTCAGACGGATGTCTGTCCAGGAACGTCTTTGTGCGAGGGACTGCCCAGAGAACTTGAGACGCACAGGCATCATTGCATTGACCTCGCTCCACAATGCTGTTACTGTGAGACCGTCACTGTTGTGGTAGTTAGCGACCCATCTATCAACAGTAAGGTCGAGATGGTACAGCCATTGGATTAGCTGCCAAGCGAAGCGAGGGTTGGATGACACCAGAGGAGGAGGTTTTCGCTTGAGGAAGTCAACGAAGACTCGCTTGAGATTGTCACGGTCTTCATGGGTGAATTTGGAGATGGAGAGCGGGTCGACATCAGAACGAAGGTTCAACAGGTTGGTGATCTGTGCTTCACGGAAGAAGGTGAAGATAGGCTCTGAACCTGCAACCTCATAGAGGAGGTTGTCAGTCGTAGTGTAGAGTGGGTAGTTGATGGTACATCTGTTAACTGCGCTGAATGTTGAGAGGCCATCAACCCAACCAATGCAACTAGTCACGTGTTCGTACTATTCGCGGCACTAGTGTTATTTGCACCATGCGCGAAGCACACGCGCCCTATTGTGTCTTGGGGGGGGGTTACCCTGCCTGGCCACTTTGGACTTGTTATGATCAGGCGCAAGTCGCAAAACCTTAAATCGGCTGCCATAAACTACCTGGTTTAATCGCGCAAACACCCTGTAACGTGTTGTGTCCGTACATTTAAGTGAAGGGTGCATCGCAAGTGGTCATGTTGGAGATGCCTGTTTGTGTTTGATGGCGATTATGCAGGGGATAGATGAGATTGAACCTTGGTCGTGGGTTAGTGTGAATCTTATCGGTGTTGGAAGAGGCGAGGGTTATGAGTGGAAGAGTGCCATGGGGGGTTACAGGAGTGACTGGGGGCTCTTTCAGAGATTTGTCTTCTGGGGGTTCTGCCTTGTCGCGGGCTCATACGGTTACTGCACTTGTTCTACTCTCTATCAGCTCTACTTGTACATCTTCTGTAGCTGGAATCCAGTTCATTGTCATCAAGCTTGTCATCACGGGTTCCCCCATCCCAGCTCAAGATAAAAGAGAAGATGACTTTGAAGGCTCCGGAGACCCGTCCACCTGTATCTTACTCAGGCCATCCGCAACGGTGATCTGTCTCGGTGGCTCTGTTCTTTGTGTGGACATATGCAGCCCCCGATGTCGGGTAAAAACACGCAGACCTTATCGGTATCCTTGATATACGAGTAGTGCTCTGTCTGTGTGTTGCTGTTCTCAATGAGCCGCTATTAGTATCGCAGGAACTGCTTTTCTGGTACAAGTAGCGTATGAGTCTCTCAGCAAACAACTCCCAGTGATTCGAGGCTTTGCCATTCTTTTCCAACTGCAGGGTATTAATAACCTGATACTTGAGTTGAAGAGTTTGCAGGCTTGAGCCAACCGGCCATCTAATGACTCTTCTTCGGTTCAAACACGGTTTGTGTGTATTCTTCTCTAGCGGTAGGCGTTCGGCGGTTTTGATAGGTGATCCTGCGATCATCCATTCGGGGCTCTGGTGTAGGCCATACGATGAACTAGGTGGGGGATGCAGGTATCTCGAAATAGTCTCCAGCTCACTTTGAGCTTGAACGGCTATGATATGTCTCTCTTGCAGTATCTCCAGTTCGATGTGTGTAGCTCTGGGTGGGTCACGGAACGTCTTAGTCTGGACAAGCCCCACACCGAATGAGCCCACAAGGGTCACGGAAGTGCATGCTCTGAGCAGACGAACAGTCCTATCCCACTATCTCTGACACAGATAGCCATAAAAAGCTGACTGGCGAACTACTGTAGAGCTCTTCTCTCTACTACCCCCCCCCCCCCCTACCCATGTGCACCAAAGCTGCACCAGTGGCAATACGGTGCAGATCATCCCCCTCATTCTGACCCCTGCAGTGCCGAACCTGAAAACGAGCCAGGACAAATGCGACGTCTCACCAGCAACCAACCATCCAGCCAATCACTATGCTTTCTCAACTTGTACTGCTACAGCTAACCGCTCTCGTTGCAACCGCTTCTGCTGTTGGTATCCCTGTCAATGTTCTTGTTGGCAAGGACCTTGGGGATGAAGACGACGACAAGGGAACACGCTGCTGGAGCCCAGAAAAGGTGGAAGAAAGTAAACGGAATGAAGAGCAGTTCTGGAAGGATCAGTCGCGGATTGCAGAAGACCCACGATGGTCGACAGCGTGGGATTTCTACTTTGCGACTGCTCGCACCACCGACTTGTCCCAGGAAGACATGTCCAGTTTCATGGCTCTGGAGTCGTCAATGATG
Source organism: Yarrowia galli (assembly GCA_900519055.1). NCBI lineage: Eukaryota > Fungi > Ascomycota > Dipodascomycetes > Dipodascales > Yarrowia > Yarrowia galli. Next base: position 2,461,235 of record ULGS01000005.1, on the reverse strand, counting down.
CTGGAGTACCACTCCACCAATCCCTATTTCTGGACATACACGAGTTTTCGCCAGTCGGACGAGACTAACTGTGGAGATGAAGGGAAACACGCAGAAACTAGAATCAGAGATGAGACCGCTACGCCACCTAAAGGTCAGGGTGCTTCCGCGCTTTCTTCGACAACCAAGACGGCTTCCGGGCTGGCCTTGGCTACCTCTGTTTCTTCAAAGGTGTCTTCAGACTCGGCCGTTGCTTCAGCCATTGCCACGGCCAACGCTGGAGCCTCCAACAATGTTTTCAAGACCTACGCTGCCGCTGCGCTTGTTGCTGTTGCTCTTCTTTAGTTGACCAAATCTTTCGGGCAGTACTGTACCTTCTTGTCGTCCTCTGTATGTGTAATGCGGTTTATCACGAGGACACACGTAGGTTGAGTTGTGTACAGTACTTGTGCGGGTATCTTGGTATGGTGCGATGTCACCAACGAACTTCTACCACTTCTACAGTACAGTACGACACCATCACGATACATTTTCAAAACATCAATCTCTAATGATCTATTCTATTCTATAAATAAGTTAGTTGGGGGGGGTCTATCTATGCTGTACTTGTATGTGGTCTGGTCTATCTCACAACAAACGACTCAACGTCAACACCGTCATCTCCGACAAATCGGACATACAGGTACTTGGCGGAAATTGCCTCGTTGAATCGGATAGTGAGCTCTCGGGGAGCCTTGGTCTCATCAATTCCCACCTGAGGAATTCCTGCCAACGCCAAAGGAGTGAGTTGTCCAGTAGGCTTCCATCTGCCACAGACATTGGTAGGCACGGTCTTTGTACTGCTTCCAAGAGTGTAGGTAGCCTCGAGGGAGTCGTCCATTACTGAGCTTGTCTGAACACGGGCTCGAGAAACAAGCTCTCCTTCAAAGTGAGGGTCCATGGCTGACCATCCTCCGCTCTTGGTTCCGTACATTTGCAGTTGCGAGTTGTCTGTGAGGGCGAATCTGTTGGCGAATCCGGCAAAGTTACTGTTTTCGGTGGCGGTGACTTCGGGAGTGATGGCCTCGACGGTGTTGCCACCCATGAAGATACGGCCAATGGAAGATGCAGAAGAGTCTTGTCTAGTGGCGAAAAACTGCTCGACTCGCTTTTTGGTATCGTCGAACGAAACGTCACAGGGAGGGTTGAGCGCAAAAACGGCAACGTACCTTGCGGGAGAAGTGAACTTGTTGGCGGAGGGAGCCACGATCTTAACCTCCTTGATGCTGGGAGCTCCGAGGAATCCACCCTGGGTAGTGTGCTCGGTTTCAAACAGAAAGTCGTGTACATTGTCGAGAGACGAGAAAACGGTGTCGTTCTTCTGGGTGACTGTTTCGGGAGTGCCTTCGAACTCGGCTTTGGTCATGCCCACCCGTTTGAGAGGCAGGGTGGATCGTTTCAGTTTCTTGGAGGGGGGTGCTCGAAACTCGGGAGCATCTTCATGGCTAAAGAACTCGGAGTAAAAGGCGTCGGAAGAAAGACATGCGGGTTCAAAGACTTCCTCCTCCTCCTCCTCGTCGAGACCGAAATCGGGGACCTCAAAGGGCACGTCGACCAGAGGCCCGAATTTGGGCGAACAGGCTAACGAACAAGCGACACTACCGGCTAGCGATGGAGCGGCCGAGTCGTAGATGACCGAGGTGGATCGCGAAGGAGGAGCCAGCTTTCGCTGACCGGGGGCGGCGTATTTGCTGGTGGTATTTTCCTTTCGCATTTTGGTTGTGTATGAATGGAAGAAGAGTGTGGTGATGCCGAATTTACGCGGACATGCTCATTGTATATATTCAATTTCACACAGTGCAGAGCGTTCGCTTCTTCCTATCTGTAACTCTAAAATGCGCCAACGTTAAACCACCCTGTGACGTCACGTCAGAGAGCTTGGGAAGAGCTTTTTCAGCGCACGGAAGTCCCAATTGGGAAGCCGTAAGGTTTTCCTCGAGACCGAGAAAGAGGGACCAGACTTGTGATTAACGCGATAAAACCTGAAGTTACGACAGAAAGAGAGGGTCGTGCGTGTGATACGAGTGATATTAAATGTTGCCTTTGAAGAATCTTTCTTCTGCGCCTTCTCGGCCCTCCATCTCCATATATACAATCCTCGCTGCATGTTGCTCTGTCTAAACACATGCCCCTGAATTAAAGGCATCCCACCTTGCACAGTGAGACATCTGAAAGTTGCCAAGCGAGAGCGAGAAAAAAGAAAGTGGACAATGGACAATAACAGACTGTTCGCGCGTTACGTCATGGCGATTACCAGTGGTGTGAGAGGTTTGAGAAGTGAGAAGTGGAGTGTCTCAGGGAGTGGAGGGGGAGGGTAAACAAAACGTATCCGCCCCCCTCCAACACCTCCACCCATATTAAACCCTCCCCCCTTGTCACCTTGTCACCTTGTCATCACCCTTCGCCACTTTCGCTCCATGTCTCTCTTTAGTGCCTCTTTCGAATCGAAAACATTTCCTAAACGCTTGGGAGCTTGAATGCTTGAACGCTTGAACGCTCTTCTGTTGATGTCTTGCTGTTGGTGGACTTGCTGTGGCAGCACATCCGTGCATCTCTGGTGAGCCCATACGCATCTACAGTGTGTACGAAGTACGATACGATACACCTCCCTGACTCTACGTAGACGAAATAGACAGCCGAAGATATTCCTCTGCTCGTACTGTACCAACCACATCCCAACACCTCTGAGCTCAAACCTCACCGACTGACGTCATGGCAGACTGTATTTACACTGTTTAAACGGATTGGGAGATTCACGTCATAACGCCGACCATAACTCCGAACTCCGATGAACACTTATACGGTACTGTACAAGTATGCTCATCCTCCGATCTGAACCAAACGAGTATTCCGGCTGAGACTTGGTTGCCAAGCAACCTGACGTGACTCATGACTCAAACAATCTCGGGCTTGGCCTTTGAAATCACTCCATAGCTTTGTCGGAGATTGCTTTGCTCTTTCAACATGTCTTACACCTTATCCCTTCCGGCGTGGGAGTACGAGTACAAGTACACAGCATGTGAAGGCATTGTGGTGGAGGTGATGGGTGCAAGTACAGTAGCAGCGGGATATATGATAACTGAGGGGTGGTGTATTTGGTTTGTGTGTGTTGAAACCCGTGTAATCACTCCACTATGAACCTCAATAGCCAGTTACACTCTTGCTGACCACGCCCAGCCCTTTGCTCAAACTCTCTGTCATGTCACTTGAACAACGATGATCACGTCGTAAAGACGATTTAAAACATGCGATCCAGTGCGCAACACCAGCTCTGCCAAGGTGGGGCGATAAGGCGGGGCAAGAGACAGGTCCTACTGTACGAGTACGTGTACACCGGAACGTACCACTAGCCTGATGCCCTATTCTCAAACAGGCTATAGCTAGTACAGGTCGCGTACAAGAGTCACGTGAACCGACCAGAGCAGACAGAAGTTACTGATGACGGCCACCGTGAACGCATGGTCATCACGTGAACGATCGATCCTGTCAACAGACATCGCAGCTTTCTGACCCTCCTCCGAATCGAACACACAAACACACCTTACCATGGTGCATCTCTCATGCAGGATAATTTCAACTCGTCATTAACGCGTAATAAAGCCTAGTGATTAGCGTCGTCACACAAAACACGAAAACACAAACATGTCGGTGCCAGCAGAACAACTGGAGACGTTTCTGCCGTCGGAGCTGCATTTTCTCGCGGAGAATGAAACCATTGAAATTCTGCCGCGCCGGGCCGGAGAAGCCATCAAACTGGCAGGCACAGATCTACCTGTCATGCATCCTCTTCGAAAACAGAGAATGCCCATCTGGATGGCCATCACGCTCAAGAAACAGCAGCGGTGTCAACTGATCCCACCGGACTGGATGGATGAGAGCAACTTGCGTCGAATCTTGGCCTTTGAGCACGCCAATCCTACAGCCTTCTCCAACGTTGATTTCCACTGGTTGGAGATTGCCCAGATTGTGCTTACCACTGCTCCGGATGACCTCACGTCGCCGCCACAAGTGATCCGAAACCTCGTACGAGATATACGAGAGGTGCGCGAACAGAAAAGTCGACAGGGTATGAAGGAAGTCAACGAGAACATGTTACAAATGGACCGGCTAGGAGCTCTGGAGATCAACGAGATGAGACCGTTTGTGGTGGAAGGAATGGAGGAGATGATCAAGATCAGAAAGGCGGGCAAAAAGGAGGATCCTATCATTTACTCGGAAAGTGACAATCCCGAAGACGACGAGGATGACGAACCTACATATGGACATGAAGATGAGTCTATGGCAGTTCACTCCTCACAGCTAGACTCTTCGTTGCGATACGGTCAATCAGCAGACACTTCGGAACGACGGCGAGATCTGGCTCAATGGGACGATAACGTTCAGCGAGATGGGTTTGAGGATGAGGGTTATCCACAGGAGGCGTATGAGTAGCTAGTCGTCTGCTTGCATTACAGCCAAGTAGCCAAGTAGCCAAGTAGCCACTCTTCAGTATGTACACTAATGAATATATTTATTGTAAGCGAGTGATCAGTGGTACAAGAAACGACCAGAACAGTACCGGTGTTATACTTGAAGCGACTACAGTACTGTTACTAATGTGTAGATCTAAGCGTGATGATGTGTGCTAAAGTGGCTAAAGTCAGAAACCAAAGAAACGAGATCTCTGTCTTTGGAACTGATTTGAAACTGATGAGTACAGCGCAGTATTCGTACTCGTACCCCTTCCACCACCTCTGGGCTCATGAAAAAGAATCGTATTAACGTTGCTAGAATTGCTTGAGTTGCTTACCGGTAGCTAAACTAAACGTCAACCTCGGTAACCTTGACCTCCTTGAAGGTGACGAGCAGAAGAGCAATCTCCTGGTTCTCGATGAACTGCTTGGCGTCGGGGTTAGCCTTCTCATGCTTGGCAAGGTACTTTTTGGCCTCGTCCAGATCCTCCACCACTCGTGCCGATCCATTGAGAGTCACACTCATGGAGCTCACCTCGTTCTGGTTGATGTTCTGCAGCAGCTCCAGCAGAGAGGGCTCCAGGCCGCCCACAACCCGCGATCGGGCAGTCACCCAATCGTGCACCAGAACGGACACTAATGGGTTTTGCGACAGATTGACATATGTGGTAGAAGACTTTCGAGTGGTCAACACAATGGCCTGCTCGTCAGCAATGTAGGTGTAGTTCATGAGAGTCACGTTGGGCTGGTTGTTGTGGCAGGTGCCGAGATGCACGAATCCGGCGTTGGTGAGCAGCTGCTCGACTTCTTTAGAAACGGTGGCCATTGTTGTTTGTGTGTGTGTGTGTGTGTGTTTGTGTTTGTGTTTGTTGCTGTCAAGAGAGAGAGGTACAAATACAAGACCATGTGGGGAGACGCATGATACGATATTTATGATAATAAGGTTGCATGTCTTATTAATGGCTGAGCAGGCGGTGGGCGGTTTGGTAGGGACAGTATAACACCACCTGGGAGCTCCGATCTGGCTGAAATTTTGTACCGTAATTTCTTAGGGTATTATTAGTAAGCTGACCAAATATTGAGCCAATATCTCTCAAACCGGCCATTCCAGAGACATGTCCTTGACGTTACATCCTGATCTGTCTTTGTACTCGGTGGCGAAGTGGCCAGCTGACTAATCGGGTTGTCCTACTAGGTCTGTCCAGACTCTATAGGCCTTCTCCAATCAGCTAACGTCACTCCAGCAACAGTTTGTGTCCTGGTCAAGGCTTACTAATCAAGACAACCGAATCAGCCCAATTAAGGTTGGGTACATGCACGACACCAAGGGAGAAATATCATGATGGATCATTACACGACAAAACAACACTCCCACAGATTCAACTAAAGGCAGTTACACTTTGAGCAAGAGCTGATCCGATTCAACGCGCTATTTTGACTCATCATATCAACTTCAATTGTCATCAACACAACTTCCAGGCTCAGTGATAGGCTCTCATTCAAACACGACAAACACATCAAGACACTCGTTAAGACACTCATTTACGACACACATACACACTCACGATGGACTCTGAATTCCCCGAGATTGGAGCCGAAATCACTCCGACTGGTGATGAAATGGAGGTTGAGGTCGTCGAGGAAGTGGTGGTTCCAGCAGCGCCTGTTCTACCACCTCCACAAGCACCTAAACCCGAAATTGTCAGTGAAACCATGATTGACACTATCAAATCACGAACCCTGTCGATTCTGACGGGCAAAAGCATTCCCGAACCGATTTTCCTGGACGGAGAAAGAGCTCGAGTGTACAGTTTGATGGAGAACGCCATTCGGTTTGGAGAGGGAAACTCATGTATTATCGTGGGTCCTCGGGGAACAGGAAAGACTCTCATTGTGGAGTCTGCATTGGCGGAACTAGGAGAGAAATACAACGGTGTGGGATCGCAGAACAATTTCATCACCATCAGATTATCGGGGTATGCTCAGACAGACGATAAAATGGCGGTACGAGAAATTGCACGACAATTGGACACTGTCTTGCCCAACCAGGATGGTCAACTAATTGAGAACAAGAGTATTTCGGAAACCCTTAACCAGATCTTGTCTTTGTTTGATCGGGCTGATATTGATGAAAGTGAAAAGGAAACTGTTTCTCTGGTTTTCATTCTGGACGAGTTTGATCGATTCTGTTCCACTACAAAGCAAACGCTGTTGTACACTCTGTTTGACGTTGCTCAGTCGTCACGTGCACCCATTGCTGTGATTGGTCTGACGCCTCGTATCAATGCTCGTGAGCTGCTTGAGAAACGAGTCCGAAGTCGATTCTCGCAGCGGGTGGTTCAGGTGAAGAGACAGCATGGTATGAACGACTTCTGGGCCATTCTCAGAAACGCAGTCATTTACCCTGAGAAGCTGCTGAAACTGGTCAAAGAGGAAAACGGTGAAGGAGGAGGAGAAGGAGAAGACACAAAATTACACACTGACGTGGATCTGGATACCGTGAGGTACTGGAATTGGCACTGGGAGGCCATGTTTCAAGCTGGACCTCTGAGAGATCACGTGGAGCGGCTGTTTCACACCACAAAGTCGTGTCGTGAGTTTTTCACGTCGGCCATTCTGGCCGTTTCACAGGCAGACCCTTGGGTTGATCCCAATGATTTTGTCACTGACGTGTTTGAGCGAGGCGTGGCCGATACAGAGTCGTTCATTGAGGGTTTGTCTGACCTGGAACTGTCTCTCATCATCTCTGCTGCCAAGGTGGAGGTCATGTTTGAGGTGGACCAGGTCAACTTCAATCTGGCGTATGAAGAGTACCTGAAGACTGCCAAGGAACAAAGAGAAGCACTCAGAGCGGTGGATCTGGAAGGAATGGCCACCGGAACCGTTGCCGGGTTCAGAATCTGGAGCAGAGGAGTGGCTAGAGCTGCATGGGAAAAACTGGAGTCGCTTAACCTGTTGTCTCCAGTGGAAAAAAGTGCCAAACGGGTTGCCAAGCAACTGGCGTCTGATACGTCATTGGACGACGAGATCCGAATGGCTCGAGTGGACGTCAGCCTTCAGGAGCTGACTAATATGCTTGGAAACTCCCATCATTTGATTCAGTGGACCAAGATTCGAAGATAATCTATATAGCATAAAAGGGCACTGTAAAGCGAGTAAACGATAAGGAGAAATTGTAAACATGGCAAACAAAGGTCGGAGAAGCAAAAAGAAGTCGTCTATTGTTCTGGTTACCATTTTTGAGGGCGCCAAAAAATGGGGTCATCCCGGGTTTGAACCGGGGTCACCTGCAAGTTATGATTGTACTGCAATCACAGGATGCTTCAGTCGCCCGAAGCAGGCATACTACCACTATACTAATGACCCGGCAGACGTTATGCTAGGGGCTTACTTTTAATATAACCCCAAGTTTCATTTTTTTCGCGAAAACTGCGATTATCTCAACGAATATGAATACCAGAGACTAAAAAAGTAAATAGTGATGAAATTTTGATGCAGACCGACGACTGGAGCACTTGATTTGTGGTATTCCTTAGCTGTATTTCCCAGAAATCGGCTTTTGGAATTCACACCAAAACGGTAAATTTGAGAGAATCGGCTATAACTCTGGATATAGATGGGATTTTGCTGCAAGAAAAGATTCCAAGGATCTTTCTGAGTAGCTGCTCATATACATTGCGTCAGCTTATAATTTCATCAACAACTGGAGACTCTATAAGGTACCTGTTTATGAGACCTTGGGCCTGATGCTTTTGAGATGGTGGTCTAAACTACAGGGAAAGCTCAGCTGAAGAATCTGACTATACGGGATATTCTTCTTCTCTGTAAATCATATGAGTATCACCAGTCTATCCATGGACACCTGTGTATCTGACTCTTTGCTAGGACATAATTACTAAGATCTATCGACGAGTAGATGGAACTAGGATAGAACATCAGAAGCTGTGGATGTAGAAACTATACTGTTTCAGAAGATACTCCAACTACTTTGTTTTATTACCCTTGTTGCCCCTACACAGCTACAACATCATTTCCTCGAGTTCTTCTACCTACCCATTCATCTCACCGATCCTATCTGAAATATGTCAATGACCACAGCAGTACAGTCTGAGTGTTTGTACCTATACCATTCGAAAACCTGTCAAGTGATGAGTATATTGGTCACGTGACTTTCCTACTCTGACCACTGCTGACCACTTTTTAACATGTTAACGCTCCGTCATACCCTGGACACATCCATTTACAGCCAAACTGCATTGTCACCAGTACCAAAATACTCGTCCCGTCTCCAGCTACAAGATGGTACATTTCTTTTGTCGATATCTGCTCTCTACTCGGAGTTATCGATCTCCCCATGATAGCAACAGTCTTTGGATCTGAACGTGATTTCCCAATTGGTCTTCATAAATCTGAGCTATCAAGCTCCAACTGAGCTCTGTCAAGTCGTCAGCTACGGCGACTCCCGTGGTACCATTCGAAAGCCTCATTTGAGCTCGTTACAGCCATCTACTTTTAATTCTCTTAGCCCTACTACAACAGGAGACAGGGCGACTTCTATATCTGTACTCCACTTTGACGACTGTTCTTTTTCCGTCTTCAATCAGAGGGTACAAACACTGGCAGACTTAATTGTAAAAGCACATACTGTAAGAACCGGTTGTCCCACTTGGAAGAACACACTATAGCCTGAGCTGACTGTGACTGAACCAGAGCCAAGACTCGGGGGTGGATAATGACCTCGAGTCGTCTTCACGTGACCTGCTACTCATCCTGGACCAATCTCCTTCTGTCTCTGGCAACTGTTCGCGTCACTAGAAGACACTGAATCGAATGGTATGCCTACTTGTAGCCATGCTGCTTCTACGGGCCATTACCCACATCAGTGTTAACATCCACAACTGGAAGGAGAGTACAGTGGTGTGTTTTATATCGCCCATCATACAGTTCTTCATTCCACTACACCTTATCAGCTCTATCAATATCTTTTATTATTAAACGACAACCTAGCTACCTCCTAGCATCAGTTGGTATATGCACCAGTTACGCCCTCAAGCAGATTACGTAGTCCACAGCTTGGCGGTTCCATCAGCGGCAGCCGAGAACAACCAAGCCTCACGAGGATGCCAGTCGACCCGCAGAATACCCAGACCACTCTTGACATCGTGACCCTTGAGCACCTTGAGAGGCACCAGCAGAGGGTTAGTCATCATATCGTCGTAGACGGTGCCGTGGAAAATGTTAATGTTACCGTCATCGGAGGCGGAGCAGAACAACGGCAGACCGCCCTTGTGGAAGGCTGCGTGTCGAACGGCCTTTTCGTGGTATCGCAGAGTCTTGTAGGGCTTGTCACTGAGATCCAGATCATGCCACAGCAGTCGCTTGTCGAAAGAGGACAGAATGACGTTGTCACCACGAGGATGAATGTCCAGAGAAGACACCCATCGGGCTCCGGGCATGAGTTTCTTGGCCATGACCTGCTTGGCCAGATCGTAGATTCGCACGTATCGCTGGGTGGCCACGTACAGGTGTGGTCGGAAGGGATGGAACATGGCGTCCTGCACAATACCCTTGGACTTGTTGAAGGGAGACTGTGACGAATGCTTGGAGATTTGGTGGATGGCCACGGCCCGGTGTTGTGCCGTGGGGGCCACCGTGACCAGGTAGTCTCCCTTTCGGTGCCATGCCAGTCGCTTGATGGTTTTGGTGGCGGTGATGATGGCGCCAATTCCGGACGCCTGCTGCTTGGAGGTGGGGGTGATCCACTTGGCAGGGGGGGCCTTCTTCTTCACGTGACCAGTGTCATCATCCGAGTCAGAGTCAGCTTCGTCGTCATCGTCCATACCTCTGGTGTCAACACCCTGCTGTTCTCGTCCGCCCTCGGCGAAACCCCAACCCTGCTCAATCTTCTCTCGACCAGTGTTCTCAATGTCAAAGTCGAAAAGTGTGGGAGGCACAATCAGGAAAATGTGCTCGCCAGCAGAAGCAGCCAGCATTCCGGGAACAGCCGGGTTCCACTGAACACACTCCACAGAGTCGTCCTGGGCATCAATAGACGCCACAAGACGACATCGGTAGAGTTCTCGGCCAGTGAGAACTTCCCAGACTCGCAGAGTTCCGTCGTCTCCTCCAGTGGCAAGAAACTCTCCACTGGGATCCACAGAGATGGCTCGCACCTTGCCCTTGTGGCCCTTGTAAGTGGTGGCACATCTGATGGGGAAGGGCATGAGGTCCTTGGGAGAGGGCAGATCGGGAATCAGAGAGTCGGGATCAATGTTGAGCTTGTTCTTTCGCACTCGAGGAGCCAGGTACAGATCCAGAGATCGCTCGAATCGCTCTCGAACAGACTCGGAGTATCCAGGCACGTGTCGAAGAGCATTGTACTTTTTGGGCACGTAGTTTCGCTCTCGCTCGGAAGGAGCCATCGCGTTCCATTCGGCAATCTCCTCCTCGGTGGGCAGATACTCAACGGGAGGGTTGTAAGACTCGTCGTGAGTGGGAGGGGGCATTTTTGGTGCTCGCAGAGTCATGATGTGATCCTGGACATCGGTGAGGTTGTCGGCCCAAACGTCGTAGTTGGGTCGGGCGTTGGGGTCCTCCTTGGGCTTGGTCAGCAGCTTACCCTGTCGAATGGCCTGCACCATCTTCATGACTCGCTTGGCCTCGTGCTTGGAGGGAATGAATCGTCTCTTGGGCTCGGGGGCAGCAGACAGAGGCATAATCTCCGTCTTGGACGAGAACCACTCCACCAGATCCTCGTAAGGGTTGGAGGCGTCGTCGGTGGTCTCGTTCTTCTGGATTCGCTTGATCAGCTCCAGCTCCTCCTTGGAAATGTTGAGACCCTTTCCGGTGCTCTTGTCCAGCAGACCGGTCCATCCCTCGGGCAGATCAATGGTCTCCAGCAGATTGTCCAGAGCAGAGCCAGTGGCGGGTCGCATGATTCGCTTACCGTTGATATCGTAACCGATATGGGGCATCTGGTCATAGGCAGACAGAGGCACGTTTCCAATGGTGTTTGATTCCTCCTGGTCCGAATCGTCCGAGTCGTAAACGGCGTGGATCTCCTTCTTGATCAGTCGGGGCTTACCGTCGGCTCCAGGCACGATTTCCACAACGTCCTTGAGCTCGTCAGTCTGGTCCGAAGACCGAGACAGAGACCGTAGACGCACTCCGTCTTCCAGATGTTTGAGAATGGAAGGATCCACCTCGTCGTCTCCAGCGTCGGAAAAGTACGCCAGCTCGTCGTCTAGCTCGCTGCCAGACAGATCCTCCTCCTCGCCAATCATAGCCTCCAGTTCGGCGTCATCGTCGGAGTCGTCATCATCGTCGTTGTCGTCGTTGTCGTCGTTGTTTTCCTTCTGTGTCACTTGTGGCTTTTGTGTAACATCATCTTCCTCTTCCTCCTGCTCATCCTCATCGTCGGAATCACCCTCGTCGATGAGTCCCTCAACATCAAACTCGTCTTGCACGTCGACAGGCTCGTCGACCTTGCGCTTGAGGTCCTTTTTGACCGAGTTGGAACGAGTTCGTACCATTCTTGTGTGCTGTGCGAAAAGTTGCAAATCCAATCCAAAAAAAATTGCCCACTATGCATGTCCAAACCTAAACTCAGGGTGTGACAGATTATGACTAGTGGAGAGACTGGATCTGGGTTACAACTACTACCAGCGATTAAAGAAGGGTGTCATCGCACTCTACGAGTTCGTCTGAGTCTGAATATCAACTTATTATTTCGACATTCTACCTGCAACCCCACTTTTGAACGACCAAATATAAGCTCCCGTCTCCACAATAAAATTCCATGTAACCTTGGGCCTAAAGGGAAGACAAGAACATATTTATCTCGACATTAAGACAAGCTGAGGGTTAGAAAAGTTGATATTCACGATCTCTGATGGTGTTTCTTTTGATTGATCAAGCTTTTGGCCATTTACCGACACTATTAAGCCGCTGAGATGCACATCCTCTCCCACTAACTAGACCGTGCTTAACCACAGTAGACTTCAGTCCACGTATACTTGGTCAGAGAGGTTTATGAGCTGCTGAGAAGTTCCAGAGTTGATTGGTCAGCTCATACATCCCGGCTAATATCACATTTCAGCATTATATTCTCTCTGGCACGACCCCCAGCTGATTGATGAACATCTCACTTCTTCCCCTTTCCATTCTCTCCTAAACCTCAAACTCTACAAGCGAGGTTTGTAGGCGCAATAAAAACGCTTTTGAGGGGGATAGGGGAAAGAGGTTGTGATGGACGTCGAATGTGGCTACTCCATACCGGGAGAGATCTAGCCTGAGTGTTTATGTTCTGTCTGCCCGCCTACAGAAATCAAAGGCAGCAAAAAGGTTTGACCTTCCCGCTCCGCGAAGTGAAAAAAAATTGCAGCACCCAGGATTCTCGTATGGTCTCCCACTACAATACTAACTAGGCTCTCTGGTGCTTGACTATGGCTGATCGGACGGGAAGCCGTATTTTCACCAGGATATGGCCGCAACCGTTGGAGTCTAAAAAGGTTTGGACCGTTTTGTAGGGCCATATATGTCACGTGATCCGGGTTTTGATATGCGTTTTTGGGGGTATTACCACCGATATAGTGATGGTTGAAGTAAGTAATTAAAGTAAACAAAAGCTGCTCTTTCAGATGGTGCTATTTTTGAAACGCTGCCTTTGCTCTAATACCGAGTTCTCGTGTCGTCGTTGAGAAGCAATTCAGGCCAACGTCTAATAGAGAAAATGTGCTTAGAAATGAACGGAATTTTGCATACAGGTTTCTTGGGTTGGTTCGAATTAGCATGCGAATTTTGAGATATTTCCGCTCACAGAATCCAGTTCTATGACTGTATCATCCTGTTCTAGTTTGTAAGCGTGTTGCGTACAAGTACCTGATCGATACACGACTTTTTCTTGATACAAATGCTGATCTGGAAGAGTCAATGAAGGCAGAAGAGGCCAACCAATGTTTCAGTCTTGTAACAAAAGCTCTCCAGTCACGTGCACCAAGTTATCCAGAAGATGGCGTCGTCTAGTGATGTTTTTTTGTTTTTTTGTTTTGTGTTTTTTCGCGGATGAGTGAAATCACCTACTACACAGACAAAAGTGGTACCAATAAACTCCCCTCACTTACAGCTCTCTAACGGCACCACTCATGACTCTCTAGATTGAATATTCATAGACTTGGTTAGTTAGCAGCTTTTAACATCCCCCCAACTTCTGCTAGAGTAATGCTAGAGCCATGGGGTTAGTACCAGTGTACTCCCCTTCCCCAGGGTATCACAGAGGTACTATTCTACACTCTAACAGCATCTCTTCAAGCTCACGAACAACTCTGAAAATAAATCCGAGTGGTTGTCAGAAGTGGAAGGTATCACATCTCAAGTTTCCAAATGCCGTAGCCCCAGGTGAGTAAACCACTTCAGCTTTCTCAGGATCAGATGTAATGGGGTGGTGGTCTAGAGCGTGTCAGTCCTGGAGGCGAGAGGAATGGGGCATACATCCGTTCTCTCAGCCAGGTCAGGTGACTCTGGAACAGTTCAGACGTGGAAACAGCAGGTCCTTGTTGATGTCTGTAGTGCCACAGATACCAGTGATGTGGCTGATCACAACACCTACCTGTACCTTCAGTCGGCAGCAGCTCCATCTGAATTCGCCTTATATCTATGAATATCTGGTGGGTCCCCATGTGTTGTGTCGCGGTAGTTATGGAGTGTGCTTGTGCTGCAACGAAGGATGGCTTTAGCCACAAATAAGTGGGAGACATGCTCACTACTGTACTTGTACCTCTTGTTAAGCTCAACCTTCAATTGCTGCTGTAGGTGGGCAGTCAACTATAGAGACATGTCCAGATCCAGAATGCTACTTAACCGACCCGAGTCATTAACACAATGGAAGTACAATTACAGTAGCAAACGACACTTGGCATGTCACTTGGGTGGCGACATGTTGCAGAGTGTTGGAATCGATTAGACTGCTACAGACGACGTGACAGACTCGGCGCGGGAATAAAAAATGCATCTCCAAACTCCCCGGACTTGCAGCTATCTAACCGCACCACTCTCGACTCTCTACCGTCAGTTTCCATCAACCTGACTTTGTCCTTGACTGGTCAAAGGTACCAGTCGACTCGGTGTACCCACTTGAACTGTGTGATATAGCTTTTATCATGAGGCGACCAAAAATGGAGACCACCTAAAATAGAACAACCACAACAGCACACTCAAATAACACTATAGCCACACCAGAACAGATCCATTCTCGGCTGAAAGCGTTGCACACCCGCAGCAGTCTTGGTTTTCGTGAATTCACCTCATCTGCTCTTTTCGTGCGGGGTGGACCAAGGGAGCGTCCTTCTGGGTCGCTTCAGAATGACGAGTATGAGTCTGAGAGAGTAGCTGAATAGTGCAATCGACTTGCGTGGCTGTGAGGAACACGCCAGAGCTTTCAAAATCGATATAGCTTCACTTTTGGTGACTCTGAGTGCTACGGTATCGGGACAGAGGGGAAACAGGGTGTGCCTTTCAAACCGCAGTTCTGGGGTTTGTGATCCTTGTCGCCACCTCTACCGATCAGTAGAATAAAATCACGAGTCAACGTCTCCCCTGTTGTTACTCGACAGGCATTGAAGGCTGCCCAGGTATTCTGGCCCTCGCAAACGACATCATCCTCTACAAGACTGATATCACAATTGTTGCTCTCTCAGCCGGAGACTGTTGTGATTGCGGTAAACTCATTGAGGTGGTTGTTAGCGCGTAGCTAGATAGCATGAATTTAATTGTTGGATGGTTCAGTGACTGTAGCCTTGTTTAGAAGCACATCTCACTCTGCATTGTTTAACGTCCTCTAGAGCAAGAATTTACTACTGTAGCATATGGTAAAAAACACACCACTGAACTCCCCATCTTCCAATGATTCGAATGGTATAATAAAATCCACCCCCTTTAGTACAATTGTTTTGAGATAAACACGCTTTTCCCTTCTGAATCATTGCCCAACTGAACTGTTTCAGAATCTGCAATACAAAGACTTTCAGGCAATCTTCTAATGAGTACAACATAGCTCACCACCGTACAGCCCGTCTGTGGTCTATTCTACAAGTACTCATTTCCAGGTCCCCCCTACTATCTCGCAATGACACCCAAACAGCACAATGCTCATAACAGCGGTATTTGACGTTGTAAAAAGATTCAAGCTTGACGGAAGTTGTATCAGTTGTCTATTTACACCTTAGACTTAGTCTACTTACCTGTCACACCCCTGAAACACCTATAATCGGCACTCCAAAAATCCGTGATTAGTCATCAGCCGTCCGATACTGACGCTCCAACAAGGTTTGAGAAACGTCAGCAAAATGGCATCCTGGCCGAGCGGTTAAGGCGAGAGATTAGAAATCTCTTGGGGTTTCCCCGCGTAGGTTCGAATCCTGCGGATGTCGCCATTTTTTGCCGAACGCAACAGGGTACAACAGCATGTTCAGGCAAGATATTAAGGTATGGCTGGAGCTGTTGGACTCGCAAGAGCAGGGTCTATCTATCGATACCGCTTTTGTACTTTTATATCTACTGCAGCTAAATCTGGGAGCTCTTGAGACACTACGATATATGACAATAAGAACGGGGAGCAGCAACGTATTTGTGCAGGTTATGAAGATATGAATGGTACCTCTAGACTCGTACAGGTAATATCTGTTGAACGAGACTACTTTTGCACTTTTCTCTCTACTGTGGCAGGTTCTAACTGCTTTTGAGACAGTACATCAGATAACAGTTGCTATGGAGTATATTAGCTTGTGCGGGCGAGATCAGGAGACATGAAGAGTACTACTAGACTCTTGAAGACACTAGGTGTCTAACCGCACTACTTTTGTGCCTATATCTCCATCGTGGCAGATTCTAGCAACCCTTAAGGCCGCACCATGGAAGTTCATAACTACAGAGTATAGCAGCTCTTTTGGGAAAGATACAGACATCAGAATAACGATTAGACTCGTGGAAGTATGGGCAGTCGAACAGTACCGCTTGCTTCCCGATTCCTTTGCTACAGCATGTTTCTAGTTGCTTTTGAGAGTGCACTTTATGTACTCGGTTACTATGAGGGATATAAATTCATGTGGGCAAGATAAAAAGATTCCAGAGCTACCATCGGACTCGTGAAGGGAGGGGCTATCTAACAGAACCACTTTTGAGGCAATACCTCTGCTACAGCCGGTTCTGAGGCAATTCCGACATCTCCGCGGACCTGTAACTCCGTCAATAACGCCTCTATAGAGAATCAGGCGGTGTATATGTACTCCTAGTGACCAGTTTTCAGTACTAAAGTGCTCTCTGATTTGCGATATTGTCGGTTTTCAATGTTCTGTCGTTTTCCTACGTATAGGCGCAAGTTTCAGGC
>ULGS01000005.1:2396013-2444364 GCA_900519055.1 Yarrowia galli | reverse complement strand
CCCCCCCTCCATTACGTAATCCAAGTTCAAAGGCAAACTCAATTCACCACCTGCCTCTATATACATGTTAAGTGACAGTCCCATATCTTACAGCTTGTACACCACATCACAATACAAATACAACAATGCCCACCCTTCACTGTCTTGCCGATCTTTGTTTGATTCCAGTGAGTATGCAACGAGATCACGTGACCAGCCTGATTTACTAACACACAGATTGGAACTGCTAACGCCTCAGTTTCTGAGTACGTGACCGATGTCGTTCGAGTCATTAAGGCGTCTGGACTTCATCACGTTCTTCACAGTGCAGGCACTACCATCGGTGAGTAGGGAGGTGGAGGAGACAAGAGATTACACGAGCTAAGTGACGGCATTACATCTGCTATGTGATGGGGGTACACAATCTATGTCATGACTTTACACAGCTCATGTCACCCCAAGACGACATTACACAACCCATGTCGTGAAATCACATAACCCATGTCGTGACATTACACAGGCAATGTCGTGCCACACAACCAATGTCGTGACATTACATAACCCTTGTCACGGCACCACACAACCTATGTCGTGACATTACATAACCCGAGTCACCCCCAAGACGTCACCACACAACCAATGTAACCCCCTGATTTCCCTGAGCTAACCACAGAAGGACCCTGGGACGAGGTCTGTGCCACGATCGGAAAGGCACATGAAGCTCTGCATGACAAGGGAGTCGTGCGAATCCAGAGCGACATTCGAATCGGCACCAGAACCGATAAGGAGCAGTCTCCTCAGGACAAGATTGATGCCGTCATGCGTCATTTGAGTAAGGATGGAGAGGGGGAGAAGAAGGAGTAGGGTGGTCACGGGGCCAGAGTCGCGTGACCAGTGTGAACCGAATGTATCACGTGACCTACCGACCAACCTGAATCCCAGGAGTCACGTGGCTCCACCCTACAGACCCCACCTACAGATCACCACGCCCAACCCGCTCATCCATAGCTAAATGCATTCTCGTTATTGTCCGCTTTGGGAACCTACCCTAACCGCTTAACAGAGCACTATCACCAACCTCCCCTAACCACTATCACAACCCTAACCACTAACAGACATTACTGTTAGCACTGTTAGAGGAAAGACGCGCGCAGCAAGACGCGCAGCAAGACGCGTTGCATTCCACATGGAGTGGAAGGAGCGATGATGGACGTGTGGCTAGAACACGTGACTGGAACACGTGACTGGGGAGGTAAACACGTGATCGGCAGTGTAGACCAGTGGACCGTGCTACAATCGTTTCAATTTGCCAGTTGTACCACTTTAACGCGTCCTTTCATGTCTTCCATATTTTTTTTCACGTCCTGAATAATTACGCGCGTGCCGTTAATTACGCGTATACAGCATACATGTATGTACAGGAGATTGTCAATTAATGCACGAGACGCGTCTGGGCTGGTGAGTATGTACAACAGGGTCATGTGACGGACTGTCAACCGTGGGCATCACATTGGCCATGTGGTAACTACTGGTAGATTGAGTGTGTCGTGGCAACCACAACGGCCATGTCGTGCCCATCACATTGACGATGTCGTGGTAACTACATTGACCATGTAATGGGCATCACATTGACCATGTCGTAACACGGTCTCTAGCGACACCCCCCGTGTAGCCCTTGACGGCAGTAGAACACTGGTACGTACCACTCTCGTCTGGATACAGACACTATAGCTCCAGTTGTGGAGATTCCAATGTCAGAGTCGCAGTCAAGCCAAGTCCACGAGAAGAGGCCCTATCAGGATACAGACTATACCATTGTGATTCTCAGGGTCACATGACTCTACTCGTACTACTCGCTTCGTTCTAGCATCTGTTCGGTCTTGTTGTGAAGCTGGCGATCTCGTACTTGTAAATATGGCAGTTGCGTCAAAACTCGAATCTGGCCCTGTTTCGTCATGTTGAGGCTAGAAGTAGTTCTTTCAGTGGTTTGGTCACGTGACCGCTTCAAGACGTTCCCGGAGGTCTTTCCTGAGATAAATACTAGTGGAGCTTTTCACACGTGACTTGGCATCGTACTTGTTGTGTTGAGAGGCTTGTTCCAGTGGGATTGAGTTTTGTTTGATGGGATGTGTCTAGTTAAGTGATTAATAATCAACCGAGAATCTCCATGACAGAGGGTGTCCAGGACTACTAGTAGCTTGGTGTCTGTTCCCGGGTCAGCAGGTCCATATTCCGTTAGTCACGTGATCATTATTTCAACAATAGTCACCACAATATGAGTACATACCTGTACTACCACTTACACTGGCTAATTGGGTATCATATGAACACTGTCAACTGACATCAATCGGACAAAACACAGAAACGCGTCAACGACATCAGCTGACATTCGAACCTCTGTAGCCTCATTTACTCAACCGACTCCTGCTCTCAGAATCCCCACAGACCAACTATCACGTCTACTACAACTTCCACCATATGCACTGTACTTACAGACATGTACATATACAGCAACGACGCGTTTCCGTCCTAGAAAACCATTGAGTTGGCCGATCTTGGCTGCGAAGAAACCAGCATATAGAGAAAGTCCCTGGGAGTCCGGAGACACGTCTTCTATCTAAATACAAGCGGTTTTACGGACTATATACGCGTGCTCCTACAATCTGACCAGGGCACCTCCAGTACCCCTCAAAAACCGCTACAGACTCGATAACAATTCTGGGAACACTCTAGTAGAGTAATACGGGTCTTCCGAATCGAATGGTACCACTCTCGTCGCGTTCCGAGTGACAGTTCTCGAGATATTAGCCCTTTGTCGAGAATGCCGAGAATCGTGTTTAACCTTTGTCAGACGCGTAATTACTTTATACATACAAACAAATGAATGTATAAATAATGAGGAGGACGCGTCAGAAGCCGGGTAAATGAATATTCGCGTTTATAAGAGTACGCGTGTAATTGTGGAATCACGTGACGTACCTCAGATACCTCCAATCTCCAGTCTATGGCTTTGTTGCTACAGCCACTAAGTACACTCAATTCGATCCGATAGCAGATTCATTAAATACTATACACGAGGCAGAGCCTCATAACCCGTTAACCAATAAACATAATAAAAAGATGACAGACGACGGCGGAGCGCGCTTAGTTGTCAAAGGTAGAGTACTTGGCAACAGCTCGAGTACCGTCACCGGTGGCGTGCTTGGCCAGCTCTCCGGGCAGGATGAGTCGGACAGCGGTCTGGATCTCTCGAGAAGTGATGGTGGACTTCTTGGTGTAGGTGGCCAGCTTGGAGGCCTCGGTGGCGACTCGCTCGAAGATATCGTTGACAAAGGAGTTCATGATGGACATGGCTCGGGTGGAGATACCGGTATCGGGGTGGGTCTGCTTCAGCACCTTGTAGATGTAAGAAGAGTAGGTCTCCTTTCGGGCCTTGGTTCGCTTCTTCTTCTCTCCGGTGGCGGTGGTGGTCTTCTTGCCAGCCTCCTTCTTCTCAGCGGGAGCCTTTCCGGCGGGGGCCTTTCCGGCGAGGGAGGGCTTCTTCTCAGCAACTTTAGGGGCCATTGTGTTCTGTGTGTGGTGTGTGAAGTGGTGAAACTTTTATCTCGATTTGAGGCGGATGATAAAGGTGTGTATCGAAAGAAGGTGAGATGATGGGGAGGGGGGGATATTTATAATAACTTTTGCGACACAAACACAAACGGACTTTTGTGCACGATGTGGGTTAGACTCGATGTGCGTACAAAGTCATGTTGGGAGTTTTGGGCTGGGCGTGTCTGTTAGCGGGCAAAAAGGTTAATCGCTAACAGCCGGACTCTGATATACAGGGCGGGGAAAAATTACAGCACGACGCCCAAACTCCCAACGCCAGCACAATAGGCTCCATTTCTCCCAAAAACAAGACCCTCGCATACTATGGGGTTTTGGGCTGCATCAAAAGTATTCCCACCACAGTCCCAAATAGGAAATCCCAGAACAAAGAAAACCTGATAGCGTTGATAGCATCGTAACACGTAACACCACACAACACACACCATAACACAAGCCCCCCTACATTCCACGTGCATCCAAACTGTTTAAACTGTGTGCACTCAAAAGAGAAAAAGAGAAAAAGAGAAAATAACATTCAGCCCAGCTCAGTCCTCCCCCCCTCCTGCCAAAGTTATATATACCTGCCCCCATCCCCCCCTCTTTCTACCCTTTTCAGTCCACAACCAATTCAAGTGCACCATCTGCGAAATAAAATCATCTTTTATTTCACACTCACCTAACACTTCCCTCTAACAACTTCAACACACACACAACAATGTCTTCCGGTGGAAAGTCCGGTGGCAAGGCCGCCTCCTCTTCTAAGACCTCCAAGTCCCGATCCGCCAAGGCCGATCTGACCTTCCCCGTTGGTCGAGTCCACCGACTCCTGCGAAAGGGAAACTACGCCCAGCGAATTGGTGCTGGTGCCCCCATCTACCTCGCCGCCGTCCTTGAGTACCTCGCCGTCGAGATTCTCGAGCTGTCCGGAAACGCCGCCCGAGACAACAAGAAGAGTCGTATCGTTCCCCGACATCTGCAGCTCGCCATCCGAAACGATGAGGAGCTCAACAAGCTGCTCGGCCACGTGACCATTGCTCAGGGAGGTGTTCTGCCCAACATCCACCAGAACCTGCTGCCCCGAAAGTCCGCCAAGGGCGCCAAGGGAGCTTCTCAGGAGCTCTAAGTCGCTTGAAAGAACGCGCTATATTTTATCTATTGGGTTTTGGGTTGTTTTAATGTCCATTAAAACTGTTTACAGTGTACTATAATGAATGACATGTATTGTATTATAAGAAGGTAGTAATTGGCTAGTAACACGGAACTAGTATTATTTGTCACTTGAACTAAGTCGCTAACTAATTAATTGAATTTGTTATGATTTTCCTCAAATAAACTCAAACCATTTATTTACACAAAATCCACACCCACATCACCAACGTTGCAGGAGTAGAGAGCCACATTACCTTTGGCATGCATCTCGTTAATCAGAGTTATTAGAGTTCAAGAAATTAAGGTTCCAGGCTGGGGTTGGGAGTTTGCTCAGAAATACTCGTCTCTAATGCGTGTCAAAATAGACCTCAGAAAGAGAACGCTTTTCACCACTCGGAGAAGATGTGACCCATGGAAAATGTGGCATGTATTTTCACGCTAGAATAAGGTTGAGGAATGAGGGGATTTGCCACCCAACAAAATAAACATCCCAGAACGGGCAATACATCCGCATTGCGCGATTTATGGCGTGATCTGACGCCACGTGGTTGTTTGCTATGTTACGATTGATTTACCACGTGATTGAGTTATCACGTGATTGAATTCCGTTCTTCTCATAAATTACATGCATGTGGTTCGAACGTGTAACAGTGCTGATGCTGACACTGTGAATATTGGTAACGGGTTAGGTAGGGTAACAGCCAAAACCTTATTTTGAAGGCGGTATCCTCGGACGCCACGTGATACCGAGGTCAGGTGATTGGGATGCCGTACCCCAACCCTATTTCCCAATTGGGAAGGTTTTGGTAAACAGCCCGTAAACAACTTGTGACAGTCGGCCACACAGATTTTACAGGTATCCACGGGTTCCCACGTGAGTGAAACGGAATCTGGATTCTCCACGACATAGCTGGGCTTCGAACTGAGGATATATGATACGTCGACTTGATAGATCCGGTGTCTCGGGTTCGATACTTGTTGGTGTACAAGATAAGAAGTGGTTAAAGCGTGGTTCGAACGCGATATTTCACAAGGCAGCAGTAACATGAGTGTCACATTCACCACCTTGAGTCTTCCCCCCTCAAACAGCACCACATTGTCGCCCTCTCCTACATAAAAACTTTAACCCGTTTAAGGCGTGGATTTTGGCAATTTATCTGTTTCGTTAAACGTGCACAATGGATGTATATCACTCATGCAAGCTTTCATGCACGAGGGTTCAAAGTGCATATTTCAAAGGAGGTGTGGTGGCATGGTGTGGAGCGCTAGAGACATGAAAGGGACACACGCGTGAAATTAGTCCGTGTTCCATCCATGGATAGGGCTCCTGGTCACGTGCCAACTATATATGACGTGTATCACCTCACCACCGGCTTACGTAAGCAAAACTCAAACACGAATAAGGCCGCATAAATGTGCATTTTTTCCGTGTGGTGAAAACGACGTTTTTCGCTCTCTTGAAACGCCAATTTGAATACCTATGCACAATCTGCAACCTTATCGGTGAGTCTGAAGAGGGGGGCAATGGAGAATGTGGTGTTTATCTGGTGAGGTAGTGGAGGATTTTGGTGTTTTGTGAGATTGTTTGAAAGCTGCAAGTTGGGAGATCACGATGGTACTAGTCTCGTCTCTGTGGCATTACTGTAGCGGAAGTTGGACAGTTGTGGAGAGGTCACTTTTCCACGGCAAACAGCGAATATTCACTCTAGAGAGATGAGAGTGGTATTATTTGTAAGCTGAGAGTCAGGGGAGTTGACTGGTACTACCTAAATTTAGGTACCACTACTACAGCACAGGTTGGAGGCACATTACCCACATTTATGATCAGTAATCCGGCTTCGTAACCCAGCTCCGTGGATATTCACTCCACAGACTCAAGAGCTACACCGTTAGAGAGCTGAGGTTTAGAGGAGTCTTTTGGTACAGCTTCTGATTTGTTATCAGCTCTTTTGAGTGTTTACCAGGCACATCTCTCTCAAGAATGGGCATGCAATCCACATAAGCTGCACCAGTACCAGTAGATATCAGGGCCTTCATAGAGCCTGGGACAGCTTCCAGATTGTCAATAGTACCTTTTTGGACGAGTTAGATATTCCTCTAGGTCCATGGGGTAAATGCAACCAATTAAAAGAAAGTCAAGTAATATACTTCAAGGGATAGCTGACATTTGTTGAACATAGGGGCTGCTTTAACTACTTGAAGGAAAGTCAAGAAATATACTTCCATGGGATAGTTGACATTTGTTGAGTCCACCGTAGAGTGATGACACAATGTCAACTGGACCCAAAGGAGGTACAAAACTGGTACCGATGGGCTCCCCCGAATGTCGTCTTTTGAATAGTACTACTTTAATCGCTGTACCTCCACTACAGCAGTTGCTGGAGTCATACTGACATACTCCATTATGATCCAGTAATGCTATCGACATGAGAGTAGTACCGCTGCACTCCCCTGACTTGTGGGATTCCATTGGTACCGGTCACGTGACCATGGTGGCAGTATCTGAAGGATGGGTATTTCCCTACTTCCCAAAGAGGAAACATGACCAGTCGGATTTGAGCAGTCGGGTTGAGTGGGGAAGTGCATAGGGGAGATATGGAGTGGGGAAGTGCATAGGGGAGATATGGAGTGGTTGAATAGTGCCCAGATCAGCTCGCGCGAGGTACCATTGCGTTGCCCCGAGTCAGGGGAGTAGAATGGTACCACTCACGTTTCAGTGGCGTGATCACAGCAGGAGTTGCGACGTAGAGCATGAATTTCGCAACGAGAGTAGTACCAAAATGATCGTGAGAAGATTCTCGTTCGAACGGTGGTACATTCAGCATCATACAAACAACACTAGTGGAGCTCAATCATGGAATACCATTCTTTTGCAGTTGTTCCGAATTAAGGTGGAGCCTCTATTTCCGAGCCGCACGGCTAGGGGTGGTGTTTTGAGGTCTATCAAAAAGACGACTGAACAGACTAATCTGGCTGAATTTTTGCAGGCTACAAGATATACAGGTTATCACGTGATTTAAAAAGTCTCATGTTGCCACCTGGAATATTGGCCGAGTTAGCGCAACTCTCTTATTTATTTGAGTATATCAAGTGAATGTGCATTAAACTTCAACTATCACACTCAGCCCATTCACTATCCCAAGTAACTTTCCAACTATAATAAGATTATAACTGACTAACCCCAAATAAATCCACTTTTTACAACAACTCACTCCAATACCGTCATAAATCAATCAAAAACTACGGGACAAGTTTCAAAATGTACATCTCACTGTCTAGAGCATGTCTATATAATTCGGGGGATTGTGAGTTTGCATTTTTGGACTTTTATACGACGCTCCCTGGTAGTTGAGGATAGTTGAGCGTATTTCTGATAGTTGAGAAATTACTTAAAGGAGGAAGGTAATGTTCAGTCTCGACGAATGTGCATATTCTCGAGCTGAGACTTGGCGGGTCATGTGACGGCTCGAATGGTAGTCAGCTGTCAGAATTTCAGCTGTCAGAATTCCGGCAAGTCACGTGACCCTGTTTGACAGCATCTTTCACATTCTGCTTTTAGTATGGTCTAACCAAGGGTACAGTCTAGAGTACAAGTAGTTCATCATTAGGCGAGGAGGGGTGGTTTGACCAGGCTGTCACGTGACCTTGCTTTGCATTTGTGATATTAATGGTGCACTTGCAAAATGAACACGTGACCTTGCGCACACTATGAGCACCTTGTTGACGATAACTTCACGACATAGACCGACACCTGTTTGTACCACTGACTCAATTCGGATAAACTCGGTCTATAGTTGTTCCTCTTCCTCGGTAGTCTCGGCGGCTTTGTCTTCGGCTGGTGCCTTGTGCTAACTGGTGAGACAGTGGGGTAAGAGCAGCGTTTAATTAGCGGCTATGAGGAGAGCGTGAAAGAGGAGTGTGAAAAGTTGGCGGTTGGGCGAGTATTTGGCGGTTAACCGGTTTAGTCGATTTACCGCTTTAGCCGAATCAGTTTCACGGGCGGGAATCTGTATCTCCATCACAGCCTTGATCTACAATCAACATATGCCCAACCAGATATGCCCAACCAGGGGGATGACGATATTGATCAATAAAGTTGAATATTGGATTGGATAAAAAAAAAGGATAGACAATGGCCAATATCGGAATGTGTGGTTAATTCAGTGGGAAATCAAATCAACTAGATGGACTTCTGAGAGAGCTATTTCCTGATCTCCACAAGCCAGTGAAAAGACACATATTCGGATGTCTTCCACACTTCCAAATCTGACCAAGTTAACCGAATCGGAAAAGCTGGTTTGTTGCTCTAGAATTCAACGTGCAGGTGTGTTTTCGTTCGTGGCTCAAATTACATCCACCGTTTTTTTCAGTGCGTTAATATCCGGCCATTAGACTAGAACCCGGCCAGCTCTTTTCCCCGGAAGTCTCAGTTCCCGAGAAGCGATAATATGACCATGTTGTACGGGGTACGGAGTAGTGTAGTTCCACCTTTGCCTGTAGTTCAGCGAGTACAACGTATGGACTCTGATTTAGGTGACTAGAAGAGGTAGAGGTGTACTGTAGATGGTGTACGAGTACATGACTATCTCTTGTACCACTTCCACAGCTTCTACCAATCCATAGTATCTCCCCAACTCATGCTTCCACCCCCATAAAATAATCTAGCATAATATGATGATGTCAATACCTGGAGAATCTCTTCCGACCAGGTTTTTTTCCCCGTTTTCTTCTTTTTTTCTTTGTTTTTGTTTTCTCTCTTTCCTCCGCCAACTCCGATAGTCCATTCGGAACGGACTAACCCCGGAATGCCACGGTGCAGTCTCTGCAACATGGCACGACTTTGAGGTGCCGAAAAAGAGCCCGGCTTGTCTTGTTATCAGACTTTTGACTTTCGGGCGAGCGGAGGTGGGCGTAGATGTGGCTGATAGAACGGGTGGTAGTATGTGTTCATAGGGTGTGCCAGCGAAGTCACGTGACCAAATGAGACTCATTTTGACCATGTCCGAGTCGGATTCCCTGCCCCATCATTCTCCACACTCTGGTAAGAACCACTGCGCTCTGTGCTGTACCCCGGATACAAAGGACCGCCATGACGTAAGTAAATGAAAGTCTGAAAAAGTAATTGGTGCGGAAGAAGGAGCAGTAGGTGCAGTAGGTGCATAAGGTTGGGACCACGGGATAATTACGGGGTAGCTAGAGGGAGGTGTGCTACGAGTAGTTAGTGACGTCATGTGAAGGTGTGATGAGGCCAGAGTGTTTTGTTTTTGGTCGGTTTGTGTCGTCTGTATCGTCTGTGTCGTCTGTGTCTTCTGTGTCGTCTGTCTGTGCCATCTGTTAGTGTTAGTCCCTGTCCTACCACCCCCCATAACCTATCTATCCCATGCTGCAGCAGGGTTATGCAGTTAATGATGCTCCATTAACCCGAACCTCGGAGACACCCAGACCCAAGACCAAGAACAAGAGAAAGTTATCGCAAAGTTTGAGAGCTAAGCTTGTAGTCCAAGCGGCGGGAGTCTGTGATATATATAGTCAGCTGGAGTTTCAGTGGGTGTGTAACAAGACACAGACACAACAGCTGTGTAAGAACGACACAGACACAACTGTAAGAACGACACAGACGGCACACAGCAACCACACAAGTCACAAGACACAGACACAGTTACTACCACTGCCACAGACACACACAGACACAACCATCACTGCCACCACCACAACTACCACAACTACCACCACCACTACCACCACCACTACCACCATGACCACCATCCACTACACCACCGCCGCAACCACAGCACCAATAACACAAACCGTGGCCCAGGCAACCAACCCTCATCTCCTCCGACCTCTTCTGGAAAAGTACATGGGAAACCAACTGGCAGCAGACACATTACTTCAGGCATGTAATTTCCTACAACCGACCAAATCGCCTCTCACACGCTACCGACGATTGTCTCCTTCCACTGTCGAAGCCCTCATCTCCATCCCGTCCCTGGGCCTCGACTTTGTGTGGATCTCCACCTCCATCTCGGCTCTGCATTGGGAACTGCGATGTATCCATCTTCTGGGCGGCTTTGAAAACATGTACTGGGTGCCGTGGTCCAAGAACATGGCCGAGGCCGACTCGGAATACTCCCTACGACGACAGACGGAGGCTACGCGACACAAGAGCAAGATTGCCCACGAGGAGGTTCGATCTGAACTGGTGAGGATTTTCGAGGGAGCAAGTGATTCCGATTTGGGCGGATCCAACTCGGACCTGAGCTCCAACTCGGGCAGTGACACAGCAGATGACGCGGTTGACAGTGAGGACGAGTACTGGAACTCCTACGATGATTATTGTTGATTGATGGAATGAAGGAAATTTGCTTATCGATAACTCGACGCAAGGATCGACAAGACGCAAGGAACGACCTGAAGCGCGCATTTACGTCATGGTACATATTGTATATTTATTTATTGCATGGGCGTCTCAGACGTCTACCCTGGTACAACGAGTTGAGTCAACTGTAGTTAGAGAAAACACAGCTTATTCTCATTTCTTCACTTGTAGTAATTACTACAACCACCAAATCATTGTCGCTAATTACTTATTTCCAGCCACACGAAAATGTCTCAAATGGCAACCTTGTGAAAGTAAGCAACTAACGGTTGTCGATCTCTCACGTGGAGAGCCAGACGAGGTCATGTGGTCTACAGTAGTGTTTGATAGCAAGAGATAGGAGGGGAGAGAAGTTGCTGTGTAACTAGGGTCACGTGAGCCGGTTGTGGTATTGCTGGCTAATCCAAGCTGGCCTGTGATAATTACTACAGCTTTGGGCATCATCCTTGGTCGATTTGGACGCTCAAAATTGGTTTTTTTCTGGTCTAATTAAAGGTGCTTTTTTTAAAAGAGTTCTTAGTTAGCTTTTGTTAACTGTAGATGTTAAGGTTGGACAAGGTACTGTTTGGGGTCATTCAAATACGGCGTTCCAGGTGTCAGATCTGCACGAAAACTTGCCACCGTAGTCCTTGAGTATATATTAGTAACCTGACAAGTTCTCATCTCTTTTACACCAATAATGCTCTTTCTAGAGAGACTTTTATTTCCTGCCCACAGTACAAGGTTTTCACCCTTTCCTCCCAGCACATTGTAGATATATGCACTGGTTACACTTAACCACACCAACATCACCACCACCACCACCACATGGAAAAACAACTCCACGACACATTAACCGAGTACCTGGTATCTGACTCGGCACTGGAGGATATTGTCTCCCTTGAAACTGCTCGTAAAGAGTCAGGACTACGACACAGAAACAACACTACCGCGCCCAACATTCCTGCCACCGTTTATGCCGCGTTACGGATCCAGAAACATCGACAGCTGGATCAAGTGGCGGCCAATATTGAGGATTTCGCAGCCAATCTCGAGCTAACCAACACAGACACGTCCAATGTATCACCTGACGTTGCGTTTGAAAAGCTCATTGGACTGATGGAGGCTCTGGAAGAGAGTGTGAATCATCGAACCGATGGACTTTTGTGGGACGCCAATGATGTGGCACAAACGCTGGGAAACCAGGTCGGATCGCTCAAGGACTTTCAGGTGGGTGAATCGGAGGTGGACATGCAGGCTGTTGAGGGAGTCCTCGAGAGTCTGGCCGAGTTGAAGGATGTGTTGAAGTAAACGCGTTGGAGGAAGATGGTCACGTGTTCGTGTTGCGAGTCAGAGGAATGGTCACGTGTTGTACGTGATATATTAGCTAAAGGGACTCTGATTTATCACGTGACCCCGTTATATCACGTGCCACACCCCGAGTGACTCTGGCACCATGCTTACCCAAGGTCTGATGTGTAGGAAGTGATCACGGGAAAATGTTACGCGTTCACGTGACGTGTGAACCATACGGGATCCGTCGTATCACGTGACCCCATTACATCACGTGACGTGGGTGTGTCACGTGCCACGCCCCGTGTGACTCGAGTGTCAGGCCATCTCACAGTATTGCTCTGGACCTCTACAACCTGAACGTGCTTGATCACGGGATCTAGACATGTTCACGTGATAATTAGGATCCTTGTCACGTGTCTCGGCGATGTCATGTGATTAGCGCCCTCATTTGAGAACAGTCGCCTTGATACATCGACCTAGAAGTTCTATGACCGGATATTGGTATCTTACTTCGGTCAGTTATTCGGGCGCGTCAGAGATTTGGCTCTGTGATGACTCTGTCGAAAGCTGCCAGAGAAAACACTAGTGAAGGGTTCTATTGCAAAGCTACGAATCTGACGGCAACATTTGTACGTTACGGAGTAGCTGTGGAGAGGAAAAGAGACACTAGAAAAGGTACTTGTAGGGTAATGATGACGTGATGGGACGTGTTTTGATAGACCCACAATACATAGAGATACACCGAATTTGACGGCAGTCTAGTAGAGTAAAGTGGGTACGCTGATTCGAATGCCGTTTTCGGATTTTCATTTGGAGCACCAAAACTCGAGATACAGTCTACCCCAGAGATTGTACAATGATCGGGTATACGAGTAAGACCCTTTAGGCATGTGATCAAAATATAAAGCTGATCACTGTACTCCCTTAGAACTCCTCTTTCGAGTGGTACCACTTTCGTATCGATATCTCCTGAATTGACTGAGTTGATATCGGACTCAACTACCAACTCCTGCTACAGCCACGCTACAGACACGTGAGTAGTACTAGTGGACTCCCCTGCTTCTCAGCTTTCTATTGGTACAGCTTTCACGTTTGTAGGATGGGTATCCACTAATCTCACGTATAGACTCACATGTATCTCAGCAAACGACACTGGGCATGTTACTGATAAGAACTTTGAAAAAAGAGCGTGCTTCTATATCACGCTAAAGTGACATAAAAGACACATGAGTAGTACCAATGTATTCCCCTCAGCTAGGGCTACACGATGGTACCACTTTGGACACCATCAAACAACTATTTGACATCATCAAACCCGCTCCTGCAAGGACATGCATCATCCGACTGCTCAAATCCGACTGCTCAAATCTGACTCGTCATGTTTCCTCTTTGGATCGAATGAGATACGAGTACAACTACAAGTACACGCACGGTCTTTTTTTGCAGTGCTATAAGATGTAATAGCATGGGCCTCAGTTTATATTCCTTCTCAATTCATATTGACATTGCAGTGGTCTCATTAGATAGCTCAGCAACAGATGTAAGAACATCTAGTGAGTGGCAGATGACAGAGGACGTATCTGTGATTCTAGCCATCCTCGTTGTGTACTTGTAGTCTGTCTGCTTGTGTTAATATGTTACCTCTATGTACACACTCTCTTGAGAGTGTTCTGTTGTTCCGAGTGTTGTTCCGAGTGTTCTGTTGTTGAGACTGTTCTATTGTTGCGAGTACTCCAATCTAGGACCACGTGTTTCTATGCGTTAACACTGTTGTCCACCTTATCCACACCCAACTCATCTCCAACCCACTTCCACACCTCGTATTTCCAATTCAGTTGTGGGTTCCAATGGATACCGTGACTTCCTCCAGAGTTGGGTTCGATTCCTCCTGATCCTGGACTAGATTCAACATACACCAATCGTCCCACTCGAGAATGGTTCAGAGCCATGGAACACATTGGACAAGGCTCATGAGTAGTGTATACATGCATATCCAGACAGAGGTAGAGTCTGTCGTCTTCGTCGTCGTTTCCCTCTCTCTCTCTCTCCTGTTTACTCGTACCCCTCTCTTGTCTTCTTGCGAGCTCCTGTGACGCGATTTCAGCAATAGCTTCCATCGTACAATGGTTCAGAGGGTTGCCCTGTCTGTGTCGAGAGTCGAGTTTTCTGCTGAGCACTTCTCCTGTCTTGGGATCGACTATCAGGGTGGCTATGGGCAGTTCTCCAGTTCCCGAATTGGTTTTACTCAATGCAATCACCTCGTTGAGTTTCTGTTTCATCTCAGACACTTCGGAGTCCGATAACTTGGTCTGAATGGCAGCGGTATTGCCTCTCCACATGATGGGCCATGCGTTTCTAGACCACTCCACAGACTCCTGTTTCGTGAAGGGTAAGTACTTGGATGCATAGTCTGTATGGAAAGGAGGTTCGTAGCCCAGAATAGCGGTGATTCCAGCCTTGATGGCCTCAAAGTCGACTTCTGTATCCTTCGACGCAATGATGACTCTCAGGAATACTTCACTAGCTGGTTTCTTCTCAGCATCTGACGTTGTAGTGTCTCCCCCCTCAACCTGTCCCTCCCTCACCAAATCAGCCTCTTTAGCGATTCTCCTCAAATGACCGAGATCATGAGCATCTTCGTCCACGTGATCTTTGATGAGTCTGTGTTAGTCGAGTCTTGTCTGTTTCTCCAGCCGAGTCTCTACCTCCAATGGTACTCACTTGACCACCACCCCAGATTTGTTTGCAGGAATGGTTGTTGTTAGTAACGGAATCAGTTCCAGACCTCGGTGGTCGTCCTGGTACTTGATTTGCCAGAAGCTGTCGTCAATGACATTGTTTCGAGGGTTGCTTTTCAGCTTCTGGACAAACTCCGACATGTTGAACGAGAGTAAATATCACTTGTGAAATTTCACTTTGGATCTAGACTAACATTTTTTCATGCATCTTCATGCAGTTTAGCGAGTCTATTGTGAGAGGTGTGGTTTGGGGGGATACAAGTATATCGATAAGTGATAGCTATGGGAGAGACATCTGGTAGTACAAGTACAAGTATTTGATTACTAATGAATAACATGGCTGACTAATCAAACGACGACCATCTACCTCACGTGTTAGTAATCGACTGTAGCACTGACCAGAGACAGTATACTGTGATACTCGTTGAACCACCACCAATACCGCATTATTAAGCAACACACGGAAACATCTCCACCTCGTCATCACAAATCTACCCCACACATCATAATCTCCCCGACTACGTGTACTTGTAGCTAATCACGTTGACTACATAAAGCAGCCATCGCTAGGGCTATAGGCTATGGCAGTGTCAAGGTTTGGATGTGGCAGTTAACTCGCGAGGGAGGAATATTTTGTATGGACATGTTAGCACCGAAATGATGAGGCTGATCTGGAGATGACAATGGTGCAATAATATCCACACGTTACCTCTCAAATATTCCAGTTATATGGCCTCCTCCGAATTACCCAACAGAACCTTGCTCAAGGGCCAGGGTCATCTTTGTTAAGCTTCCACATATTCCCAACGGTGACGGTGACACGTACATACAAGTATAAGTATAAGTGTGTCAAAGTAGTGGTGGTAAAGTATGACTTGTGCCACATTTTGGAATTCCATCCATGTCACGTGACATATCAAGGTAATATACACGGGCAGACCTAACAAGATCTCACGTGCTCTCAAGGACAGGACAGTTTTTTTTGGGCTCCACACTCAATCCCCCCTCCCACGTGATAACCTAGTTCTCTACTTGTACTGTAGCCACGACAGGTGCAGTTTGTTTGTCCCAACCTTGTTGTCTCACTCCTCTCTCTTCCCACCCCTTGGCTTGGTACAAACGCATCCAGCAGAGTTCAAGATACTTTTGTGGAGAGTTTGGACACCCGTCTTTGGTTTCTTTCAACATGCTCACAAGTCAAGATCCCGAGTCGCAGATGCCCCAGCAGCGCAATTTTTCGAGTGAGTAATGGGGGAGCAGGGCAGGTTAGGAGGCGTGGCACATTGGGTGTTGCAAGTCACACAAATGGAGTTACTCCGACGGAGTAACACGGGCTGGCGCACAAACACAGACAGCTCATCGGGTCCAGCTCATCGGGTCCAGCTCATCGGGTTCACAGCCGCTAGTTCACAGCTCACAGCTCTCTCCCAGAGTAGTGCCCCCCGCAGACGCTAATGGCGTGGCTAAGGATGCGCCCGGTTGGACTGGGTTGGGTTGAGTTGGGCCAGCACACACAAACACATGCTATCTCATCTCAGCCGTGCCATCTATGGATGGGACCCTCCAACCCACTTTTTTTTCTCCCGACCCTAAACCAATCCCCACCACACTACTAATGCCAGGATTCCACCACATCAACTCCGACAGTTTAGTGCATCTAAAGTCGTACCAGTACAGAGTGAGTATGAGCGATTGGGGTGCAACAGTTGCAATGGGAGCAACCCCAACAACGACACGGCAACAACTGTGACATCGACCAAGTCACCAACGACATCAACCAAGTCACCAACGACACCAACAGTGACATCAACACGTCAACCTCGAATTGAGCAGTCTCATGTCTAGCTGCATTCGACAGGTTGAACTAGACATACTCCCCCCCCCCCCTCATACTAACCCCAGAGTGTCGATAAGTCATACCTGTCAAAGTACATTCTCAACCCATGGTGGACTTACGCAGCAACCTTCATGCCTGAGTGGCTGGCTCCCAACGCCATCACCCTCATCGGTGTCTCCGGAATGCTCCTCTCCATCTTCTTCACCGTCTGGTACACCCCCGAGCTCACCGGAGACGGGCCCTCTTGGATCTACTTCTTCTCGGCCATCTCTCTCTTCTTCTACCAGACCATGGACAACATTGACGGAAAGCAGGCCCGAAAAACCGGCTCTTCTTCTCCCCTCGGAGAACTGTTTGACCACGGAATCGACTCCCTCAACTGCACCTACGGCGGAATCGTCAACTGTGGAGCCGTGGCTCTTGGTTCCACCCCCTACGGAGCCCTCATGGTGCTGTCCACCTGTATCGGCATGTACTTCTCCACCTGGGAGACTTACTACACCCACACTCTCTACCTGGGTGTGGTCAACGGCCCCACCGAGGGTCTGGTGGTGGCTCTGTCCACCATGCTCATCTCCGGCTTCATGGGCACCGACATTTGGAAGGAGGACGCTGTGGACGTGCTGCCCTTCCTGTCCTTCATGATCCCCGATTACCTCCGACTCAATGAGTTCTGGGTGTGGGTGGTCATGTTCACCCTGGTTGTGCTCCACGTGCCCTTCTGCGTGTGGAACGTCTACTGGGCCTGCAAGGAGGACGACGTGCCCTTCTCCGAGGCTCTGGTCGGTCTTCTGCCCTTTGGCGTGGCCGGAGGAGCCGCCTACGTGTGGCTCAAGAGCCCCTACTCCTCAGTGCTGGTCGACAACCACCTTGTGTTGTTTGGTCTGACCGCCTCGTGGGTCTTCGGTCGACTGACCACCGGTGTGATTCTCAACCATCTCACCAAGCTCGAGTTTCCTCTGTGGAACTCCACTCTCATCCCTCTTCTGGGAGCCACCATCCTCTTCTACCTGCTGCCCGCTCTGGGTCTGCTTCCCCAGGACAACCCTCACTTTGAGGCTCTGTACCTGTGGGGCTTTTTTGCCTATGCTGCCGTCAACTTTTTGACCTGGGCCGTCAACACCATCAATGTCATTTGTTCCTACCTTGGCATTCGATGTCTGTCTCTGCGACCCGTGGACAACAAGACCAACTAGACAAAACATAGACATTATAGAGGGGATGGGGCTGTGGAGGAGCTGTGGAGGAGTTTGCCCCCAAAATACTAAAAATATCCAGTAAAATTAAAGATCCGAAGTACACGAACTGGTGAGTGATAAGCACTCAACAGAATTCTACAGACACTAAGGGTATACCGTATGATTGTATAATATCTATCTATAGTCGTTAATATCCTCCTTCTTGTATTTTTTCATGTGATGCAATGTGTTGTGGGATAGCTACACCTTCTGCTTCTTCCTCAACGGTTCTCTGACCTCCTCTGGTTCGGCAATGACCACTTGTTTGTAACTCTTCTTTCTGAGCAGTCCGTTTCTGATGACAGCCTCCGGGTTCTTGGAGACGGCTTCTCTTGCTCTAGCTGAATCCAGACCCCAGATGTAGCTCAGGTTCATGATATCAAAGGGTCCTCTCAGACTCAAGCAAGACAGTGTTTCGCTGGAGATGACCAGTCCTCGACATCGGGCAGCTCTCACCACCAGGCTGTTGTTTGCAATCGACGTCTTTCGGGCCAGAGGATCACTGGACAATCCTGGAGCGTAGACCACCTCGATCTTGACACCTCGTTCGGTGGCAGCTCCGATGGTTTTGTGTTTGGGAATGCAAGGCAGACGGCGCGTCATGTCCATGGACACGATATCAATGTCCAGGTTGGTACAGGCCGCCTGGAGCATCTTTTCCGACATGGGTCTCACGGCCACAATGTCAAACTGTTGGTACAGGTTGGGCAGGTTGAAGCTGTGGTTGAGGTCTTCGGCGACAATGGTGACTCTTGTGTAGATGCGCATCTCCGGGAACTCCTTGTGAATGTCTTCGGGGATGGGACACTTGAGAGTGGCCGGGATCTTGCCCTGGTAGATGCAGTTGAGAGCCACGGCCTTGTATCCCAGTTCCTGGAGAAACAAGATGGAGGCCTTGGCCGACGAGATTTTGGCCCGGTCACATGGCGAGGCCGCATTGGGGCCCGTTACCGGCCACGGGATGTTCAGATCGATCATTTGAGGTGGGTTGGTTGGTAGTTTGAGATCTGGAGATCTGGAGATGGACATGTTCAAAATATTGCAAACTAGGTTTTGGGTGCATGTCAGGTGCGGAATGGGGGGTGTTGTGGGGGACGGTGGGGGGAGATGTGAGGTGCAAAAGGGGTGGTGAAAGGGTTGGGGACCAGGTATAGAGCTGATGGTGAGTTTTCCGAGTTCATAGGAGATGATTGGAGGGAGTGTAGTGGAGGTGTAAGGATGGTTGAAGAGATTGAGTATTGAAGTGTGTTATAGTTGGGAGGTTAGTTGAGGTGGATGGTAGGGAGGCAGGGTGAGAGCGATACATGGCCTACTCAATGAAGAAGGTGTAAGCTTATAAGTGAGCCAGCTTTTATTCATGGTAGCCGAGCTAGGTTGGTGGTCCACAACAGGCCAGGGTTAACGTACAGACATGCTTCTAGTCTTCTTTCATACTGTCCGGATGGTGTAATACAATGCTCTGAGTCTCTAATTAACGGGTCAGGATTTTTTATCTGCGACCGAAACCTCTGCTGTCGAATGCGGCGAAGAAACATCGATCCTAATAGCTCTAATATTAATAGTGTTAGCTTCTGTTGAGCAGGTCTGTGCCAATGGACTGTGGTCTGTACATTGTCCACTGTACACCACTTCTTCAATTGGTGATCCAGAGATGATGGTTCAGAGTGATGTACAGTCAACAGAGTGGAAATATGGGCTTTGGTTGGGAGGAATCGACATTAGAGTTCGGCGTCCCAAAATGGATTTTGGTGGTAGATGTCAGTGACCAGCTGCACGACCGTTGGAAGACCATCAGCGCGTCTGAACATGTGTTCAGCTGCATGACGGGTCATGGAATGTAAACAAATGTGCAGCTATAATGCAAAACAATATGGCAGTAGAATAGGACGTATATGGCGCTCTCTCCTTCGAAGCTACCCACACAACACTACTTGTACAACATTCGATTTCTGAACAATGGCAACGGATATCGTCGAGACGATTAGGACTAACGACGAGGCACTACGGGTTGTCGCTGAATCATGCGCTATCCGCTAGAAGAAGAGGGGGAAACCTGCGACAGAGAACGAGAAGCGAGCATCCAAGGTGCCCACTGTCAACGACCAGCGATACAGGATGACTCCAGAACAGAAGGATATGGCCTGAAGAAGGGTTTACGGACGTGGGCTGACAAGTCTTTGCACGGTAATGGTGATCTGGGCAGGTATGAGGAGCTGGAAGTGCTACTA
The DNA here is from genome assembly GCA_900519055.1 of Yarrowia galli. NCBI lineage: Eukaryota > Fungi > Ascomycota > Dipodascomycetes > Dipodascales > Yarrowia > Yarrowia galli. The sequence continues at coordinate 2,423,950 of ULGS01000005.1, read as the reverse complement.
TTCAACTTCATCAAGACTCCAGATAAGCGAGTTGCCCTCCCGATGGAATCGTTGAGATGCTTCGTGTTCATCCTGCTCGAGAAAATGGATAGTGAGTGGAAGGCTGTTTACGAACTTGACAACAAGGTACTGTACCTGGGAATGCCTGGTTCAACCGTGTCATAAAGCTGTAGGGGTTCCGCCGAATCATGTCCAAGGGCGACAGGGAAGGCGTAGATGTCTTCAAGGCTCTGGAGGAGTTTTCACCACACTTTAGCGTCGTTGATGAATATCCATTGGTGGACATTTGGAACTGTGACCAGTCGAGTCTCGAAATCAATCAAGGACTCAAGGAGGAGGTGTTTACAAGGATGAAGAGCTCACACAAGGCCAAGGCGACTCGATCGGCTATTTCAGCGAATCAACTCTCCACCTGCGCTTCGTTTTTCACAGGGGCTACCATCGATTTCAGCTCTGCAGCCAGTGGGCTCGCAATTACCCCCATTCTCCTCGCTGATTTCAAACAGGAGGCGGATGCCCTCATTGTTCACACTGTCGTGCACAACACTAATGTAATTGTAAACTATTTGTCAACTTCTACACACACCTGTATATCTCTCTTCTATCTGTACCCACTTACTTGAAAAAATTGTTAAGCTTGCTCCAATATCTAAGTAAAGCCCACCAGCATGCACTTGTCCTAAAACACTTAGCCGTTTTCGCAAAGTGTTTTTGCAAAGTGCTCAGGAGTTGGGAGTTCTCACTCCCACTCTCGACATTTCACGTCCAACACCTTGCATACTTCTGCACAAAGCCACCAATCTAGAACGTTGTACGAGGTTTATTCAGACCAATGTAACCTAAAATCGAGAATGGTTGTCATGGTTACCATAACTCTACGACTTTCTGAGAGTCTAAAGCAAAGGTTAGGGCTGACGAATCAGGAAATTTTGACCTTGAACCTTATTGAAAAAGTGGTCCCAAAGCCCATATTTCCACTCCGTTGACTGTACGTACAAGTAGCGACATCTCAGTGAGAACGACATCTCATCCTTTTAGATCTACAAGTATTCACCACAAGTACGAGTAGCAGTGTACACTGGTGTAATTAGTAGCTATAGCTAAAGCCTGTGCTAATACTGAATTTGTGTGAATATCTTCTGACGAGTATTCCATACTTGTACGATATTCTCTCTATTCTGATTTTCAAGGTCCAAGCCACGAACCTGAATATCCGTCTCAGTAAAGCTATCTATTCACCTTACACCCATAGCCGTCTAGGTATTCTCATGAGGAGAGCTCTTACAAACCTCCTGTACATACAGCAGCTGTGGCAATCTCATATCCTGCTCATCTGGTGCTCACCTCATCTACCATGGTACCTGGTACGGCCCCAGACCGGTCTCAACTCCAATCACACCTCCTATCTGACATACGTCACTTACTCCTGCCAACTCCTGTCAACTCCTGCCTCTGTCTGTTTCCATAGTAATGACACATTCCTCGGCGGCAGGACGGGCGTCTTTACAGGGGGAGCGATGGCTATCAGATACTCCTACAATACCTACAATACTCCTACATTGCCGGTCTCATAATAACTGGGGCGAGTATGAAAAATGGAAAAGTGGAACACGACCTGAAACCAACGGTTGGTCTGGAAACGTGAAATACGGACCTGGGTATAAACGGCGTGTACATACATACAGTAGGCGGCCACAGTAGACGGCACCAACCAACTCTGTTGGGCTCCACTGGTTGGTGTCAAAGAGGTACAGCTGTCAGGGTGGAGGTGGAGGTGGAGGTGGAGGTGGAGGTGTCTATGATACTCGTAGGGTGTACTATACAGTGTGACGTCTGAACAGACGTAGATAAGTAGCTATACGATCACCACCACAGCCTCAACTCTTGTAGCGTCGTATTTCACCCTAACTCTAGAGATCCAACTTTTCACCCATTTTGGCGCGTCGAGAGCTACTTTCAGATTGCAGTCACGTCTAAGCTGTACACAACTATAGGCCATGGTGATAGCTCATAGCAGTGGGCTCTAATGATACTGTCCAATCAGGTGTGCTCTGGCAGACCCGAAGTTGTTGGAAGTGGAACTGCACAGCTCTCTTATGACGATTCTGGCACTTTTGAAAAGCCCATTCACAAGTACCACCCTGCACCTTTGAGTTTGGGCCACGACAATTGAACGGAGAGAAACATTTTACGACGGAGTAGAATGTGACAGGGTGTGAAATACAGGGTCAAATGTAGCACTACTGAGAGGAACAATAGCAATACTGTGCTGTAGTCGGTTTCACTCTGTGTTTCATCGACACGACAGTAATTCGTTATTAACACATTTAGCACCGACACCACGTCTAAGGTCTAAGGTCTACGATACTAGCCTCGCTCGTACAGCACACACGTCGGCCGTACAGGAGACTATGTACAGTGCAAAACAGTGGGGTAACTAAGAGGGGGGTATGTGTTATGACGGGAAAAAGTGAAAAGAGAGTGATTCAGTCGGAAAGGGGGATGATCAGGATTTCTGACTAAGCGAGTGATTCGAGTCGGGGCAAAACTAGGAGCGAACGTTGACCTCGCAGAACACAGTTCCTTCGATTAGGCATCACGTGCAACCCCCTTTTCCAGCCGCGCAACCGATCTTTACAGTTTGTATACATTTGCCGTTTGCATACTGGTGCGTGAGTCAGTCGGGGGGACAAGAGTGGAGAGCAGTTGTGAGGCCGTGAGAATTGTGGGCTGGCGTGGGCAGACCTCCATAGACGTGACTGTATGGTGATGTGGTGTACATAGAAGGCAACCCCGTTCTCTCCTCGTCTTTTCAACAACTACTGCCGTTCTGACATATCGTTAATCACCTCGGTACGTAGATCTATACTTACACTTGTATTATACCCTGCCCTGCCCTCCCACCAACTATGTCTCTCTTCATTATTATAGCCAGCAGCAACCAAGAGAGAGATATTTAAAGACATCGTACGGTTTGCGCGCAGAGGGGTACACGAGTATCATACTCGTACATACAAGGTAGACTCTCGAGCGGTCCAGTATTACCACTTTGGGGCTGTTTCGTGTGTGTTGTTGCCTGACAATGTAATGTATCGCAGCATCTCGGGCCTTGTGTAAAGGTGTCCTTATTGCGGCACCTTGTTTGTTTACGCTAGTGCTAGCAGTATCGTAACAGGACAGGAAAGCATCAACAGTAACACCGTGTGAGCTGGTAATAAGTACAGGCTCTTGGATAATCAAGTCAGGCTGTTTGTGTGATTTGATTTCACTTCTAGCATTTCCTTTTCCCCAACACAGTCTTTATCTCTGCTCATCTCATCAGACCTTGTCCTTTTCTCTTTTCCCTTTTCCCTTTTCCCAGCCACTACTGTTGAGTCGGCCGAAATTGGCTTTTTCTCTGTGTGTGGGTGTGTCCTTGGCTTGGCTTCGCTCTCTCTCCGCTCCGCTGCGCTGTGCTGTGCTGCTTTGGCTTTTCCCTTTTTCCTCCCTCCCAATTTTACGCTTTCACACTCAACTCCCAATCGCTCCATACACCCATCCCCTTCCCACCTCTCTCCCAGGGCTGCTCCCTTTTTCATCTACCCCCCCTCACCCTTCCCACAACCCCAAGTGTGTCACCTCGACGACATACCTCTCAGTCTGAGCGAGCACTCGGTCCCACCCGTTGGCAGCAGCCCGTCTATTTGTACCTCCTCAGAAAACATAGCTGGCGCTCTCACCCGACCACCTCGGCAACACGACTCCCCCGACGTAACCTCATAATCGACCAGTCTCTGCATCCTACACATCCTACACAAACACCTTTTCACAAAGACACACCATTAATCACGCCTCGCTAGAAGAAGAAATCAGCAGCTGAGAATCGACGGATAGGCAGAAAATCAGCTTATTGCTAAATCGCTAAATTCTACGAGTTAACACAACAACAACCACCATCACCACCACCCCTTCACCACCACCACCATGTCTCACCATCAATCATCTAATGTGGTGGGCGTCCACTACCGAGTGGGCAAGAAGATCGGAGAAGGATCGTTCGGCGTCATCTTCGAAGGAGCCAACCTGCTCAACACCCAGCAGGTGGCCATCAAGTTCGAGCCCCGAAAGTCCGAGGCGCCCCAGCTCCGAGACGAGTACAGAACATACAAGCATCTGGCCGGATGCGTAGGCATCCCCAACGTCTACTATTTCGGCCAGGAGGGCCTGCACAACATTCTGGTCATCGATCTGCTGGGCCCGTCGCTCGAAGATCTGTTTGACTGGTGTGGCCGACGATTCTCCATCAAGACCGTCGTCATGGTCGCCAAGCAAATGCTGTCCCGAGTGCAGACCATCCATGAAAACCACCTCATCTATCGAGATATCAAGCCCGACAACTTTCTGATCGGCCGAGAGGGCACCAAGACGGCCTCTCTCATCTACGTGGTTGACTTTGGAATGGCCAAGCAGTACCGGGACCCCAAGACCAAACAGCACATTCCTTACCGGGAACGAAAGTCGCTGAGCGGAACCGCACGATACATGTCCATCAATACGCATCTGGGCCGAGAGCAGTCGCGACGAGACGACCTCGAGGCCCTCGGACACGTGTTCATGTACTTTTTGCGAGGCGGGCTGCCCTGGCAGGGTCTCAAGGCCGCCACCAACAAGCAAAAGTACGAGAAGATTGGCGAAAAGAAACAGACGACACACATCAAGGATCTGTGCGACGGCTTCCCCGAGCAGTTTGAGCAGTACCTGTCGTACGTGCGAGGTCTCGGTTTCGAAGAGACCCCCGACTACGACTACCTGCGAGCGCTCTTCACCCAGGCTCTCAAGTCCACCGGCGAGACCGAGGACGGAGTGTACGACTGGATGAAGCTCAACGGCGGCAAGGGCTGGGACTCCGGCAACAGAAAGCCCAACTTGCATGGCTACGGCCACGCCTACCCGCCAGACCGGTCCGGCAATGCCAACTCGCGACAGGCCCACATTTCGTCTGCGCGACTCAACGCCACTCCTCCTCCTCTGCCCGAGCCCGCTGCTGTCGCCCGCCAGAACTCCAAGGGTCGACACGGCGCCCGAAACCCTCAGGCCCGACTGTCCAAGAATGCCCAGACTCCCGGCTACTACCAGCAGTCACCGAGCCAGAGCCACGGCGTGCCGGGCGGCGCTGGGGCTGGCACTGGGGCCATGAGCGCCCAGCAGAAGCAGTCCAGCGTGCACCAGCAGCTGTCACAATCTAACCAGGCTAACTATAACCAGGCCACGGATCCGGCCAACGCCGACTACGAGGCCCCCAAGAAGGGCTTCTGGGCCAAGATCTCCGGCTTTTGCTGTGCCTAGACGAGACGAGCAGGATCGTATAAGTAAATTATATATAGTAGGGAGACTCCACAAGTATTGTAATGTATTGATGTATTGAGGTGTGTGCGTTGTACAAGTAGATTTTCTTAGTCTTTTGAGTGAAGTGGAAATGCGGTACATCTCGAATGGTGGGTTTGTGATTTGCAACTCGATGTCCTCCTGTCCAGAACAGCTTGCTCTAAACGGCATTCATGTTGGCTCTCGTATTGGTCAAAGTTGGACTAGAACCTCTGGAACTGGTACGGCGCAAAAAGCATTTCACTATTGCAGTTTAGCGTACTTCTGAGAGTTATACACCTGGTTTATTGGGTGGGTTATTGGGCGTTATATTAGACACCACCATACGTATTGTTTACCTTGTTCTATACGTGGAAGTGTTGCCTTTCTATGTTTACAACAAGCAAGTTATACGTTCTACACGTTCATCTGAAGCTATACGGTCTATACGGTCACAGTAATGGTATACACGTTCTAAACGTTCTACACGTTCAACGCGTTCTAACAATAGACCCCTAGAAGACTCACACGAGTCTTACATTCACGGGGTCTATTACCCGTTACACCATTCGCATAACCCTGCCGATCCTTGCTGATTGTCGTGAGACCAAGTGTTGCACAGCCTTGACAGACACCACCCATTTAAACCCAACTAAGCTCTAGTTGATGCTTTTACAAAGAAGTCGGGATATCTCCAAATATCGTAAGGTATGTGTCTTTTGACTTGTTATTATTTAGCAAACAGACTATTCTCTATTTTTTGGCACTTCTTTCATGTCAAACGGATTCCGCGATCATTGACTTTGCACCCCTAAAGGACTTTTCACCTTAACTAGTCCCAAGTAAATATCGCAAGTAAATATCTTAATCGTGGGACAAAACACGGAAACCGTGAGACAAACTGAAACCGTGAGGCAAACCACGGAAACCGCTCGTAACTGGGGTAGACTCAGACTCAGACTCAGAAACACGAGCAGGACTGGTATGGTGACCAGCTGCAGTCTCTCTGCCGAACCGAACATGACCCACATCCAACTTGTCTTAGTCCAAAAGTAGGGGCTGAGACAGGGGCTATTGTATGTACCATAAGTGGGTCCGTGCCTAGAGAGGCAGTAGCTCTTCTTTTGTAGCAGGTATACCAAAGACACGACTCTTGTAACTCACCTGTGTCTTCTCATGCAAAAGTATTCACCACTCATTACCCACCCACCACTATACACCACTGCTGCGCCATCTGGGTGATCATCTTACCGTAGATTAACTCTGAGCAACTCCACAGTGGAGAGAACTCTGACAACAGAGTAAACTAACGAGGCCGTTATTTATAACTCTCACGTCAAACAAGACACTGTACAACCACAACCGCAACCGCCGGGTTCAAAGTAAACCATGTCCGTCGCGTCTCCTGCTTTTTGCCGTCGGTGGGTGTGACCATAGAACCCCGGGCTCTAGGTACGATTCCCACACCTCTCATCCGCTACCTCCTGCTACAAAGGGATACTCAACAATGTATTGTCTAGACGTGAATTCATGCAATAAACGGTAGGCGCTGTGGACGCAGCTATTACCAGTCAATCGCCGCACAAATACTCACTATCCTGCCACTATTCTCCACTATACGCCAACGTGCCGAAATTGCCTCTGTTGATGTTTCAGCTCGTGCATCAATGCAGCCCAGGGGCTTTTTTAGAATGTCTATGGTGGTCATCGTCCACTGTAACTTTGTGTAGCTACCAGGTACCGTCTACTTGTAGCTACTTCCACACATACAACAATAGAGTAAGGGTATTCTTTATATATAGATTCTTGAATTAGAATGACGCCAGCGCCAGACTACAAGAGGGGGTGTTTTTGGGTTAGAAATAACGTCTTACTCTTAGTTCCAAGACCAAGAGACCTCAACTCGACCCTCGCTGGGAGAGGCCAGAGCGTTGAAAGCGGCAGGAGACAGATCGAGATCGCCAGAGGCACAGCCGGGGCACATGTCGGTGACGGTGACGGTGACAGACTTGCCGCCTCGGTGGGCAGTCAGCTGCTTACCACACAGGGTGTTGTGGTTGGGGTTACCGTCAATCATGCCAGCCTGCCACATGTCCTTGTTGAGGGCAACAATGAAGTCAGAGTCGGTGTTGGTGATACCGCAAGAGCCCATTCCGGTGTCGTAGAAGGTGGCCTCACCAGAGTGGTCACCGGATCCACCACCAGTGGAGGGAGCGGAAGGAGAAGGCTCGGGGGCAGCCTCAGAGGTGGTAGGAGCGGGAGCAGGGGCAGCCTCGGAAGTGGTGGGCTCGGGAGCGGGGGCGGGGGCGGCCTCAGAGGTGGTGGGCTCGGGGGCGGGAGAGGGAGAGGGAGCAGCCTCGGGCTTCTCGTCGGCAGCAAAGTTGGCGGGAGAAGGAGAGGGAGCGGGGAGAGCTTGCTCAGCAGACTTGGGGGCCTCGGGGGTAGGGGCGGGGGCAGCAGGAGCCTCAGAGGTAGGCTCAGCGGCGGGGGCCTCAGGAGCAGGGGCGGCGGGGGCCTCGGTGGGCTGCTCGATCTGGGCCTCGGTGGTGTAGGGGACCACCTCGGTCTTGTAAGGGGTTCCGTTCTGGTCAACGTAGACAACGTTCTTGACGTAGATGACGTTGGTGTTCTTGACGGTGACAACGGCTCGCTTGGCGAGGCCAGCCTCGGCAGCGATGGGGGCGGCCAGAACCTGGGACAGGAGGGCCATGGAAACGATAGAGAACTTCATGTTGGAGAGAGTGTGGTTGGTTTGTGTATGGATTTAGACGAAAGGAATGTCGTGTAAAAGGAAAGTGATGGTCCGGTCAACGGATTAAAGAGAGAGAGTGTCGTGCAAAGGAGTGCGTTAAAAAAGGGAGTGTCGGATCCAACAGAAGTCTCGGAGCTTAGTGTCGATTCTTACTACTTGGTGATGAAGTTGTGTGATGAGAAGAATTAAGGTGGAGCAGAGGGCCTGGCTTATATATGTCGACCTCTCTTTAGTCGTACATAGACGCATTGTCCCAAGCCAATTTCTCACTCTTTTAAAATTAGGGTGCACACTCAACGCTAAAGACAGAAGAGAGTTGAAACACCTTGACACAAAGCGGAAGGATGGGAGCTCAGTTGGGCAGTCTGTTTTATCTCTAAAGACAGGGGTTGCACGAGAAGACTACAACAATTACGGAGACTACAACGACTCAGATATGTTGCTATAAAATGGGTGTATCATATGGGTACGCTCAATGACCCGTCCTATACGGGTCCCTTCATTTGATACACCGCCTGTATGCCTGCAACAATGCTCTTTGTCCTGTCGCCCTCTCAGTCCAGTCCGTCGTGTGTCTGTGCAATTTTTCTCGCACCCTTTTTTGCGTTTGATGCTTCCATTTGCTGCTTGCCACACTCTCTCCTTGCTTGGGACATGTACCAACCATGTGCCGAGGGAGAGGAGGGGGGAGACTTTACATTTCACACGCCATTTAACACGCCATATTGTGGCAGCCCCAAATTACTGAGCCGGCACAGACGCGTTCATCATTTGACTGTGGTAACCAACACCTACGGTACTTGTACACGTGTCTCAATGTCTATGGGATATACTCGTGTACCCTCTCCCGTCGAAGCCAACAAGATTTAGAACTGCACGAAAACAGGTGTCTGAACCTTGGGAGCACAAAGGCTGGAACACTACCACCGGTTTCCGAACCCAACTTGGCCCTTATACGCCTATCTAGGGCCTACACAGCCCAGCCTCGAAAACCCGCCTCCGTGGTACGAGACCAGCACCAAATTGCACGGGCGCTAATTATAGCGGGTATTGCGGGACGGTGTAGACTCGGGTGTAATTACGTGGTTCCTAAAGATCGCTCCACTGCGCGAATAAAATATTTGCAATATTATTCTGCATCGCCTGTCTTTCTGGAGAGAGAGAGAGGTGTGAGGTGTCTTACCAAACTGTCTCTCTCTCGCAGCTCTTCTGCCGAGTTATTTGATTTGGGCTCCCGTCCAAGGTTAACCGTGAGACATCTGTTCGAGAGGCCGCCCAAAGAGGCAGAAATAAGCAATGCCGTGTGGTGGTAGAGGGTGTACGATACGAGTGTTGTACGGAGTAGAGGACTGTTGATTGCGATAGTTGCTCTCTGCGCTATACAGTGTGTTGACCGTTTTTGTAATCGCCGTTACGTTGTTGTACTCGAACGCTGCCCCATGTCATGTTTCACCTTGACAGCTAAGCACGGTATTTTTGCAGCAACGGGAAAAAAGGTACGCTTTGGACGTAGGGCCTATAGAGAATGTGTTGGACAAGGGCGGGGCTAACCGCAAGAACCAGGACTAACCACAAGTAGTGCCGGAAGGGATCTAACAACAATGGCGAAACACGGCGTTCAGCCTCTTGAACAACACCGTGGACACGTGAAGGAAGTTTCTAGACGACTAATCGTCTTTTTGTTCATACGGCCCTCCCTCTGGCCCTGCAGCCACAGCCATGTGAGAGGTGCAGCCATTTGAGAGTCGTGATCAAACGTACATTTGCGAAGGCGGGATTGTTTGTGTTGATTAACTGGGTGAGTACTGTCTCGTATCATTGATCTACTGTTGCTATAGCAATCTTGAAGAGGTGATAGTATGGATTACCAGTATCGTGTACTTGTACCAAATTGAGTACACTTATTACTCGTCCTTCCTATATCGTTGAGGCGGTTTATGCACTCGTTATACGCACCACCAAAACGGAAACATCAATATGATTCAATGTCGACGGCTTTGTATAATACAGTGCGACAGTGCCTCGCGAATCTAAAGCCCACGAGAGGTGATATCGATATTGCTCTCTCCAATGACATTTCCGGATCGGGTGGTGGATGAGAGCAATAGAGAGTCAGGAGATGTCCGGAGACTTAAACCACAGGGACCTGAAGACCTCAGACCACATCTGTCTCTCGTTTAGCTTGTGTAGCCTGGTGAGACGGGATTTGATTTCGTGAATCGAGCACGTGACTAGATTGGTAGTACCAGTACAAGTATTTGTAACTGCAACTGTACAAGTATCACATGTGACCCCTCCCTCTAAACCTCAAGTCCACCCTGTTCTCGTGTCTCTACAATTGTTCAGGTGCACCGTGAACCACCCCATCACTATTACTAATCAAACGACCCCTGATTACAAGTACGAGTACACTCCATACGGTACGAACCACTCAAACTAGCGTGTGGCAGATTATTAGATCTCCCCTGGCAATAGCACGTGGAACCTATACAGATCAGGTACAAGTCTCTTACAGACAAAGGCGGTCGTATTGTTCTAAACCTCGATAGTTGACACCCCCTTACATCCAGCAGCCCTTACATGTGTGTACCTGAACAGACAGACACATTCAGCTGATCCCCTTACATTGGTGACAGGTACGAGTGTACTTGTACGCGGTGTCCACGAGATCAGATTTGAAACTTGACAGTGGTGATCCTTGCACACAAAATCTCAGACCCCTACATAACGTGCTTCTCAAACATGACACTTCTCCTGGTGCAGTATGTACAGCCTTCTGCTCCATATTCAAAGCCTCCTTCATTCTTGTGTGACAGACTATAGCATCTCAAACACACCCCTTCATTGACAGCCTGTTTCATCCGATCTCCTGTTTCATCCAGTCTCCTGCTTCACCACTTAGATCCATCCATTAATATGATATTCGCTATTTACATGATTCTCTCTCGAGAATAGTGTTATGTACACCCTGGGGTGGTCGGGGTGTTGGGTCTTAGGCCGGTGTGAGCTAACCAGCAGTTCACCCAAGTCTCCCTCCATAGTACTCGCAAACTCGCTTCGCTCATTTGCTCGCTCGCTAAAAACCCTCCAACCTCGCCTGAACCTCCTTCTTACCTAGGAACCACCGGATCTTATCCATACTGGCTCCAGGAGTACCGTCAGCAATCACCTTTCGAAGCACCTGGTAAATCTGCTTCTTATCATACTGAGTATCCAACATACAAATGCCCAGCTTGACATCCTGAGCCTCAGCAACAATTCGGATCATCTTCTCCTCCTCAAGAGTAAGCATGGGTCGCATGGGTCGCTCAAACAGGAACCGACAGGTAGTTACAAATTCCTCCACGTTGCCAAAGGCGCCTTTCATGATCTCCATGGCAGTAAGACAATCGTCCAGAGTCTTGGTGGTGCCAGTCTCAGCCTTGATGGCCTCATAATAAGGCTTGATCCACTCCTTGTCGCCGGGGTTCTTGACTCGACCAAACATGTAATGTTTGTTGTAATAAATGAGCTTGGTGAAGTCGACCTTGGCGTTACCCTTGGTCAGAGTCTTGAGATCGAAAATCTGCTCCATTCGAGACAGTCCGATTCGATCCGAGGTCTGAATGTGGTTGTGGGACCAGCCGAAATGCAGAACAAAGTTGAGAATGGCTTCGGGAAGGTAACCACGTTCAATCAGAGACATGACGTCAGTATCTCCAGATCGCTTACTGAGCTTCTTGTTATCGATCGAAGTCAACAAGGGGATATGAACAAACCGAGGAGGAGTCCATCCAAAGGCCTCATAAAGGGCAATATGTTTGGGTGTAGAGGGCATCCATTCCTCTCCTCGAATGACAGTAGTAATCTTCATCATGTGATCATCAACGACATTGGCAAGGTGGTAGGTGGGCAGTCCATCACTCTTGAGAAGCACAATGTCGTCGAATCGGGTATCGTTGGCGTTTCTCTGAACCTGAATGTTCACCTGTCCATGCAATTCATCAGTGTAAGAAGGGTACAGATCAGGAGCCTTGAAACGCACCACATAGTCTCCATTGTTGGTCTCAGAAGACACCCCGTGTGCACATTTCCGGTCATAAGAGGCCATGGACGGAGGAACAAGAGCTCGCGCACTATCTCTCAGATCATCCAGTCTCTCCTTGGAACAGTAGCACTTGTAGGCATGTCCCGACTCCAGCAGCTGATCCACGTACTTTCTGTAAATGTCCGATCTCTCCGACTGTTTGTAGGGTCCGTAGGGTCCTCCTACTTCCGGACTCTCGTCTGCCTTGATCCCCAGCTTGTCCAGAGTCTTGTAGAGATGTTCCTCCGCTCCAGGCACCAGCCGGGTCTGATCTGTATCTTCCACTCTCAGCAGAAACTGTCCTCCCGTGACCCTTGCTTGCAGGTAGTTGTAGAGCGCCGTTCTCAGCGAGCCCAGATGCAGCAGGCCTGTTGGAGAAGGAGCAAACCGGGTTCGTTCCGGCTCTTGTGTCGATTTAGGAGGTCCGCCGGGGGTCTTGGTCTTCTTTCGCAAAGTGAACGACGAGTAATGTCGGGGTTGTGTTTGTGCCGCCACCAGCGGCTGCCGAAAACGTGGCACCGTCGCCAGTCTGGAGCCCGTGCGGATCCAGGACGTCATTGATCAGGTAAGAGAGGTTGATATCGTAATGTTGGATGTTGGAAAACTAGGTTCAAGCACTTTTTCAGCAGTTCGCAGTTGGGTCTCACTCATGAACAAAGCTTAGCCGAAGATGGAGGTCGTAAAGCATATATTGGTGTGCATCAACTTCTTTTGTAAAACCAAACCTCGAACACTCTCCCACACAACACACAACAACTATACACGCCTACCCGAGCTCCACCAGCACCCATTTCCAAAATTCAGCGCCAAAACGAAACCCCCTTTTTTGCACAGACTCAGATGTACTCGAGACCGCCACAATACCAAGGATACTCAGCAAACTACCCGAGCGGGTACAACTCGGAGGTTGTGAGAATGCAGAATTGTGAGTATGATCCGACACAGACCGGAGAGGGAAAAAGGAAAAAAAAACTGTGACACAGAACGGCACGACAGAACGACAAGACGTAGGGGAAGCACAGACGGAGCAAGAGAAGGACGGGCAGGCTCCACCACCACCGCCACAGCAACCACACAACTCGTGTCATCTGCCACCGGGGCACGTGCGTCCCACCTACTGCTGGCTCGTGTTCCTGTGTTTCTCCACGAATGGAATGTAGGTAGGCCACCCGGCAGATGGTGGTGGGGGAGAATGTGAGGTGATGAGAGATCAGCTGATCTGGGTTCGGTGGCGTGTGACTCTACCTGCCGTCCGATCCAAAACGACCACAAAGCCCTCACTCACTCCTATTGTCACTTCCCCATGTCGCATAACCACATAACCTTCCCAACACTACCCCTGGCCTGATCCCTGGTGATGGAGACACGACACCAACCAGGTAACCCCCCTCAACCCTACATACTAACCCAGTGGCCACTTCACGAATCAAATTCAACGCCGGACGGACGTTTGACTCGCTTGACGACGTCGAGTTCTGTCCCAACCTCCTCGAAGAAGAACGACTCAACAATGCATCCCCCCATATGCTGACGCCCGACCAGGAGCTGCGAAACGCCATTTCTCGACAGTACGGCGGATCCAACTACTCGTACTCGTCTCCGCTCTCGCCTTCTCCCAGCGGCTCTGCTGGCGTGACACGGGCCAAAAAGGCGCTGGAGATCATCGATCCCGCCACTGGACGAGCTTCCACCCCCACCAACATGGATACCGGCTCTCCTCGGAAGCTCTAGATATTTATTGCATCATAACTTATTTAAGCGGAGCATGTCTGATTTTCCCTCTCGCAGGGAAACCGTGCTATGATGCGATTAATGTACATTATCGTTTATGACAGGGACAGGCCAGGCGGCTGTGTGAGTGTATTGAGATTGTAGTTGAGAGGTCTGTGAGCGGCGTTGTAGCCAGTAGAAGGCACACAGTGGCAGAGATCACGTGGGTTGTGCTGAAAGTGCTCATGCTATGAGTTGCTGATCTGTGATTGATCTGATCACTGTACAAGTAGTAACCTGCGGAAAGTGAGCTGAAAGTGGTACAGTAGCATTTGGGCCGTAGTTTTTCTGATCTGATAAGATGATTTAGATAATGGAGCTGTGTGTAGTGAAGATAATACCCGGTAGGGTAATACCTGGCAAATACCTCATATATACATATGAGGTAGATGCTAGTAGTTGACAAGATGTCTGTCCCTTAGATAAGGAATCTTGTCCACTGATCTAGAATCTCTTCCTGGTGAATGATCAAGTGCACACCCTTCTGGTGTGCACTACTATCGGAACGGGATGTCCCTAGAAGTGGGTTGTAAGTCGTTACATTAACTATAGCTAATAAATCATACATATGGTTTTCACTAGTGTGTACCTGGTGCAGGTCATCGAAACGGATGATGAAGCTGTATTCTACCTCTTGTGTTATAGACAGTTTCAGAGTCTACATATAATGGCCCTTGAGATATCGATAGTCCCACGACCTTTGTCTATGATCGTAGGATGATGCACTCTGTTTCTGGGTGGGCTCAACTAACACGCATGTAATGTATCCTTTCTATCACCAGCTCTTAGTTGTAGTATTTGTAGGTACGGAGTACTGTAGTCAAGTCAGAGCCAAGACTGGCTAGTCCCTAGCTCCATTCTAGTCACGCGACTTATTAAAGATTAGCTAGGACTATTAACAACTTGGTTGGTCATCTTGTTGATGTTGATATGGTTTACAGTAGTACTGTACTCGTACTGCACTTCCTCCTCTCTCTCTCTCAATACAAGGTCATATCTCATTAATCTTACAGTCATAAAGGTGTCATTACAGAGAGGCGTTCATTTCTCTCAGCTCAGCAAAACAATCAAGATAATGAGAATGAAGACGAGAATGATGATGGTCAACAACGATCCGGACTCCTTTGCTCGTCGAGAAAAGTCGTCCAATCGTCGTCGAGCCAGATTCAAACGTCCATCACTGTTATCCACCTGAGCCTCAATATCGTCCAACATGACATTGTGAGAATCAACCTCGGCTCCAATTTGCAAACTGAGCTGATGTTGTCGAGTCACAGACTGTGCCAGGGTGTTGAGTCGCTCGTCCTGCTCTCCAATGTCTTCTTGTTGCGAGTACACAATCTGCTGTGACGACAATCCTTCGAATCGAGCTGCTGGAGTAGGAGCTGGCTCTTCATCTGTGTATCTTTCGGGAATCAGTGTCTCCGCCTCAGGGTCGTCTCTATACGGCTCAAAGTCTCTATGCTGCTGGTCGTTGAGACTATGAGAATCACTGGTTTCCTCCAGATTGTTGTCTCGGAACTTGACGGACTTCTTTTTGCTGAGAAACAACGACTCGTTGAGATACAGGTCCGGCAGGTCCGTGTCACTGATCTTCTCGTATGCCTGAACCAGGTTATGGTAGTCTTCTCGCACTCGCGTGTATGTCCCGACGTCTTTTCCTTGAGTTGCTGCCTGTCGGTTGTCTAGGAGACCCTGTTTGATGTTTTCCAGCGCCCGTTCAATATCTCGGTCGTCCGATTCGGCCGCCTTGATCCCCAGCAGCGTCAACCGCTCTCGTTCGTCAATAGCCACCTGAGTCTGGTCCACCAGAAGTACCAGGTTTGTCATGTTGTAGTGTAGTGTAAGCAAATGAAGGTGTGTGTAGTTGGTCACGTGTGTGTTTGTGTGATATTGGTGTCTGAGTCGCCTGCTTCTTATCGTCCACAGCTGTTGTCTCGCGTGCTTTTGTTCCTGCTCGTATCACTCTGTCGTATATGGTGCTGCTGTAACTAATGTTATAACTTGTAATGAGTGCAGCCACCATGGGAACCGAACCGAGAACCTTAGTCAGCTATTAATGTGTGTGGCGGTCAAACGGCAACTCAAGAGTCTGAAGTGCACGGCAACCTAAAACACTGCATTAACATTATGCTCCAATATTACCCCATACTAAAAATACCCAGACGGAGTACTGTAACCTGAAACTACACTACACCATCTACAACACCCACAACAAGCCATGGAACCCCTAGCAAGAACCCTACCGCCAGGGGACGAAAACATCACTCTGGACTACTGGTCGTTAGAGTACATGGACCTGCCCGAACAACTGTCGTGTCCAGTGTGCACCTGCGGGTTTGTGACTCCATACTCCACCAAATGTGGCCACACCTTCTGCCGTCTGTGTATCTTGTCCACAATGCGTGTGGCGGACTCGGGCAACCGATGTCCCATTTGTCGCACGCAAATCGACCCAGAAACGCTCCAACCAGCTCCCTTAGTGTTGGTTGATCTGGTGAACGAACTGCAGGTCAAATGCCCCTTCACAAACCGAGGCTGTGCTCATGTGGGGCCCCGAAGCCAGATGGAAATGCACTGCCGACAACAATGTGACTACGCACAGGTCCCATGTCGTGGGAAGACAGAGGAGGGGACGATTTGTGGCGAACTGGTACATCGACGCTATGTGGCGGAGGAACATCTAAAGGAGCTACAACAACGACTTCCGGGGGTCACGTGTGTCCATACCAAGGTCACATGTCTACAGGGCTGCGATGTGGAAATGCCCTTCATTGCATACATTGATCACTGCAAACAGGAATGTACAGAATCTCACTTGAGTTGTCTTTTCTGTCAAGAGACCATAACGGCCCAGTTGCATGATGATCACATGAATGAGTGCGAGGAGAGACCCATCAGCTGTCCCGCAGCCAAGTTTGGGTGTCGTTGGGAAGGTGCAAGACGGCTTAGTCATATTCATACGGCGTCCTGTACTTATGCACAGCTTGCACCGGTTCTGGAGGCTCAGGATGAGAAGATTGAGGGTCTACGACACGAGAACCAGGCTCTACGGTACCGTTTGGATCGTCTGGATCTTCAACAGTCTGCAGATTCCGGCTTTGAGCTGCTTCCCAGTGTTACTAGAGACGATCTACAAGGAGTGAGAACTGAGTGTGATAAGATGAGAGGCGACATTCTGGCCATCAACCAGCTTCTGGCGGACTACGAGGTCAACACGTCGATGCAGACCATGCGGGAAAACATGCGGACAAGAGATGATATTCATGCCATTGTGAATATCGTCTCGGGTCTACGTCATCAGATGCATTTGTTGATGGCAGAGCGACGTCGTCATTTCGTTGGTCATTCCGTACCTCCTCTTGGAACTCCTTCTGCTCCTCCTATGGAAGGCAGTTCATCAGACTGGACCTCGACACCTCCAGAACTACAACGTCGAAGTAGTGATCCTACCAGGCAGGAGGTGAAGTTGTAGGAGATGTTTCGGCAGTATTTATCAGCATGTTGCACACAAACAAACGTGCAACCTTTATGAGTGAATGAATTATCAAATTATGGAGAGGAAGGTGTAGATGAGGGTGTAGTAAGTGACTATTTGTAGCTCTTCAATAGAGGTGACAGAACTAGTCTTGGCTTGTAACTCAACACCAAACAACAACTCACTCACTACCGGAACCACTTCGACAGCTATATCATTCTACTCACAGTCTTCTGCTGATTCTAACGGTATCAAGATATTTACCTCCATCAGTACTAATATTCTCAAGTATGTGCCCTTCCCTACTTGCCGTGGAATCTCAACCAGTAACAACACCAGTAACAACACCAGTAACAACACCATCGGAGTTTGTAGGGCTAGAAGAGTCAGCCTGTAACAGCTCAATCTGAACAGAGGACAACTTGTACACACGACAAGTTCTTGTTACAGGTGACATTTCTTTAGTCATCTCAAAAGTTCAGGTCGGGAGATCTATACTACCACACCTACCATACATACCTTCGTACAACTTTGTGTCACCTGAACTCGCTCAATGTAGCAGCTAGCAACCTCAAATTTCACAAGATGCACCAACAGAGCCCAAACTCCACTCTTTCAAAAATCAGCCGAGACCGTCGTCTCAGACCGGTTTTGAAGAGAGCTCAAAACAACACTTCTAGGCCAGCACCTTAGAGCAGCAGGACTACAAGTATGTACTTGCTGAATATTGATCAGAAATGAACGTGAGCCGTACCATTAGAATCGGAGAACTCGTGTGATCAATCTGGTACCACTTTCATTGAGGTAGGGTTGGTTGAATGTCCCCATCAGTTGGATTTGGTATGTCCCTAGAACAGACCACGTGACCCGACAGCTGCAAGACAGGCTCCTATTTTGGGCAATATTGACGTAGGAGAGAATCAAACTGAAAGGTGGTGATCACGTGACTCCAACTTATGACCTGATTCCCTTTCCAAGCGCCCAAATCCACATTTCTCGAAATCTCTAGAATCGTGTCAGAATCGTGGATTTCGCCTGACCCCCAGCCCGGGAAAATCGTCAGATTTGGCTGTTTTTGACAGCAGGGCTAGAGTCCATCTCTCCGACTAGTGACGCTAGTGAAAAATGGACACTACCAAAAGATACCCCCGAGTGTGATAAACACAGTAATAAAATTTGTTTTCTGATCAGAGCACTACAACAGCTTCAAATACCCCAAGCAATTTTGAAATACCCCAGATTCAATGATTTTAGTTATGACCCACTTTCGCCAGACTTGAAACCTTAATCCCGAGATTTGACCCAAAGTCTCAACTCAGCTCAACTTTTGAGAAAACATGACAAAATTTAGAATCCATCGAAACCACATTCAAGTGAAAGCCCGGAGACTGAATGTCCCGAATCTGCCTTTAAAACCTGAATTTGGATTTTATTCAAGCTGTTTGGCGACATCTAGGGTCTAATACAGTACTGGCCATATCTCCATGTTTAGAAGTTCAAATGAGAGTGTATGTAGATTCAGCATCACTCCAACTTCTTCTCTATGGTTTGATCAAGCCTGCTTGTCATTATGAGCTCTGTGGCAGCTGTTATGAAGGAAATGGCGGTATCTCGTAACACTTCCATTTTAGGAAGGTACAGCCGGAAAACCTTAAAATAAATATGATGACGTCATCACAAATAGACAACTTTGACTGGTCGTATGACCCGCAAATAAATTCCAAACACACAAACAAGTGACATATTCGTGATGCTGAGATACAGGCGATTCTAATGGGCCTATAAAAGGTTTTTCTCAAATTTCTCAGTTTTCATTTCCAAACTCGAGGTTTGGGGTTTTGTGGCCAAGTTGGACGATTAAGGTTTTCAGACCAAGTCTCGACATGTCCATTTTCGAAAAATGTCCAAAAAGGCCAAACTCGAGGTAAACTTTTGAAAACGCGATTTCGTTGGAGGATAGAACCACATTAGAGGCGACGGGTAGACAAGTGAATAGTACCCTTGGAACGGCCCCGCTTTAATTTTCTTATGGTAATATTTTTACTGCAGCTGGACTAGTATTTCAGAAAAATGTGATTAGTCAGCAGATGGGAAATGGCCAGTTTTGCTTCATTTTCCTGACCCTGGATCAGGCGAATTGGCCGATTTTGAACTTTTCGGAAATTATCGTTACTTCGCTCCGAAAAGCGGTCGGCGTGATAGTACAGATCCTGACGAGTTCGCTGGTACGTTTATTTCGTCTCTGCGCTGGCTGGTGCTGCTATTGTAACCATTTGAAGTCGCGTTTTAGGGGTTACCCGGCCTTGAGGATTTGGATAAAGTGGTAGATACCACTAAGTAAGGATCAGGTGGGAACGAGAAGCTGTTCTTGTCGATCCACCGATCTGTGCGATCACTCTGGTACATCTTTTGACTTACCTGCTGTAGGTGTATGTCTGTTTCAGCATCACCCTGTGTTTCTCATCTTTTACTTGAAAAAGTCAACTGGGGAAGGGCAATATAGTTAAAGGTATAGTTAAGATGTAGCTTGTATTTAAATCACGTGTATCTAGACATATTTGTACTGAAGCAAGCGGACATTGTTATACCATTCGAACCGGCAGAAAACGACGAGTAGAATGGTGGCACTTGAGGTAGTATTCTATCTTTTCAGAAGGCTTTTGACACTTACAGACTCTTCATCCATGACCCTTGATTTTTTTCAAGATCACGTGAACATGCTCAACAACATGGACCCTCACAAAACAATATCACACGACTAGTAACGGTGCCAGTAAAGGTCTCACTAGGCCAAACAAAGCCTTCATATTACTTACCACAAACCAAATAGCCCAATAAACCAGGTCACGTGACCCGGATCTCCCTGAAACCTCATTTTCCTACACAGTGTGGTGCAAAAGGAACCCTAGAATGTCGGGTAATAGTGGTGGCTATAAACTGACATGACGAAGAATATTTATTTTTGCCCAAAGTTTTAGCCAAAAGTTGTTCCGACGCTACATCGCCATTATTGGCTGAGTTGGAGTATACGTCTCAGTTCTGAAAACACCGAAAGTCGTCGTGAAACGTGCCACGTGACTACAGAAGTGACCCCAGAAGCCCCAGATCGACCACGTGATATCTCAAGTGAGTCGGCTCATCACCTGCAACTGAAAAACCAGCTACGCCTTGTTGATCATCCGTTATCCATCGTTTACTACAGTACTCGTTAGTCATTGGTGTGAGATAGTGCAAGACGGTTCTGCAGGATAATGGCTCAATCTGAATTCTGACGACACCTCAGTACTGTAATGTGGGTACGAGGAGTCCAGTGGTATTCTTGGTTTTCTTGTAGGACTACCAATGGCGGAGATAGAGGGGGTCACCACATGTACCAAAGCTAATCAATAAGCTCATCTCCACCCTACCAAATAAGCTTTCCACAGCTGCATACTGATATGAGTTAACATCAGTGACTATCTCTCTGACACATGCTCCGACATTTACGAAACACAAGATTGATACACACAATGGACGTGCCGATTGTGAAACCTCGATTGGACTCACGTGACTACAAGTCTGTGCGGCTCGGCAATCGTCTGGAAGCTCTTCTTGTGGCTGACAAGACCACCACTCTTTCTTCGGCCTCTCTAGCTGTTCATGCTGGCTATTATGATGATCCTGACGATTTGCCTGGTCTGGCGCATTTCTGTGAGCATCTCATGTTTCTGGGCACGAAGAAGTACCCCCGTGAAAACGA
This sequence comes from Yarrowia galli, assembly GCA_900519055.1. NCBI lineage: Eukaryota > Fungi > Ascomycota > Dipodascomycetes > Dipodascales > Yarrowia > Yarrowia galli. Next base: position 2,402,802 of record ULGS01000005.1, on the reverse strand, counting down.
GTACAAACAGTTCATTCTCACCAACAGTGGAGCCAGTAACGCCTTTACTTCGACCCAGATTACAAACTACCACTTTCAGATCAAGAACAGCGCCTTTCCGGAAGCTGTGGACCGATTTGCACAGTTCTTCATCGACCCGCTGTTTGATCCGGACTGTAAAGATCGAGAAATCAACGCTGTGAATTCCGAACACGAGAAAAACACCCAATTGGACGCCCGACGGATTTTGCATGTTTCCAGACTCACGGGAAACAAGGGTCACCCTCATCACAAGTTCAGTACAGGCAGTAAACATACTCTGGATAAACCTGGAGTGAGAGATCGATTGCTGGAGTTCCACAAGAACCAGTATTGTGCTTCTAAGATGCGTCTAGTACTTATGGGTAACGATATGGATGAGCTTGAGAAGTTGGTAGAGGTGTTTGACGATATCCCAAACAAAGATTTGTCGATTCCAGTGCTCACAGAACCTTTGTTGGACCCCCAGAACTCGTTGTTGCAAATCGTACCGCTGTCAGAAAGACGATACGTGAAATTCGAGTTTGAGGTGCCAGGATGGAGACAACTGGGCGAGTTTTCCGTAAGCTCGTACTTTGGCCAGCTGGTGGGTCACGAATCGCCAGGAAGTCTCTACTGGGACCTCAAGGAGAAGGGTTGGGCCGATTCTGTGTCTGCCAGTGTCAATTTCTTGTCTTCTGAAGGAGGACTGTTTACGACAACTGTGTATCTCACAACTGAAGGAGTACAGCATACCGAGGAGATTGGAGCAGCTCTGTTTGAGTATCTGGCTATGCTGAGAGCCGAGGGACCTCAAGAGTGGTTTTTTGAAGAGGCCAAAAACATCAAACAGCTGTTTTTTGACTACAAGGATACTCCTTCTCAGATTATGAGTGAGGCTTCTGGATTGTCAGCAGCCTTTGCCAGCAGACAGTGCTCTGCGTCAGACGTGGTGAGTCTCAATTATCTGATGAAAACTTTTGATGCTGACGTTTTGAAGCAGTTTTTGACGAGACTTACTCCTGATAATCTCAGAATGACCATTGTTGCTCCCGAGGTGAAGGAAGAGTGTAATCTGACAGAACAACACTGTGGAACCAAGTATGGTGTTTCTCAGTTGAAGGAGGGCACTATGGACAGGTTTATCAAGGCTCTCAACACTTCCACTACTCGATTTCACCTACCTCAGAAGAATCCTTATATTGCTGAGGATTTCACTGTTGTGAACGATAAGAAGACTGACATCACTCTGGCAGACTACTACAAGCCTCAGACCCTTCTTCCCACACTGTTCTTCTTTCCTGATCACTCCTTTGAGACCCCCAAGGGAATGATTGTGGTTGGTCTGAACCATCCCGAGGCCAACAACAGTGTCAGAGCTTCTCTACTGACCCGAATGGCCTGTAACCTCTGGATGGATGCTGCTGAGAAGTACTCCTACGACGCTGCTGTCACTGGACTGGGTCTGTCTATCCATAGAGGCAATCATGGAGTGATTGTTCAAGTTTCTGGATTCAACGATAAACTGCACGTGCTTCTGAATCAAGCATATGAGACTCTCCAGTCTGGCATTGACCCTGAACGGTTCACTCTACTCTTAGAGCGACTCAAGAGATCTCTTTCAAACGCCAAATTCAACAGCTCCTTCCAGGTCATTGACGACTATCTTTCTGCAGCAGTTGACGAGAGACAGTACACTCTGGAAGAGCGTCTAGCTGCTATGGAGGAGAAGGATATTACTCTTGAGGAGGTGAAGGGTCATATGAAGAAGCTCGTTACTGAATTTTCACCACGAGTTTTGGTTTCTGGCAATTTCACCGAATCAAAGGCTCATGAGATTCACGATAGGGTGATTGAGGAGTTCAAATGTGGAGAGAGTGTCAACAAGCCCCGAAAGCTGACTTCTACGCCTATTTCTGGCTCTCATATCGACGCACGACCTTCTCTCAATGTCGACAATGCTGACAATTGTGTTCTGTATTACTTTGAGTCAGATCAGGTCGATAAAGCCCGTCTCTTGGCGTACATGATCAAAGAGCCGGCCTTTACATTCCTGCGAACAAAGAAACAGCTTGGATATGTTGCACGGGCGGCCTTTGAACGCAACTTTTCCACCGGTGGTCTTTCTCTACTCACTCAATCGGCTTACCATGCTGAAGATGTCAAGGCTCTCATGGATGAGTTCATTGACGTACACATGGCTTCGGCAATGGACAAGATGACTGAGCAGGAGTTTGAAAAGTACACGGCCGGATTCATTGCTCAGGTGTCCAAGCCTCCCAAGTCGTTGATGGCCCAGACACGGCTTGTTTGGAGCAGACTGTGCAACAACTGGGGATTCAATGGGGATGTTGAAGCGGTGGAGTTGGCCAAAACTGTGTCTCTTGATGAGATGAAGGAGTTCTACAAGGAGTTGTTTGATACAGAGAAGAGGTCTCTTTGTGTTCAGATTAATTCTACAAAGGATAGTAAGAGGTATATTGAGAAGGGGAACAAGAAGGAGAGGGAGGAGAACAGGGTTGCCGCTAACATATGAAGACCCGGAAAACGAAGACCCGGAAAACAAACATAGATTCACGTTGCCATAGCTACATGCATTTATACAGAGAGGATCAGGAGACCGTTCGCAAGGAAAAAGGGCACACTCCAGATCGCTATAGAAGTATGCCATCGTAGGAAAACATGTACACATGTACTCAGCAGGACTGGAGCTCTCGAATGGCACCACTCTCGTCGTTTTATTCCCACTGCTTGATAATACGCAACCCCACTTGATTCGTCGTAGCTGTGTAGTGAGACTTGTACAGCCTCAAAGGTTTAAGGTGGTATATCAAATGACCTTCCACAACATTCCATGACATTCCACGACCTTATTTGGCCTCATTACCTTCCATACCCTTCCATTACCTTCCACGACCTTATTTGGCCACAAGACCTTCCATACCCCTCCAGGTTTCTCCACGACCTTATTTCGCCTCATGACTTTCCATGACCTTCCATGACCTTCCATGACCTTATTTGGCCTTAGACAATACTTCAGAGCCTTCCGAGACCTTCCATGACGTTCCATGACCTTCTTAATGTAACAGTGTACACTGTCTAGTCTAATCCTGACGCGTCCATCTCTTCAAATATCCATCGGAATGACACCAGAAGTAGATGGTTGGATAATGTGAGACTCTAGCAGTCTAGTGGTACTACTTTGAAAGCCGTTTTTCAACTGTTCATCTCTGTCAAGACCTGAGGGAGCTTGTAGTTCTAACCCACCGTAGGGAACCCTTGAATGTGAAATCACATCGCTCTGGCTAACGAGAATTCAGTTGTCAGAATAACTACAGGTAGAGTGTGATGCCCTTCTGTACTGCCTGGGGTATCTCGTGGTGGTAATCGCAAGAAGGCGTCTTGTTGTGAACTGTAGAAGCGTGACGGGTGTGTGTGTGTGTGTGTGCTAGGTGCTGCGCTGTTCGTACAACGAATCATAAGCCAATTCCCGGTGAAGATGGTATCACATGATCACCTTTGAAACCTATCGAATCATATATGCGCCTCGTAGTGTCCCGGCTTTGATGGCATTGTGTTGGATTGGTCGATGAAAGGTGGTACACAAAGTGGTGCTGCGTTCCCCATGCATGAATTAGGCACAGGGTACCAATGAAGTATTTAGATAAAGAAACTTATGCGTTTAGTTGCCATATTGTTGGCTATGGAGACTCACATCCATCAGGACCGTTTCGGCCACAAGGGGACTAAACGTTGGCGTATCGTCTCCGCTCAAAAACAGATAGATGTGCAATGCTTATCGTCACATCCCAGGGTAGTTTCAAAGCCCAATATCTGTGTTGCTGACTTGCTACCCCCACAACCCATTGTAACCATCAATATGACATGTCGGAGATGATACTCAGTGGATAGTCACTAGAAAGACATGAGTTGGTCTCTGAAATGTGTGCAAACACAGTCCAAACTATTTAATACTCTGTCATCTTGGTTTTGGATTTTTTTCATCGAGAACAACACAGTTCATCGTCTAGGTAATCCATCATAGGACCAAGTGTTTGTCGAACACATTTCACGGGCTGTGTTTTTCAGTAAGTAAGCCTACCATATCTTCGAAGCAGTGCAGACTTGACAAGACTGCTACAGCGACAGTTTACGATAGTTTTTGAAGTTATTGGCCGTGTGGTCTGTACTTGATCTTTGAGGTTTTTGAACAAGCTAGAATAGCACCAATCAAATCGCTGTGACATCCGGACTAGGTCTGGTAGATGTATATAGTCATATTTAAGACAACCGGAACCAGTCCGATGCCATTTAGATTTTATTCAGTCAGAATGGCTGTTTTTCATGATTCACAAATGGTGATTTTGCTACTGCGACGTGGATTAGACAGATGTCTATTGAAAATGGGTAGCTGTTAGAAAGCTGTTGAGTGGATGATACTATAGGATAGCAAACCTGGAAGCTTTGGAATTTATTCACGGTCTTCAGACTATTTAACGATTTTTTAAAAAATAGTGCTTTTTACATGCTTGTCAAAAGTTGCCAATAAAATCGACAACACTCGAATTCAAGATCTATGGAAAGCAGCATAGCTACACAAATCAGCTCATGTGCGTTCCGCCGTAATTTGGAATTTATTCGCCGAGTTTCGCACGTATGAAAGTTTCGATCCTTTTTCTTCAACAAGTTGAGGTAACCTCATCAATCAATTCTCAAGCTAATAATTACAATCTCATTGGCCATCCGATCCATTCCGCACTAGTTTACTTAAGTTTGAGATTTGATTCGGCTCACAAGCCCACGTAATCGTGGTTTGGGGTTCACGTTCGCTAGATCATGGAGAACGCAACGAAAAAAACACATTTGGACCTGCATAGGTGTCATTGAATACTTCCCCAGCTCTTGCTACTCATCGGTGTTGTTGTACGTCTCTTTCGCTGGAATTTAAGACCACAAAGCACCAACTGGGTCTCGAGGAGTGAAATCAGCGAAACAGTGACATCACTATGAATAAAATCCAAACGCGATCGGGAGCAGGGCGAAATGATACTGTGAGATCTCCTTATTATGATCAGCTATGGCTTCATGTCATTTGGATTTTATTGGGCCCTTACCACCTCTTTGTAGCTTCTTGGTTTCGAAAAATTCAGGTGCAGACAAAACCTCCAAAAGAGCGTGAATCAGCCAATCAGTTTGGTGGTGGGTACCGGTAACACGATGGCACTCTCTTTCAACCCGACATACCTCTTTTCAACTCTGTAGCCCATTAGTAGCATAGGTCCTGCTAGTCATATTGTGGTGATCTGGCTAAGGGGACTGCCCTAAATCAGTAGAGACCATCATGCATGTCCTCTATCCTCAGAATCTGCACCAATTTCTCGCGCACACGTGACTTTTTCAGCCTCTCAAACAGCTCCAACCACCGTTTTCAGCCAGTTGCGGCCATATCCTGGTGAAAATACGGCTTCCCGTCCGATCAGCCATAGTCAAGCACCAGAGAGCCCAGTTAGTATTGTAGTGGGAGACCATACGAGAATCCTGGGTGCTGCAATTCTTTTGCCATTTGCGAAGCTGGTGGTCGTTGTTTTTGGTCCTGTTCCGTTCCCACCCTTGTTCTGGTCCTCAGTGTCTGCTACAACAAGCCAGCTGTAGACATCACAAGATAGATAGTCATGAGTCACTGTATCACTCGGTGGCAACACTGTGAGGGTATCTCTGACTGATATCGTTGTGACACGTATCTTGTCGTGGTATCATAGGACGTCGGTACTTGCATCTGTGTTTCTGTGTGGGGAATGGAACCGGACACAGAACAGCTTGTACCTGTAGGTCGAGTATCATCAGATGTGGTGTTGTGTTGTTGTCTTCGAGGCCAGTTGATTCAAAGATGGCCCTTGTAGTGCTTTTGTGTGGATGGCATCATAATGGATTGGTTGATGGAGATGAGTCGCACGCGCAAAAGTAGACTCCAAATCGCAATAGGAGTATGGGTAATGTAGTAAAACACGCATTACTGAACAAGGAGAAATAGAGCTCTCGAATGGCACCACTCTCATTCTCGTATCTTCCCTGCTAGATAATATGCAGCCCCATTTGATTTGTCGTATGTACGTGTCAAGACTTGTACAGCCTCAAAAGTCCAAGGTGGTATATCAGATGACGTTCCATGACGTTCCATGACGTTCCATGACCTTCGACGACCTTATTTGGCCCCATGACCTTTCCTGTTCTTATTTGGCCTCATGACCTTCCATGACCTTCCATGGCCTTCCATGACCTTATTTGGTCCTACGCGATATTTCAGAGCCTTCCGAGACCTTCCATGACCTTCCATGACCTTCTATTACCTTCTTAATGTAACAGTGTACACAGCGTAGTCTAACCCTGACGCGCCCATCTCTTCAAGTATTCATCCGAATAATACCAAAAGTAGATGGTTGGAGAATGTGCGACTCTAGCAGTCCAGTGGTACTACTTATAGAGCCGTAGCTCAACTTCCCATATCAGCAAAGACCTGAGGGTGCTTGTAGTCCTAACCCAGGGAACCCTTGGATGTGATATCAAACCACGGAATCCTTGTATCTGGCTACAGTAACGAGAGTTCGGCTGTCAGAATAACCGCAGATAGAGTGTGGTATCCTTCTGTACTGCCTTAGATATCCCGTGGTAATCGCAAGAGGGCGTTCTGTTGTAAAAGAATGTGACGAGCGTTTGTGTCTGCTGGGCGCTGCGCCGTGTTCGTACATCGACTTTTAAGCCGGTTCCCGGTAAACGTGGTATCACGTGATCACC
>ULGS01000005.1:2382744-2393970 GCA_900519055.1 Yarrowia galli | reverse complement strand
TTTCATGATAGTGGGGCATGAGTGGTACCATCACGTATAGAGACTTACAATATATCCAATGAAAAGCAGCCCAGCTGTCTTTGACGTTGTCCAAGGATCGTAATCGATAACAGCACATATCACTGGTTATTCGCACTTCAGCCTGCAGGTAAGATCGGAATCACGTGACTAATGATGTCTTTAGACTCATCTAGGTCGTAATTCTATGTAGTTCAAATTTCCTGCATATCCGACCTCTTTTCGCAAAATAAAACCAGTTTTCGTGGCTACCTCTTGGGTTCTCGAAAAATGCCCGTCGGAAATTTGAAAAGTCCTTCAGTTATCACGATACTAGATCAAGTAGTGTTTCATTATGTTATTTTTTCTCCCCCTCGCTTGTGTACCAAACTCGGTTTCCCCTGAAGTTTTGCTTGAGTGTCAAATCTACAATGATAGGTGATTTCGGCACCCTCACCGACAATTCAGGCAATTCAGTTGCACAACACCAATAACTGAACCATCACAAAGAAATGAAAGCACAAGACACCTTGAGTGACGACCATTCAACTAACAGCTATTTGTACTTCTAGAAGACCAGCTGGAGAGTCAGGGGACATCCAAACCTCAAAATGAAGGTAACTCGTAAGCCGACGTGTAAACATGGTACATGGTTGTATGGTGTTCAATCAACGATTAATGAGACTTCAGAGGCTCCCCGAAGTTGTTACCTCCAAATCAGCTGTGATTAGAACAGCTCTGAGATGTTCGACCACCTTATCATCTATGCGCCCCTCACGTCAAGCCTTGACTGGGTGGAGAGCTCCAATAAAATCCTCATGACTTTAGAAGAAGATCCGATAGATTACAAAGACTAGCGACAAGACAACTATAGCCAACTAGGCTCGTTTTGGATTTTTTTCATCCAGCGCGGGTGATTCTCGTGACTCACAGATGGAGAATAAGGAGTAGGGAGGCGAAGATTACAGAGATCGACAAAATTGAGTAACCAGTAACTACCTATTGAGCGGAGGAGTCAATCGGGTAGCTTACCTACGATGATCAGATTTTATTGGCTGTGTTCTGTGGGTCTTAGGATTTTGTCCATTTTGAGATTTCATTAATACGACACCAATCAAATCGCAAACACCCTCGAACCGTCAGATATGCATTAAAGTCGCTATCCGAGCAGGATGATATGCTTTCAGCTGTAGTTTGGATTTTATTCGGCTCGTTTCGCACTTAGAGCGATTCTTCATCAAATACATTCTGAAATCGTGGAAAGCTGTTCAATGAAACCTGGACTGTTTGGCAGAGAGCACTATTGGGAAGTCACGAGCTGCCGGATTGTTCTCATAGCAGTCCCCATAGGATAGCGATTTGATTCGGCACACCAGCACGGCCAAATGCTTTAGACGCTGAGACTTGGCGGCTGTGTTGAGGCTGATTCACGTGGTGTAGCGTCAAGAAGCAGCATCGGCTGGAAATAGAAGGTGTTGCAACACAAGGGCTGCTTGATGCGTCGTTGATCGGCCACAAATCGTACCACTGGTCTCTGTTACCTAACCTGAAGGGCAGGTTGCTAAATAATGTGTATCAGCAAGAGTTTGGATGTGCAAGATCAAAAAACGACTTGGCATAGTGAGGGTATGGTGTACCGCTATATTACCGTGGGTATCTCGTGATCACTTTCATAAGACAGGCGTCTTGTTGTGGTATCCAGGTATGTGGATGTTTGTGTCTGAGTGTAGTGGTTGGTGCACCCGAGCAGAGAACAGCTCGTAGATTGAATTGGACGATAGGTGGTCTCACCTGATGATCGTTGAAGCCTATCGAATCAGATATGGCCCTGGAAGTGTCCCTGCTTTGATGACATTGTGTTGGATTGGTTGATGGAAGACGTTACACAGAGTGGTGTTGTTTTCACAGTGCATGAACTATGCACGATTATCGCCCTTGTATTTGGGTGAAGTTAGTTGAGATTTTAGTTAGAAGTTTGTTAGGGAAAAGTTGTTCAAATCCATTGACACCTTTTCGGCAGAACAAAGACTAGAAGTAACGATAACGACCTCGCTGCTAGACCGATAGATGTGTAGTAGGGCACGTCATGAACTGGAGTAGTTTCAAACTTTCCGTCTTCATTAATTACCAATCAGTGTTCATATTACGTGATAACCATCAAAACCACTTGTCGCAGATGATACAGAGCAAATACTGACTCAATAGATGTCGATCTGTCTTTGGAGTGTTTATGAACACTGTATAAACTGGATGGTACCCTGCTATCCTGGTTTTGGATTTTTTTCAGTGTTTAGGAACTAGTTTATTATCTGGCTAGTCCTGCACCAAGAAGGACTGTTTGGACACATTATGGGGACCCCACTGTTCACTAAACATGCCTGACATGTCCATAAGTCCCCCACAGCTGCTGACACCACTGCAGATGTAGTTTACAGCTGTTCTTGAACTTTACTGATGTCTGATCTGTACCTCACTCAAGTGAAGTTCTGAAACTACTAGAAGAGCGCCAATCAAATCGCTACGACAGGAGAGGCAAACCAGGTAGAAGCTTGTAGTCAGACACAAGATAACCAGAGGCATCTAGCCGTGTTTTGGATTTTTTTCAGCCAGCGCGGGTGTTTTTCGTGACTTACAGATGGTGATTCTGCAGCAGCAGCATTGATTCAGACGGGATTTGCTGTTCAGAGTAGCTGCTAGAAAGCTGTTGAGCATGTGAATCTGATGGATAGCTCTCTTGATGGAAATGGATTTTATTGACCGGTTTCAAGGTCCTTACCGATCCAGCCCATTGTGCACAGTTGTGGAACTTCACCAATAAAATCGACAATACTCTAAATCTGACACTAGGATGATATCACAGCTATCCAACTAAATAGAAGCATTTGCTTTCCACTTCTATTTGGAATTTATTCGCTGAGTTTCGCACGTTTGAAGATTTCGTGCATGCTTACTCTGACAATACATCTGAGTCTATAAGGTCAGATCTGTGAATATTAGTCCTACAAGTATGAGAGTTGTACCATTGGAAAGCTCTGGAAGAGGGGAGTTCAAATATACTACTTTTTTCTCGCTTCGGTGTCGCTGTAGCATGAGTTGGTTGGAGAAGTCTACCAAGCTCACCTACCACTGGTTACAGTTGTAGCAGCTCTTGTAGCTCCACAACGCCAACCCATCCATCCAAATCATCCATTAATAAATACATCTATCTAAACATGCGTCCATCGCCACCTCCTCCTTGTCGTCTCCAATGAGCATTAGGGACTTGGCCACTTTCCAGCTTGTACATTCTCCAGGCCTCTCGAACGTGTTCTGGTAACAATGGTGACGCGTTTTCGTATGTGTCATCTCCCTCGTACCGTGGATTCATTCGTAATTGCACATCCTTGGCCTTTTCGATAATCTCTCCAATAAACACCTTTGAGATACCAGATAACACCACAGCCACATTAGCAGTGATACTCTGGTTCAGAACGGCGTTGGCGAGTTTTTTGACACCGGGACGGTTGATGTTGGCTCGTCGAAACACCTCGTATCGGTTCATTTGCTCCGTGTCAAAGTTCTTCATGAGAATCCGCAGCTTTTCGGCCTCCATTTCCTGGTTGGTCATTTCTCCACTGGCGTTGTTGCCCAGCAACGATGTGAGTCCCTGGCCATCGTCCTCGTCTTCCTCCTCGTTCTCGTCACCTGACTCGGGCATCTCCTGCGCCTTTCCGTCGTCCAGCTTCTTTTTCTTTGCCATCGTGTGTTTGTGGTTCTGGCTGATGTGAGGTGCATCGATATTGAAGTGTAGATGTTTATGCAGAGTCACGTGATGCAGGTGGGAGGTTGAGGGGAGGGAGAAGAGAACTGGGGTTGTAGAGGTGGTAGAGGGAAGGGGGAAGTTGGAGGTTGTTAAGGAAGATGGGGAGAATGGGATGGTTGCGGAAAATTTCATGTTTCTGGACTTTTCTCGTGTTGTTGAGTGTAGTCTTGTTGTGGTCGAGCTTGACGACAGGACAGTAATGTATGTCCGAGTTTACTGAGACAATGTCCACAAAAGAATAGTACCATTCTACTCAGAATTTTCTGGTGATTCGAATGATACCATAATATCCCAGCTAGAAGTACAATATTCGAAGATATACACGTCCTTCATAGCCACCATGCATGGCTAGCTGTACAGCTCATTTGGGCCAGAATTTGTAGTGACGATGTCGAGTAAAAGTAGTACGGTTCTATTCAGCGTCTTTTGGAGATTCGAATTGTGCAATAAAAATGACACCTTTTCTAGCAAAGTTTCGAGATGGACACGTTTTACCGTTCTGATCTTGGGGACAGATACTGGAGAGGGAAAAGCTGTTTTGAGGCATTAACAAATGGTGTTGCTGCTGTTGCGTGTATACAACGAGCTCAGAGAAGATGCTGACACATCTGTAACTTGTCAGATCATTGCCCTTACTACATATGGTTGCTGTACACTGTTCTGACTAAGCCAAATCATAAGACATCTTAAGCCAGCACCCTCACTATCATACGAGTAGCTCCTGCAACAAACGACTCTTTTCACAGACTGTTATTAGTCAGCAAGAGTTTGGCCGAGGCAAGCAGCTTTTCTGCTCTTCCACAACATCCTCTCACATTCCATCACACGGCACTATATACATGGCATGAGTGATGCACTGTGCGAGACTTGGTGACTGTGCTACATTAGTGACCTGTTTGTGTCTCTTCCGAACCTGAGATATTTCTTCCGATCACCCCATCACCCATCTATCCGCGATACCTACGGAGAGTCTAGGTTGAGGGAATACGCCGCTTCTCTGAATGAGAGTTGAGCGTAGTTTTAGGTGAGCGTAGTTTTAGGTGAGCGTAGTTTTAGGTGAGCGTAGTTAGAGTATAATGGGAGTCTCATGATGGTGCAACAATTAAGAGTGGGGGTGGTAGGGGCTAGAACTACGTACTTGTAGAGCAGTTGTCACAAGCTAGAAGTCTGTGACAGACTCACAAACCCACCTACAGCCGTACCTCGGTTATTGATCATTGGAGATCCAACATATTGTACATGCGGTGCTCTTCCGACATCTGTAGCAGCTGTAAAGTGTGCTCCGTCCATGCCACCGGAAAAATCTCAAACCTAAGTCTTCGTCTCCGATGCAGATTGTTGGGTGAGAAGGGAGTGAGAGAGTTAGAGTGTTGGTGTGAGGTACTTGTAGTAAATTTGACGTTGGCTAAAGTCAAGGCTCTGATAACAGATGGCGGATTGAGTGAGACCTTCTCATACGTTCTACCACTTGTAGGATGGTCATTACACTGTGTCTGTCGCCCTGTCGTTCCCCCCCAATTATATAAGCAACGTCTTTCCCACCTCTGCCAGCCTCTGCCACAAGAACCCTATCATCAACTGCTTCCTCCAGAACCCCAGCCACATGATCAAGCCGTGCATCTCAACACGTATCCCGTGCGTGCGTCGGAGGGAGCACAGAGAGGGAGCACAGAGAGGGAGCCCTCGCCCTCGCCTCGCCTCGCCTCACCTAGCTCAGCCGTCGTATTTCCCACACTAACGCAAGGTTGGCGCTAGAAGGTGTTAACGAGGCATAGAGACATGGCCCACAAGGAAGTGGCCTCATTTGGGCGGCAGAGCGGCAGAAGGAGATGTATGGCACCGCCCTGATTGCCCTGACCAGTTCAAAAACCGACTTCCACCCGCCGCAGAAAGTACCCCTCTTTGAGGTACCGCCGGATGTGCGGAGCAATTGCGGGGTCGGGGTGCATGGATCACTCACAGTGAGTACATACAGTACGAAGCAGTCGTGTTGTCTCGCCTTCTGCCTTCTGTGTGTGCGAGAGTCTCACTTTTTGGAATCCGCCCGGCCGGCAAGCTTTTGTGTTTTGAGAGTTTCTTCGAGATACTATATACGGTTTGGCATGCGTCTCAAAGGTACGGTGGAGACTAAGGGGATCAGGTGTTTTTCAGACATGAGGGTCACAACACGGGATTGAGAAGAGATATCGGGAATCGGGAAGCGCAGAGCGATTTGAAACCATCAGTTTACCTGATTCACCAATTCAAACCGCCTCCATACCCCGCCAATCACCCAGAATAGCTCTCTTTCACTTGCAGCACCTATGTGTGGGGTGTGAGTTAGGGCTTACATCGATGAGAACTTTGTACTCCAGCTGGAAACGTGGGCAAATGGAGCTCTCTGCGGTATAAAGAGAAGGGCGCTCGCCATTCTCAAGTCCTCTCATCATCACCTAACTCACTACCACCACAACAACAATGTCCACCGCCCCCACAATCCCCAAGACCCAGAAGGGTGTCGTTTTCGAGACCTCTGGAGGCCCTCTCATGTACAAGGACATTGACGTCCCCGTGCCTGCCGACGATGAGATTCTCGTCAACGTCAAGTTCTCCGGCGTCTGCCACACGGACCTGCACGCCTGGAAGGGAGACTGGCCCCTGGACACCAAGCTGCCTCTTGTCGGAGGTCACGAGGGTGCCGGAGTGGTTGTTGCCAAGGGCAAGAACGTGACCACCTTTGAGATTGGCGACTACGCCGGAATCAAGTGGATCAACAAGGCCTGCTACACCTGTGAGTTCTGCCAGGTGGCTGCCGAGCCCAACTGTCCTAACGCTACCATGTCGGGATACACCCATGACGGCTCTTTCCAGCAGTACGCCACTGCCAACGCTGTCCAGGCCGCCCATATCCCCAAGAACTGTGATCTCGCCGAGATTGCGCCCATCCTCTGTGCCGGTATCACAGTGTACAAGGCTCTCAAGACCGCCGACATCAAGGCCGGTCAGTGGGCTGCCGTCACCGGAGCTGGAGGAGGACTCGGAACACTGGCTGTCCAGTACGCCAAGGCCATGGGCTACCGAGTGCTGGCCATTGACACTGGCGCCGATAAGGAGAAGATGTGCAAGGATCTTGGAGCTGAGGTCTTCATCGACTTTGCCAAGTCCAAGGATCTCGTCAAGGACGTCCAGGACGCCACCAAGGGCGGTCCCCACGCCGTTATCAACGTCTCCGTCTCCGAGTTTGCCGTCAACCAGTCCATCGAGTACGTCCGAACCCTCGGAACCGTTGTTCTTGTCGGTCTGCCCGCAGGAGCTGTCTGCAAGTCTCCCATCTTCCAGCAGGTTGCCCGATCTATCCAGATCAAGGGCTCCTACGTTGGAAACCGAGCCGACTCTCAGGAGGCCATTGAGTTCTTCTCTCGAGGACTCGTCAAGTCTCCTATTGTCATTGTCGGTCTCTCCGAGCTCGAGAGCGTCTTCAAGCTCATGGAGGAGGGCAAGATTGCCGGCCGATATGTGCTGGACTGTTCCAAGTAAACAGTGTGTATTTATAATGATTAATGAGGATGAAATGTGGAGAGTAAGTAGTAAGAGTACAGTACTCGTACTGATTGTGATAACCAGTAGAAGAACTAATTAGTACAGTATCTACAGTCTATAAGTACACTGTAGAATGTCAGTGAAGTCGGAACATCATTCATGCTCCTTACAAGCAGGACGACAGAAGCAAGTAGGCTGATACTATTACTAAATTGAGAAGATCATGGAAGGTCAGATCATGGGAACCAAATGGAAGTGCAAAATCTCAAGTACTTGTAGTGTAAATGTCATTGTGATGGTGGTACTGTACAATGTACTTCTCGTCGATCATAGACTGTTGACAAAGTGGTGATGTCCAAAACCCCAACCAAGAGTGCTATCGCAACAAGACTAGGACCATCGAGCTCCCCTGATATGCAGCATTTCAATGGTACCAGTCTCGCATCTACCAATCCACTACTTGTGAAGCTGTATTTCGCTTGACGCCGAAAGAGGAAACATGATCAGTCGGATTTGAGCAGTCAGATGGAGTGAGCTGCAGTGCATGAGTGAAGAGTTGGTGTATCAATTAGTAGTCCAACAAGCTCGAAATTGGTCCCGTTCAAGAGCTGCAAGTCAGGCGAGTCCATCGGTACTACTCTTGTCGTTGTGGCATTACTGCAGCGCGAGATAGAATAAGAACTTGACGTGACAGCCCGACCAGTAGCTCTACAGACGCCTTAATATGGTGGAAGGTCGTAGAAGGCTGTGGAACATTTACTCCAGCCTCTGAGGAAGCTGTGGAGAAGTGACACGGTGATTTAGAGGAGAGCACCTGACAGAACATTGAGAAATGATAGAAATACAAGAAGCTACAAATCTATACAGAAAGAATAGACGAATCGAATGGAACTCTTGGCTTGTCTCTAGAGTCAATATTGACAGAGATAGGGCGATTGACCTTTTTGGAAAGTCTTGGATGAGTATTCGGGGCTATTGTTGAAGACCAAACAGTGACAAAAGTGGTACCAAAATGATCACAAAAAGTGCATCTTTCGAACTGTACTAATCTCACAACTCTAGGGTTGCTACGTTACAGGTTCTTGTAATTGATGTTCGATTCTCGAAAATAAGCTATAATCATTTCCGAGCCGCACGCTTGGGGGTTGATGATTCAGAGCACCTCATTTATCTCCAGATATTTGTACTGAATGAGGTGGATTTTATTATATCCTTTGAATCAGCAGAGAGTGGGGAGTTGATTGGTTTAATAAAATCCATATGTCGTCTTACAAATTTTTGAACTGGAGGCCGTCAAATATCGACTGACTGTAGTGGTAGTACTGTAACTAA
Source organism: Yarrowia galli (assembly GCA_900519055.1). Classification (NCBI taxonomy): domain Eukaryota; kingdom Fungi; phylum Ascomycota; class Dipodascomycetes; order Dipodascales; genus Yarrowia; species Yarrowia galli. The sequence goes on along the minus strand of ULGS01000005.1, from coordinate 2,385,320 downwards.
CTGCAGGTTATGAACAGTGTGTATATCCACATCAGCTTTACCCGCCCGCCCTGCTCTCCACAATAATGTCCACATTAATCTCCTCCATTTTTTCAGCGTGTTCATACAGACAGGCCCTCTATGAGAATCTGGAACTAGCCTAGTCAACGTTCAGACAAAGACAACGGCCCACATTTCCTTAGAGCCGTCGACCGAAGTACAGTACGTACGAGTAATTATCAGGTCTCTGGAAACGAGAAACGACGTCACTAACTGTCAATTACCCCTATTTCGGTTTTGGCGATTTTGACGACGATTCAGAACTGTCACATTGTCACATTGTCACACCGTCAAACATTCCCACCTCGGTAAGCTCCGCATTAGCTGTTTCAGAAGACCCCCTGAAACATAGGGGGAGGAGGCAGAGGAGGCAGTGAGTGATTACGTAATACAACGTACTGTGCGACCACATGACCGACAGAAGGAATAGGGGACTTAATACCCACTGCTCTCGTCCGAGATTACATCAGTCACAAGACATGACCTCATTATATCCACTCTCACCACCTCGTATCATCCAAACCTTGAAAGTGTACACGAGTGTACGTGTCACGAGGGTTTATAGGTTCATAGCAGAGAAGGTGTTTTAAGAAATGGCGGTGTTTGAAGGCCCAGTTTTGAAGCGGGAAAAAGCCCAATTCTCACGCCTACCGCCGGCCAATAAAAAGACGACGCGTTTGACGGGCCTATGTCAATTTTTGGGCTGCAAAAACACGCGCGAAAGATATTTAGACCGGTTTTTCCCACCTCCCCAAACCCTATGAACTTACTACTGGTGGTGCTGCAGCCAGCAGTGTGTGTGCGTATACAAACTATGGACTACGTTTAACATCCAGAACGACCCCCCTTTTCTACATTACACGACATTTACAGAATCATGAGTTCTTCTGCTATTGTGAGTACGGCGACGGCGACTTTGACCTCAATCGACAATCTAACACAGCTACGACGAAAGAAAAACGTCAAGAAGGGAATCTCCTTTTCCATCATGGTGGTGGGAGCTTCGGGAACCGGAAGAACCACCTTCATCAACTCGCTCTGTGGCGTCGAGGTTCTGTCTCCACAAGAGTACACTCCCGAACACGCCCATCTGGACCCTGGCATCGAGGTGCAGCCCCGAACCGTGGATCTGGACGAAGAGGATGGTACCCGTGTGACTCTGACGATTGTGGACACCCCCGGATTTGGCGACAACATCAACAATGACGAGTGTTTTGACGCCATTCTCAAGTACCTGGAGCACCAGTACGACGACATTCTTTCGGAGGAGTCGCGAATCCGACGAAACCCGCGGTTCAAGGACAACAGAGTCCATGTGCTGCTCTACTTCATTGAAGCCACGGGACATGGGCTGCGAGAACTGGACGTGGAGCTCATGAAACGGCTGTCCAAGAGAGTCAACATCATCCCCGTGATTGGCCGTTCGGACGCCCTGACCCCGGCAGAAGTGGCGCTCAACAAACGGCTCATTATGGATGACGTGGACCATCACCAGATCCCCATCTACAACTTCCCCTTTGATCCCGAAGATGACGACGAGGAAACCATAGAGGAAAACACCTACTTGCGAAAGCTGCTGCCCTTTGCCATTGTGTCTGGAAACGGCTACGCCAAGGGCCCCAACGGCGAAGATATCCCCGTGAGAGCATACCCCTGGGGCAACGTGGAGATTGAGAACCCCGAACACAGCGACTTTGTGGCTCTCAAGTCCGCGCTGCTGGGCTCCCATCTGCAGGACCTCAAGCTGCTGACACACGACTTTCTCTACGAAAACTACCGAACCGAGCGGCTGTCCAAGGGCTACTCGGGCCCCAACAACGGAGGGTCCGGAACACACGGCGACGACTCGCTCAACCCCGAGGAGCTGGCCAACCAGAGCTACATGCTCAAGGAGGAGCAGCTGGCCCGAGAGGAGGAAAAGCTGCGGGAGATTGAGCTGCGGGTCCAGAAGGAAATCAACGAAAAGAAACTGGAGCTGCTGGCCCGAGAACAGGAGCTGCGGGAGATTGAGGCCCGAATCGCCCGGGAACGGCAAATGTCCTCCAACCCTTCGTCTCCACAGATCAACCCTGATCTCATTGTCAAGCAGGAGCCCGGAGAGAATGGAGCCACCATTGCCGCTGCTCCTATTCCTGCACATGTCAAGGAGGCCATTGAAAAGGAGGCCGAGGCCCAGGTGCTGGCTGCCCATGCCCATGACGGAGATGAACAGTAGTATTTATGATTGAATGGATGGGGTATTGTGATGTGAGGTTGTAGCCAAGAGTGTAACTGTGTAGCCATGGACGAGGGGATTACAATGGTGCCACTCTTGTAGTGCTGTTATTACTCCATCGTGATTTGCCTGGATGTTGTCTGGTGGCTGACACGCCAAGAGTCGTCTGTTTTCAGCTGAGGGTGTTAATTTGACCCGGCACTCTGACACTGGTCCCGTGACCGTATTTCGTATTCCTAGGCTTTGTTCTCAACACCAATATAGCTGTCTCTTTTACGTCTTTACTGATTGGTGTTACAGGAGGGAGGGGGGAGGGGGGGGG